>JAUNZO010002088.1:0-310750 GCA_031894775.1 Chloris gayana
AGTAAAATAACAACAATGTTGGACCCTCAAAAAACGATGAGTATTATATGGGCTATCAATGTATCACCCACCGGCCTAGGCTTGGGCCCATTCTGGTTTGGAACAAAGCTGGTTTTATTGGGCTAAATTTGTTGAATATACAGATACTTGTAGCAAAAAGCCTGGGCCCCTAGCTGGGCTGGGTCCTAGGCTGTTACCCCTATCGCCCTGGCCTAGAGCCGAGATTGATTATCAGTGAGTAATCAGTGAGTGCGGCCACACTTTCTGCCGTCGGCAAAGCTGTGGAAGAACTCGAGTGGTGATGACACACACGGGTATAGCTGGCCAGCGGGCCGGGCCGGGCCGGCACGGCCCTTCTAATAAACGGGCCGTGCCGGGCCGATCACTGGCGAGACCTGCGCCGAAGCCCAAGCACGGCACGGTTCATTTTCAAACGGGCTAAACGGGTCACGGGCTAAACGGGCCGGGCCGTGCCGGGCCGATCCAAAATTAAAAAAAATAGTTTTCTGCTGATTTTAATTATTTTTAAATATAAACGGGCCAAACGGGTCGTGCCGACCCGTGAAGCATGGCCCGAATAACGGGCTAAATGGGCCAATAGCTAAACGGGCCGTGCCGGTGCCGGCCCGACGAGCCTGCGCCTAGGCCCGGGCACAGCCCTCAACGGGCTGCGGGCCGGCACGACCTGTTACCAACGGGTCCGGGCCGTGCTCGAGGCCGGGCCTATAGAGGCCCTTTTAGCCCGACCCACTTGGTCAGCCTATACACACGGGCTACCACCATGGTGGAGACCGGACATCGACTTGAACTTGATCCCTAGGAGATACAGTTGTCATTTGGGATACAGACATCGGCCTGACATGCTTCTATCTTACTTGTACTGAGATAAAAATTGGCTGAAATACAATTTTTCTAAAGAAAATTTTCAGCGGTAAAGAAATCCATAGGAAATCCCTGTATCCTTCTATCTTACTTCTATCGGCAGTAAAGAAACTTGTCTGGAAAATTGTCAGCAGGGGGTAGCATGCCGGGCTGACATGCTTCTATCGTACTTCTATCTACTGTCACTACTTACATACTCGCATATTTTTTGATATATGTGTCCACGGTTGGCAACCCAAATTTTGGTCACTATTGATTTGGGTATCATTGGCGGGATCGGACTAAAGTTTTACGCCTAGGGCTATAAAGTTGGCCACTCGGGGCAGAGAACCAACTTCTTTAATACATATCACATTATTGCAGTTTTCATACCAATTCTAATATAAAGATAAAGTTATATAAGGAACATTTGAAGAATCCCCCATGATGTGTAAAATTTAATCAAAGCCAACACCAATGGCAATACAACTAATTGTTTTCTGAGGAATGCGGGTTCTATATGCTCCTCACCACCCTGATTTCCTCTTTATTGGCATGATCTGGAAATCCAGTCAAGCTAGATTGGCGCGAAGAATGGGAGTAGTGAAGGTAGATAGGTAGACCATAATGGAAAATGTGATCACTACAAGGACTCAGGTTATTGGATGATGGTCGAGGGATAACAAATCACCATATACACCTATCAATATTTTTAAAGTTTATAGTGAATAATACTTCATATCTAACTAATTTTCCCCGACTTTCATCGGTCTATAATACTTTTCCTTGAAGCCTTTAGATGATTTTCATCAATTTAATCTGCGCAAAGAATCAAAATCATGCACTAAACCTGTCACAGATGAAGAAAATATATGAGAAATGGTTCTATGAATCATTTACAAAAGTTGAATAAACAAAAGGAAATTGCAAAGCCAGCAACAACAAATGAAACACAGATCCATGAAAAAGTTTGAGTTAGCAACCGTAGGATAACAATCGAACGGACCAGAAATTTGACTAAAAGGGAGGCAAGGTTTTAGTTAACTTTTTTCTCAAAAAATTCAGTTAACTGAAGCCAAGCTATTCTTTTTGAGAGTGACTTTTGTGGACATAGGGGCATGTGTCCACTCTAGTTTAGTTATAAATTATATGAGAAATGGAGGAATTGTTTGATAGGCTGGCGCCATGGGTGCCGGAGATCTACGTCCACGAGAGGGACTTCATCGGTCGTGGATTCATCGACTACTTCGAGCAGTGGGAGTACATGTTAGACTGGTACATGCGGGTGGCCGAGGTAGGGACGAAGCTATTGTTCCGTGAGATGCATGTTCAAATTCACAGCTCAAAGTTAAAAAGTTTGACTTCTTGAGAAGCGAGAATGACACTTTCAATGGGACAGAGGTAGTATTGCTCAACCTAGCTACATCGAGGTACGTTGAGAGAGGCGTGGGTGTAAGCGCTGCATGCGGCGGTATGCACGGCGGCCGAGCAGTAGGGGATACAATGAGCAGTGGATATTTGTGCAGAGATAGTGTGCTGCTGGTCCAGACCTCATTAATTACAAGCATCTCAAGTTATGGCATGACGGTGTGACGGCAGCCTGCTAGTTTCACGCATGCCTTGATAGCTCACGCATCTTAAAGGACATCAATGGTTCGAACTGAGATGGGTACATATCCCATGGACATAAAATTCGCACTCATATATAGCAAGAAACAAAGCCACCACATTCGCTCTCAAGGCCTAAAAATTCCCACGTTAATCGTAGAAAAAAAAGAAAAATTACCCACCACTACCATTACGAAAAAACTATACTAAAATATTCTTATATTTACTTATTTATTATCCACCATTGTCCTTATTAGAAAACCAAAGTATGAAAAGGCCAGAAGAGGAGGAACCGTGATATTCTTAGAAAGAGGAATCGTGGCCACTTATAACAAGGAATCGTTGAGATAATAAGAATGAACAAAACCATAGGCTTTTCCATTATTATAATAAGACAAACAAAGAAACATATAGATAATTTACTACCTATCATTGCCTAATTAAAAAAGCTAAAAATGTAACATGTCATGTTTCCTTAAGGAAAGTATCGTGAGATTAAAAAAATAGAGAAACTACTTGAGGACATTACCGGAAAAAATTCATAGGAAAATGAAAAGGTAATTTCTATGTACTCAAACTTGCGGTGATGTACTAAAAAATTTGCATAACATGTTTCAACAAGTACCATAATGAGATTAAAAAAGAAACTATTATATTAGGACATTCACCCAGATCAAATTTAACAAAATAATAAAGGTATGGATACAAAAAAGAAATTTTGTGGTAAATTCTCCATAGTCATAATTTTGAATATTCATTATGCTAAAATCATTAATCCATTATGATGAATTGATCTTTTAATTCAAGTAAATTAATAGTTTGATTAATACAAGTCAAAGTGTACCATTCAGAGAGAATGTAACGGTGTAGTCGGCTAGGTTGACTAGTTTGACTGAAAGGGACACAAGATTTTAGTAAACTGAAACCTAGTTTTTTTTTGTCACAGACCCTTTTTGGCCATGTCCGTTTCGCCCGTAGGCGCAAACGAGATTCACTCATGGAAAATAAATGCTGTATGTACTCAAGGCCAGCTGTATCGATTGGAGCTCAACGTGGTCCGTTCCGGCTGGCACCACTGCAGGAGCTCGTGCGGCTCGCCGTGTGTGCTCGAATTGATCCACACCCTTGCGGACGGCAGGAGGTGCTGCAGCTCCTTTTGGTCTCCCCGAAGCCCGTCTCGGCAGACAAGTGTACCATGTCGCGGTACGCCACTGTCGGAGCCGACGACCTGGCTAAGCGGGGGAAACGTTGCTTCACGATCTCCCGCAGCTCGAAGTAGTCGATGAAGCCGCTGCAGATGGGGTCCCTCTTGTGCACGTATATCTCCGGCGCCCACTTGGCGAGCTTCTCGAACCGCTCCTCCATCTTCTCCCTTTGACGCCTCAGGATCGTCTTCCCCAGCGCGTCCTTCACGACACAGCTGGTGACGTAAAGATCCTGCTTTGCCTGCGCGGCCATGTGCAGCATGTCTGCCGCCGGCGCCAGCGAGACATGCGGCGGGTTGAAGAGAAAGGTGGGCAGGTTCCGCCCTTCAATGGCCATCGCACGCCCCGCGTCCAGTGCTATTGACGCGCCGAGCGAGTGCCCTGCGAGCCAGACATCGCTGGCTTCTTCGACGGCGTTGTTGTCCGGGATTAGTTTCCCGATCCGCTCACGAGCGTGCTTGAAGCGGGAGCGCTCGTGCTGCCGGTTCAGCACGATGCTAACGTCCAGGTAGAGGTCGCACGCAGCAGTCGGGTCCCAACATAGCATGGTGCCCCGGAAGGCAACAATGTAGCGTGGAGCGGACGGGTGGCGGCGCGCGCCATCGGCGGGAACGTACTCGAAGATGGCTCCGTAAATGAAGGAGCAGACTGAGCAGTCGTCGAGCATTGTTTCAAGAACGCGGAAATGGAAGCTCTCCCGGCAGAGCGTCTCTCGTCTGTTCAGTCGTCTGCCCTTGGCTCGATCCCTTTCCAGATCGTAAGTCCGACCAACGAGGTGGGCCGCGATGCACCGGCGGTGCTCCTCGTCATCCCTGAAATCAATCAAAAACAGAAAGAAATGCGGGTGACCCTGTTTAGATCCTCGTTTAGTAGCATTGGGGAGTTAATGTTTGGAGGAAAATTAATTATCCAATTGTGGATGTACTCTCAACATACAGTATAGGTTATTAGTTGCTAATAATTTGTTAGCATATGGCTAATGGAAGGTATTTCCCATGTCAATAAAAAAATAGTTGGCAGACCGAGGGCCTGGCGACCCTGGGCGTCTACCCGGGCTCCCTGCGGGAGAAATTAAGGTAGCCTCGATGGATGGAGAAGAACGATGTGACCGAGCGCAAGAACTTGACACTATTCATGGAGACTGGCTGAAGCATCGGAGGTTGAAGGCTAGGAAGAGAGTGTCGAGGTCAACTCGACGAGCAGTGTGTTGAGGCACGAAGAAGGTAGCAACGATTAGCTTTTGACTATCTCTAGTCACGCACGCGATGACGCAGAGGCTGGCATGGTCCCCGTTCCATGGCTTCTGCTCAAGGTCCAAGGCTGGATCTAAGCAAGGAAAGGCAGCACAAGATGACAGATATGGAACAAAAAGTGGATCTGGGATTCATGGATAACGACTTGGTCTCAGCGGAGCGGCTGAAATTCATGAACTCAATAACGGCCACTCACCGTTCGACCAAATGCTTGACTAGGCAAGTAGCTAATGGATGTGAGGAGCTCATCCATTCTGATCCCATTTTATCTGTCAATCAAAGAGAAAATGGTGTCCCATCCCTCTAAAATAACATGATATGGGATCACTCTATCTCTGAAAATTGGGATGGTTATGTAAGCAAAACTTGTTATCTGTTACAATTTTCGCCCCAGGCTCTACAAAATTTATGGGTCCGTCACTGATAAGAAAATGTAGACACGTGCCTAGATTAGAAGCCGTGATGTACGCCCTACTAAAACAAGGTGTAGTGCCACATCAAGACTAAAAAGTTATGTGCGTGTAAAACTTTCACATTTATTCCTCACGTTATTAATTGATGACACTCGACAGCTTAAGGTTACATATAAAGTAAAATAATGTTCCTAATGCCATCAATTTAAACCAAATAGTATATTGTATTGTAATACAACAAAACCTTAGATATATATATTTGCATGGAGTGATGAGAAGAGATCATACCAGTTGATTTCAGCCATTGTCGTCAGAGAAGAAGCACCTGTTCTTGCCATCATATGTTGTGGGAGTAGAGACTGAAAACTTTGCCCAAAAGCAAGGTTTGGAGATAGCTAAGGGTGAAGTTAAGGTCGGTTTGGCAACAACAATTTGCAGAGGATCAAGGAAGGCAGTAATGCAGATGCTAATTAGCAGTAGTGTCTGTTTCTTGTGCCTTGCTTTTGCCGTGAAAGAGCTACACAGTGTAACCTGCATATATATATGCAGCATCTTAGCTTGGGACAGACGGGCAGTTGCAGTGACAAGTGCACAAGTTGCAACATATAGTTAAGAGTAGTTTAGCGTAAGTCTGGTCCACTGTATAAGTATAACAGCTTACTAGTAGAGAGTTTGATGCACCAGTGTCAGTGCAATGAACCTGATGCGCTCCTAGGATGCGGACAGAAAGTGAGAACTGGTCACAAAACACTCGCACGTTTAGCTGACCTAGTCATCACATTATTTTGCACACAAAGCCTCAGAGCAACTAGCTAGTGCCGGACCTGTCGCCGCTACCATCCCAAGGAGCTTCGTTTTTAGACGACTAGCGCTGGTTGGTCATGTACTAAAGTTGACCTGTTTTCCACGGCCAGCGCCATCCTCGATCCCAGCCATGGGCTTCCTTAATTACTGGCACCTTTGCCAATTTCTTATTCCCTTGCGCTCCCCGCTGCATCTCTCAAGCAAGTCCCAGACTTAATTAATCGTAATCGCCACCATCATATTGCATTCCGTCGAAACAAACAGCTTAAGGATTAGTAAGTACTAGTACGCCCGGTTTGAGGCATTTGTCCGCTTTTACACATAGAAGATGCGGCATAATGTGAAGCAGAACTTCGAAAATTTTGCGGGTATTGAAAAACACAGAACGGGTGTTCTTACAAGTTACAAACACTCAAAGTTGCAGTTTTTATCGCATTCTCCCAGAAAAGGCAACCACAGTGATCACGGAAAATAGAGGTTATATTCTCAAGGCCAGCGACATTGAATTTCCAAAGAGAATAAATTCCCAAACTAATATGGTTTCTTACTTTTATACTTGATACAGTCCAAGGTTCTTATTAGGATTTTTGCTAACTGTTGTAAGAAAGATTTAGGTTGCAATGATGAAGCATCAAGGTCTTCATTTCATCTTCTCGTGATCACTAAGTACTCCCTCCGTCCCAGTTTACTTGAGATTTTACTTATGATGACCTTGAGGTCAACGTGCAAATCAAACAATGGCATACTTGAATCAAAGAGGACTGTGTCAATGCATCATCAGCACCGAGTGGTTGTTTATGTATGTGTTACTGCCAATGTACCACTCGGTGTAGTCGGTACGTTATACGTACCGTGTTTGTACATACATATGGTGACTTCTGCATATAGTATGCAGGCAGTAGTTCGTCAACATTTGGCCATTGACCAATTATTCAGTTGCTAATAGTAAACCATAAGGTGGACCCACGATCCTTCTGTTTTAGGTTTTTTGGCATCCCACGATCGATCCTCTGTTTGTTGTTAATTAAAATGCAGGGCTCATGGCAATTTATAATATTAGGTCCTGTCGATGCGCTCCATGAGTCTGTGGATTGGAGATGCATCCACTTAAATACTTAATGCATGCTGTTCTTTTGCATACTACTAGTATGTTGTAAAGTTCGTGTCCAACCGAGGGTATGTCAACCACAATTAATAAGATCTGGATCATCTGCATTTAATAATTGCTATCGCCGAGAGGCACATTCGTGCATTAGCTTGAATATGATTGATATTTCTCTGATTTATTTCATATTAATCTATTATATATATTTATTTCATACGAAGCCACCATGTTTGCTCTCAAAGGCTAGAAATTACCACATTAATTGGAGAAAAAAGAAATAAAAATTACCCACCATTGTCATTATGAAAAAAACTGGACTAAAATACCCTTATATTTACTTTATTATTACCCACCATTGCCCTTAGTAGACAAAGATTAAAAGGTGCTCATGCTTTGCTTGGATCATGCGTCACGAAGGCAAGGCTCAACCATCTGATATCCTCTTACAGCCGTAGTTCTGTCCTCCGCTGATAGTGATAGGTCGAGTCTCCATGCTCAAGCTGCAGATCAAACGTGTTTCTTTTTGTGAGGGAGATCACAATATGGCTTCCCTTCCTCCTGATCTACTAAACATATAACCCTTTATAGTTTATAGTCCGCACATTTCCAATTTGCAGCAACTTTTGGAATCCCAGCCAAAGTGGATTAGCAAAGAGTGAAACAATTTTTTTGTATGATGAAAGAGTGAAGCACTCCTCAGTTGTAGTATTAATTCGCTTATCAAATTATAGAGTTATATGCTGATCTGTTGTCTCAAAATGGAGATTAGAGCGGGGAGACCAGTTATTGGTAAGTTTCAAATCATTTTATCAAGTTAGCTTGAATTAAATTCTCAGGGACAGATTATTAATTTCTACGTGATGTAAGAAAAAAGAAATCGTGAGATGGAAAAACAATGAGATAAAAAAAAGAAACAACATGCTTGCAGATATCATTCCAAAACAAACAACGATATACCGAAGGCTATCACCATGTCCACCGAAATTGGCTTCAACCTCCATCAATGCCAAGGACCTCATGCAAATAGAACACTGACTATCCATTAATCCTTCGTTTCTTACCCTAATATTCATGTCCCTTCTGTACAATAGGAATACCCAGGGTACCGATCTAGGTCCTAGAGCAGAAGGACTTTATCTGTGATGTTATCTTTTCCACCGAGATACCAATATGACCATGTGAATATTGTTAATAATTTTATTAACACAAGTCAAATGTGTGCAGTTCAAAAAATATTATAATATAGTTACTTTTCCCAATGAGAGACCAAGATGAACCGCGCAAATGTGCGGGTAGATTGACTAGTTAAAAATAGGCAAAGTTGGGGGAGCCACTGAGGAAATAATGCACTTGTTAGGAGTGACTCATACTCCATCCGCCCCAATATCTAAGGTATCCTAGCTTCCCAAGGAAACAATAACAATGAAGACAAAAATTCTACGCCTCTCTTTTTACCTAAAACTATCAACCTCTCATGATCAAATTAACTTTTTACCTAAAACTATCAACCTCTCATGATCAAATTAATTGCGCAAATTTTGTCCCATCTAAATCCCTTATCTTGGCAAAGGGTCCGACGAACACAATTCAGTCTAATGTGAAATATTATCC
Organism: Chloris gayana; assembly: GCA_031894775.1. Lineage (NCBI taxonomy): Eukaryota > Viridiplantae > Streptophyta > Magnoliopsida > Poales > Poaceae > Chloris > Chloris gayana. Next base: position 8,861 of record JAUNZO010002088.1, read on the forward strand.
ACTTTAAAATTTTAAACTATGATCGTCCAGTGACTTGAGCCCTTGTGCCGAGTACATTTTGTCACTATATTATACTCTCTCTGTCCCAAATTACTTGTCATCCTGTCTCATTACCGGATTTCTTTAACATTGTCTGAATCTGAATAAATAGTATGTCTAGATTCATTGAACATCTTTGAACCAGGACATAAAAAAGCACCTCCAGAATGATAAGTAAACTAGGACGGAGGGGGTACCTGTCTATAAATACCTGAAGTACTCCCTTGCTTTGCGAGCAATCTAGTTGGGCTAGGTTTCCCTATAAAGTAATTCTCTTACCATTGGTGACGACTTTAATGCAATTTTTATGCATCATTGATAATGCTACAAATGATTTTTACTTAGGAAAGTGTCCATTTCTGTCCAAAATAATTTACTTTGTCCCTTCTACCTCATGAACAAGATTTTGGCTTAATTTACTCCCTCAAAATTTTAGCTCAGTATACCCCCTTTATGCAAATTGTCTCATTTGTTTCTCTTTGTAAAATTTGAAACCATGTAATGGAAGACTATTTATATTTTTCATAAATATTTTGTATATAATTTTAGAATTCTATAGTTAAGATAATATTAAATTCTATTAAATTATAAAAAATATGCTTGAAAGCCAAGATTGTTTGACCGAGTAAACTAAGCCAAGATTTTGTTCAGTTAGTAAATTGGACATTGTGGATTATTTAGTGTGATTTTTTTCCATTTACTTATATTAGCTCATCTTTCTATTAAATTGCTATGAAAATTGGAATAGCTATATATACCAGTACACTAAATTAGTGAACTGCATGATTGTTTAAGCAAGAAGATGAGTGTTCTTCCTTGCTGATCGTCGATCGACTCCGTATGCATGAACTAGCTTGGAGACAACACTCACTATAAGGGACAACATGGTTTTTACATTGACCCCGTTTGTACCGCACTGCACACTACAGTTTTTTTTTTTACAAAGGTTCATGTTTGTATTCATTAATGACAGATTACAAACACCGGAATGCATTCCTAGGACACATCACCTATGAATGGGTGTAGATTACTCAAAACGAGCAACCTTGCACAAAAGATTGCTTCTGACGGGCTAGCTTTTGTAGTGTGTCGTTAGGAGGGCCTCACTTGAAGTTAGGAGGGCCTCACTTGAAATATGCACGATCTTGGTCGAGGATCGAGCTGTCGATCAGGATTCTCAACCAGCTCTAGAATATACAAAATAAGTAAATAAATAATATATGAAATAGCATGGGCCATTAGCACCTTGAACAAATAGCCCATATGAGAGTAGACTTGTTATGTCATTTTGATATTTCTCTATTATTATATAAAAAAGATAATGATCATTTGCGCGCCGCGTTGCACCACCCGCCTCAACCGTTGCGCTCTACCGCTTCGCATCTTCTCCGTGCTCACCGTCGGTAGTAATCCACCAGCGGTGACGTGGCAGCGTCCCCGTTGTTGCATCGCGCCACCCTGCTCCGCCCTCACGCTCCGCCGTCCTAGCTCACAACCCTAACCCTAGTGCCACCCGTCGTGAGCCCGGGTAAGGTGGTCATGGGCCGACCCACGAGCGGGGCATGGCGGACTCCACGCAGACGGCCTGTAGCGTGCTAGAGTTTCCGCTCTATAAATAGGAGGTCAACCAAACGGTGAGGCGGAGGATTTGGTGCCGCTTGGCGCAGAATATTGTGATGACAATTGATAAGGTCAGCCAAACGTGTGCGTAACTGTGTCACGTGACCTCTTCTGACTCATATAGCCAACATAGCATTTCTCTATGTTGACGTCGCTCTTCTTTTGTACATATCCTACGAGCACCTCCGAGTTGTTGCACTATAATGCATCTAAACTCTACCAATAGAAGCTCTCTTATATAGTAGACCAGGTTTATGCTGAACTACTATTTACTGCAAATTGCACAAGTGGTACCACATTATATTATTTGCAACTGAGCCCTTTTGCCGGGTGCTGTATATATAAATGCAACTTACACTAGCTCTTCCACGACAAAACCCAAAGGCACAAGAAAGAAGCTCTACTGCTAAGAGTATCTGCATTACTGCCTTCCTTGATACTGCAAAGTGCGCTGTCCTCAGCGGCTCCGAACTTTGGTTTGGGGCAACGTTTTCACCGTCTCTGGTTCTCTGCCGTCTGCGCCTGAAACATCTAGTGGCAAGAACTATCGCTGCTGCTTCTCTAACGACTGGAATTAACTGGTATGCTCAAAGCTAGCTTGATGATGCATCATCAATGCCTCTTTCTCCTCACACCATGAAATACCTTAGAACGTTTTAATTTGGTTTTAATTGATGGTGTTAGCACTTAGGCCAGTCTCAATGCATAGTTTCATTTCACAATTACCAAGAATGCCACATCAGATTTTGAGATTTAATTTGGTATATGAAATAGTCACTCTCAATGCATAGTTTCATCTTCACTATCTCATAGACAATTTGTAGTATTAATTAACATCTAATTGTTGCATTTAGATTGGTCAAAATTGATTTGGATGAAACTTTATATTCTCAATGGGAGTTTCAATGGAGTTTCATACCTATAAAACAGTGACGAATGAGTTTCATCCCTATGAAACTCATTTGCCCAGTTTCATATTTATTGCTACGCCATGTCATTTCTTTTGCTGATGTGGCACCTCATTTAATACTGATGAAACCCCACTGAGACTAGCCTTAGGACAATTCTTATATTTTATTGGTAGACTAAAAAATTTGTGGAGCAACATCAATCAATTAAAGCCACGTGAATATTACAGATTTTAGGTCTTGACTAGAAGGATGGCACGGCCTTGCCACACCAGATTGCCCTCATCTTTATGGCCGAGTGTAGTTCGTGTGTTACCGCGGGTTCATATGTTACCGTGTTACCAATTGAAATAGCACATTCAATTGTGTGTGAAAAATTTCAACCAAAATATGTAGATATAGAGCATGCAACTAGCTATCATCATGCAAAAGTTTAGATGCAACTCAAATCTATGCAAAGAGAAACAAAAAAGAGAAATCAGTCTATGAATAGTAGCAGGTTGCGGTTATGTGATCAGTAGTTACAATCCGCACTATTCATAGTCTGATTTCACTTTTTTGTTTATCTTTGCTCAAGTTTCAATTGCACCTCAACTTTTGCATAGTCATAGATAGTTGCATATTCTATCCATTATTACAATTTTATATGCGTATCTGAAGATGCTATTGAAGTTGGTAACACGGTAACATCTAATGGACTGGTAACACCTAAACTTTTCCCCATCTCTATGAGGTGTACACAAGATAAAATATAATTGGGTAATTTCTCTCAAACATGATAAAGAAATTATATAACAATAATAGCATAGTATTATAAAGGCAGCCTCCAAATGCAATTTATTTACAACTAACAAACTTGGCTAAGAAAGTGATGGAATTTATTTATTCTTATCGCAATAGCATGCACCACATGCAATTATAATTGAAGGTAAATATTTCTGTGAGCATTGATGGATCCTTTTCCTTCTCCTTGTTGTGGTAACATTTACGGAAGAAAGCGTCCAGGGCAATATGTGCTTCACACATTGGGGGAAGCACTAAAGTATGTGGATAGGCATTGACTGATCCATTGGCATTGAATAGAGTAGTGCCTTTTGAAGTATCTATACAATCTACTCTCTCTATCCCAAATTATTTGTCATTCTGCTTTCTTCTAGATTCGTTGAATATTCTTTGAATCTAGACACGTCGTCTGTCCAAATTCACTGAACATTCTATGAATCTAGATACTTAAAAACACCTCTAGAATGACAAATAAATTGGGACAGAGGGAGTACAACACAAAGTGAATAATAATACAGTGCATTTTGTATCTAATAGTCAAACTGTTTCAGAATAGCTAGACTTTTTTCCTTCCCCTTTTTCCTTATGAATTGTACCAAATAATATACTATTTTATAAACATGTTGATTAAGCTAAAATTGATTGTATTGTCATGGTGCAATGTTTACCATATGCTTCTGAAGCCAATCTGCCAATAAAATATCAACAGATGTTCAAGTGACATTCTGATTTAGGTATTCTTCTCACCACATGAAGATACTTCCTTTTTCCTGAAAAAAAGCCTTGCTTCTTGGAGAACATGACTAATTTAAAAAATATGAAACAACACTTCGTGCGTTGCCTTCATTCATGAAGATCATTCAGACATTATTAAGCAAAACAGTAAGCAATACCTCAATAGGCTTTGTTATCATTGAGTTTAATTTTGTCAATCTTAGATTTGAGAAAAAAGACTGATATCACTGTAAGAAACACCTTGAGAATTAATTACTTAATTGTGTAAAGCTCTATACCCTGAGCTACTGATGAATAATTTACAAATATGAATGCAATTAACTCGTTAAATTAATAGTAAATGTTGAAACATGTCAATATACATGGAGAACTAGTATAATATACTTGGAGTAATAGATTGTTGGGAAAGATGAAACATAAGTTGTCATAATAAATCCTCAAACTACTCAATTTGTTTAAAAGCTTAAAAAAGTTGAGAATAATTAAAATGCTTCAGTTAAGGTGGCATTGCCTAGGTCATATATAATTAGATATTGAGGCTTTGTAATGCTAGTATGTTCTAGTTTAATGAGAAGAACATGTATAGTAACATGAGTATTAAAAATGATTATGTAAAAGATGATGATGGATAAGGGATCAACACCTTTTTTCTTTAATACATAATGGGCTTTCATGTATGTGGTGCTGCCAACAACATAGATAGTATAGTAAATCACATACATGTTTAACATGAAAATTGTTGGACGTATGAATTTGCCAACATACATTTAGCAAAAGGTAAGTATAAATGAAAGTAAGAGCGTCCCTCGTGAACTTTGATAAAGGGTTGATGTTTTATATTCCTTTACGCTGCATTGGTGTTACCATATTATTTAGTGGGCTTTATGTTCAATTAGTGAGGCATGCAGCTTATGCTAGATTTAGTCAAAGGACATTTGCAAACCTGTCCTCATTTCTAAGTCTAATTCTGATTTTGGACCTATTTTGAGACTATGCAAAATTGAACCTGTTTTGACCCAAGTTATTGCAGGATTGCCCCTATTTTGATGGCAAAGCTGTAATTTTAATGGCAACCGTGTAACAACTTGGATGAAAACATGTCCAATTTTACAAAGTCTCAAAAAGAGGTCTAAAATTAGAATTAAGGTTCAAAATAAGGGCACTCGTGCAATTTTGTTTGCCAACTAGTCATATGAAACCATATTTTTAGTCTTTATGTGCTAGAATTTTGCTTGCCAACTAGCCATATGAAACCTTTTTGTTGCAAAAACCGGAGCCATTAGCATTCCTTTGGCAAACAAAAAGTAAAGGAACTAGCTCACTTTGCTTCCGTGTGTTTGGTTGGTGCCAGCTTAGAACTGGGCTGGAGCAACCAACATGTCCTATGGGCCTTCAGTGCGCATGCCGCTCGATATGCTCGCCGTCGCTGGTCGCTCCTTGTTGGCAGAGCGGCTCAACTTTACTTGGACCAGTGACCAGGTTTCCCCCAGAATTTTCTTCAATAATCCCTTCATTCACGCACATTTAGTTGGAGTCTGATTGTGAAATGGCGCCTACCGTTTAGTTGCTTTTAGAGTGTCAGAGTTTTTTTGTTTCTCAATTTCGCACGATTGCATGTTAAAGAAGTGCAATCCTCCTCCGCCTCCTAAACCATTTCTTAAACGTTTTCCCTATTATTCAATCGCCTAAACTCTGCCGAGTGTTCAGTCGATGCGGAGAACGCTGGCGGGGTGCTAGGCGGGGGCACGTGACGCGCGAGCATTGGCGGGAGTGGAGCGGGCGCAGGAGCAGGCGTGCAGGAGCATAGTGGAGCGGGCAGAGCGAGCACAGATGATGACGGGTGTGAAAGTTTTGATTTGATTTATAGTTTAAAAAAATTATAGAGTTATGTGTTTTTGTATATGATGTATTATAAAAAACTTTGTTATATATTCTAATAGAAAAAATATATATATATTATCATTTGTTTACACTATTTACTTAACCGATCTAAAAGGTAGCAAACCCGAAACCCGGGTGACTGAAAGTTACTCTCAATCGTCAACTGAAAAAAAAAGCAGTCCCTTTCTTAAAATGTCGAGGCACGTTTCTTTTGCTAGACATATGTTCATGCGCATACTTGCTGTTGGGCTCTGATCGTGACAAAATATGGTAAGATTCTTATTCACGTCGTGCCAAGTCATACTGTGCAAGATGAATGACTAACGTTTGGCACGCCAGTTGATCCTTTCTTTGTGATAGGTGGGTCCATGCTATATCTGCTCACCTTTACATGGATTATCGTTTTTTTATATAAAACTTACATGGATTATCGTTAGGTCATGATCGACAACTGGCAGGGCAACTTGATGTACAACGCAACCAAAGCACTCAAAAATCACCATCAAGTTGAGGAAAGAGGCGAGCGCAGCATCATGAACTTATATAACTTTACATGCAGCTCTTTCAAATAATAATTAAAAAAAACGTTACACCATGGCATGCTTTGCAGTTTTCATAGCAATGCTAACAGAAAGATGAAGCTATAAGTAAATATCATCCCTAGCATCCTCCGCACGAACAGACGAGCAAAATTGGAGCCAACACCAACCGTAAGACGACTCCTTGTTTCTTCAGGTAAATGGGTTTTAAAGGCTCCTCTCCACCCCAATCGCCTCTTTATAGGCATGATCAAGAACCCTAACTGCCAACTAGATGGATTCCGAAGCAAGAGGGTCATGAAAGTAGACACGCAGACCACAATGGCAATGCGATCGCTAACTGGACTCAAAACAACATATGCTCCCAATGCGAATCCTACAACCATACTTCTTGTCGCCTGCTCCATCGAAATCACAGAGAGAAACATGTAGATTGCGCGAAGCACTGGATGGACATGCTCTGATCCAGCGTAAGTGAGCCAGATAGTGGACAATGTTGAACCGACAAATGCGAGCGTGTTTGACATCACAAATGCCTTGAAGGTATATCTGTGCGACAAAATTGGTGCACCGGCATGCGGATGTCCATCAGATATGTTGCCACCAGGAAGAGTGAACACTGCTGCAAATGTGACGGTTGAGACAAGCACAGATCCAACAATTAAATTCTGAGCAATGTTGGTGAATTTCTTGAGCTCGTTTCCAGACAACTTTCCAATGCTGAACTCATCCATGAAATGGTCCAGGCGCCGAGGACTAAGAACAGCACCAGTCCATGCCAAACAACGGAGTATAATGACCTGTGGATTCTACCAGAAGAAAATCAACATTTCAGGAAACCAAATTATAAAGGAAATTTAGAGCAAACAAAAAATATGCAAAAAAAATTGTCATTACCAGTGTATAACTAATCCCTTTGTCAGTAGCCAGTACCGCAAGATCCAAGGCAGTGAGGCCTTGGTTGTTCACTATATTTGGCAGTACACATTTAGTTGCCATCAGAAGGCTCACAATCATCTGGTCTGCATTCTTGACAGCAAGATGCAAAGGTGTGTTCCCTTCTGAATCCATGACATTTGCCATTCTTCCTAACTCTGCGGTACCACAAAACTGCCAAACAACTTTCCATTTCTTATGTGCCACAGCAATATGTAGGAAATTTCTTCCTCTGCTGTCAAGCAATTCGTCACAATCTGGGCAGTATCTGCAGAGTTCATAAATGAGATGACCATAGCCCATTTTAGCAGCAATATGCACAGGAAATGAACCATTTGAATCCAGGAGATATGCGGTTGAAGTATCACGACGTAGTAACAGCTTCATGGTGGAAATATTTCCAACGGATGCAACATAGTGAAGAGGAGTACTGCCTGAATCATCAACTTCTTTCAGAAGAGTTGGGTTCCACGTCAGCAATTCCCGCGTCATTTCTGTTACTAAAGAACTTCAGTAAAACTTTTAACTGCGTTAAATCAACAGACTACAGTTGATAGTGGGTCTAAAACTTGAAATGGAGTGACTAATAGCATATGCTACCTGTGAGTCCAAAGCACATTTCTTTAAGTAGAGCCGAGCTATAGTTACTGATTTCTACCTAGACATTCCAACCTCAAATCCTTCTATTGATGTAAACTCAAGGTCAGTCCGTGACCCCACACTCTCAACTAATGTAAGCCATCTTTTATTAGCTTTTAAGGAAACCTAGTCGAGCTGTAGCATGAATCTCAGGTTCCGTGCCAGTGTGTTCTGCAAACACTATCGCTCTCCGAACACATAAACACTATTTCTCAGACAATACAAGATTTATATTTAGGGGTAATGCTGAAGTACATGTACTCTCTTTTGGCTTAAAAACGGTATGAAAGGAAACATGTTTCCCAATCAAAATATTGTATGTATACACATGACCAAATCATTAAATGATGACGGTGAAGAGAAAAAAGGTGGAATGCAAGTACTTGACCAAGTTATCTAGGATCATTTGCAACTTGTCATGTCGTTTTGAGGATGTAAGGTTCACAAAGCACCTTTGCTTGTCAATTAAAATTGAGAACAGAATTTTCAGATTAGTGTCATACAAGATACTACCACTCCTAGTCCATGTTTTGTTGGTCCAAGTTTGCGCACATTAACTATGCAGGTCTGAACCTGCATCTTGTACACCGGCACTATGCAAATTCAGATGTCCAATTTGAACATTACTGCATACATGCCTTTTTTTCAATAAGATTCTTTCCACATGTGCCCTTTTATCTTTTGTCTCATGATTCACATGTGGTGTAGATTAGGACAGCCTGTGTTTTTATAAGTACAGACCAAAATTCTAATGAGTCCCAGAAGCATTCGTGCCAGACACCTGTAAGTCGGGAAGCACTAGGTGCCCACCAGCACTTAATCCACTACACCGTACATATCATGTTACCCTACCTACTCGTTCCGTGCTGTCAAGAAAACCCAAACCAAAATAGCTATCATTAGCTTGCACTATTGGCCATTAGCTTACACTATTGAACGAACGCATCAGACAAAGACATTAATCATGTGGTTCTATAAATTACTAGAAGCAGTGACATCCTAACTTCTAGATTGAACTTACTTATATTCAGCGACCGATTACTTCAATTATTCGTATCCAGGAAGAAGAATTTCCTGATTTCATTAATATTGCCCCAGTCCCTGAATTCCTAAAAACAACTGAAATCTGCCCCCTTACTAGATCGTTAAACATATTCCATTTACAGTGTGATGCATTGATTCATCTGGAACAGAGAAAAGGACAAGTTGAGCTCAATAGCATGGCAGAGGAACTCACCGTTGCTGGAGAGCACGGCAGCGTGCAGCACTGTGCGGCCTCCCGGACCCGTGAACGAACGCGATACGGGCACCTCGTCGTCGTCCTCATCCTCCGCGTTCCTGTATTCCTTCAGGAGCAGGCGCACCATCCCCAGGGACCCGGCCGCCGCCGCCATGTACAGAGGCGACTCCCCGACGCCACCGCACAGTCCCACGAGCCCCGGGTCAGCGGCGGCCAGCGCCCGCGCTGCGGCCTCGTGGGCGCCCCGCACGGCGTCGTGCAGCGCCGTATCGCCGCGCCTGTTCGTGGCCCGGGTCAGGACGCGCAGGGACGAGGACGAGGGGGAGCCGGGCGACGAAGAGGACGAGGACGAGGCGACGAGGATGGCGACTACCTTGTGCGCCCCGGCGCGCGCCGCGAGGTGGAGCGGGGTGTCGAGCGCGGCGTTGCGCGCGAAGAGGAGGCGCGGGGCGCGGCGGAGCAGCAGCGACGCGATGTCCCCGTGTCCGGCCGCGGCGGCCACGTGGAGGAGCGTGTTCCCGCCGGCCGTGGCGGCGGACTCCATGTCCGGGGCGGCCGGGTCCGCGAGGAGCGCCTTGACGAGGCGGCGCTCGTCGCCGGCGCGCGCCGCGCGGAGCAGGTCCGGGCCCATGGTCGGCGGCGCCGCGGCGGCGGGCGGCGGGCGCGGGGTGGGGCAGGAGGCGGTGGTGGTCGGCGTCGACGGCGGCGAGGTCTCCACCTCCGGTGAGGCCATCGTGCGTCGGTGGTGGAGCAGCACGGTGGGTGGGGCGCCGGATTTTATGTCTCCGCCGATGATGACTACCTGCTGCTTTGCTTTGGACTGACGGCCCAACGGATGCGGGGCGTTTCGCGTGTCACCCCTCGTAGTTGCAGAAAATGGCATTCGTGTACACCCTCAATAATTATTCTTTTTTGACTTTACGTGTGGCGATGTGCGCGTACTAAACTGATGCACTAGTGATGCTAGCTTTGGCCGCCATCATGGAAAAACGCGGACTTGAATATTCGAAACACTGTTGTAATCAACGGCAAAGAGTGACCCAAAATCCGTCCTCTCGCTTTATATATTCCCTCCAAAGCCTGTTTCCCAATTCAAGGAATGATGGCACCGAAACAGCGATATTTCTGTACTCATCCCTCAAGTCATGGCCATCTCGAAATTTTTCTAATCCAAAGTGGAAACGCGCCATCATTGCTGCGGATAACCATCGCGACGCTCTCGTACTAATCTACGTGGAGATGGTAAGTCGCACTAACAATTCAGCAAACGATTCCACCGGTGCTCAGCACGCAGCCACGCATCGCTCACAGCCATCCGATTCGGCCTCCAAAAAAGAGAGGAAAAGAAACACCCAAATCATGTAGTAGTAGCTTTACACCAGCAAAGCAGAGGTCCTTGTTAGGTCTTGTATAACGTATAAACCAGATATACAGCACCTGGCATGGAATGGAATTCCGACCACGTGCAGACTATCGACAACACGTACGTTACGAAACTGATGCCGAGCCGCATGACAGCGGTCGAGGCGAGATTAGCTTAGTTTAAGCTGGAGAACGGCAGGAGACCACGTGGGCGTTGTTCTTCGTCGTACAACAAACGTGCATTCCATTTTAACAACCCCGGGCGCGGCCGGCAGAGGTCACCTGCGCGCTGCGCCAATAATTTTTGTTTTCCCCACCAGCTGCCGCCCGGGTAACGGGGTAAGCTAGGTGGCACTGGCACGAGGCACGAACGAGTGATGGATGTCGGCCAAGGCGTGGAAAGCGTTCAAAAAAGGCGTGGAAGCGGAAAGCCGCGCGGCAGGGGAGGTGGCTGCGTGCGGTCGCCTCGATTCGGACTTTTTCGTTCCCGCTCCGCTGTCTCCATCTCCACCGATACCACCGATGGGTGGGGTGGGGTGGCCGGCAGGATCGAGGATTCGTGTGACCAAGCTGCGTCCTTGTGCGCGTACGAGACCTGCCGAGAGTTCCGAGTCAGTGGCACGGGATCTGTCTCAACCGTCGATGGAGGCAGCTGATATTCGTCCACTCGTAGACGATTGTGTCCTGCGTATGTATATCCACCGATGCTCCACAACAATCGAAAGGCTGGTATCCGCACAGTGAAAAGCGCCTCGGTTACAACTTTTGTCATCGTGCGCATGATCCGCTTCCTGGTGCTATCCCCGTCCGCTGGTATCCACACAATGAAAAGATGGTTTGGTTCCTTTTCAACAACCTATTTATCTGTTCATAGATTTTCTTTTCACAAAATCTATTGAATTTTTGAAACATTGAAATTAGGCTGTTTATTTCAGGAGTAGTCCGTTTTGAAATTTGGGTTGTTGTTCGCGGGTAACCACCGATTGGCTAGTAGCGCTATAAGTTTGATGTAAAAACTAGGACTATCTAGGCTCCTTTTTCTTAATACAATGATGTGCACCTCTCTTGCGTATTCGAGAAAAAAATATTGAAATTGAAGTGCTGGAACAATCAAATTGTACTATTGGGACAATGAAAATACAAAACTGGAACAATAGGCTTGTTTAAAACATGTTTGTTCTACTATGGCATAACAATGCCTACATTAAAACATGATTATCTGAAAATTTGATAGATTTAGGAAAAAAATCTGACAGTAGAATAAAAACTTAGGAATCTTTTGGAAAGATCGGTTGGGTAAAACATTTTCTTTCTTTACATGAAGGGAACATTTTTTATCGCGAGAAATACGGCTCGTTTCGATGGTTCATTTCTGAACCATTTCGGAAGATAATAAGTGAGGACCAGTTCTGAAATATAATATGAATTGAATAGTATTTTAGCTGCTTGAAAAAATAGTATTTTAACTGCAATCCAAAGCGACCTTAACCCAACAAATTGTTTTACGGTTGGGTGATTTCCAACTAAATAAAAAGGGGAAAGAAAGTCCATTCAGGCCATGTTTTCTTTCATCTAGGTATATTTGATCCTAACTTCATGCACTAAGTTAATGTTCAAACAAATCTATGAAACCGTGAAAAAGTAAACTGAGAGATGCAATTTCATTTTACGGAATAAGACTAGAAAATCGCGGCCACCAATCTAACTACGTCGTGGGCTGGATCAAATGCTAACTATGACCTTTTCACGATGACTATGCTAACTACGCTGATGATATTGTAAACGATGTAAACATTAGCATGCATAAGAGACTTAAGAGCATCTCCAACAGCTCTAAATTTTTACTCCCAAAAGATAGGATTTAGGGAGTTTATATGTGTATTGGGAGTAGAAAAAGAACATGTTTTCCAACTGTTCCTAAAAAATTGTTTCCTATTTTTTAATAATTAGGCCACGTGGCGTTTCTTGTGGGCCTATGGACTTTTTCTTTTACATGATCTATTTCTACGTTCTAATCTATCGATCATTGCGGCCGGGAGGTGCGCATACACGGCGGCGGAGCTCGAGGCGTGCAGTTGGTGCCCGGCGAAGCACTTCGGCACGGAGGCCAAACGTTCGCGGCTGGCGCGCTCCTCGTCCATCACGTGAAGCAGTAGGATTTCTTCATTAGCAATCTCTTTAATAATAGTTTAATTAATCTGCCGGCCGTAGGCACTGCACAACGAGTTGATTTCGGATCCTGTACGAGGTCTCTAAATATAGTCACCTAGAGGGTATGTATTGGAAGTTGGTAAATTTAGGAACCTGATTTAGCAAACAGTTGGATGATGGTTTTTCTTGATGACATCCTAAATTTTAGTTTAGCAACTTAAATTAGAGAACTGTTGGAGATGCTCTAAGTTAGTGAGCTCAAACCTTTAGTTCTACAACTTTCGTGATGTAATAACTAAAAAATAAATTGTTTACGGTTTAAGTAAAACAATAATGACATTATAATATGAAACTATTGATTTCGCTTATTAAAACTTCATAACGTTGATAATATGTGATATTCTAAAATTTAAAATTCCTTTTATTATACAATATAAAAATATAAATGGTATTATAATTGACATGGTTAATGTCTTTTGATTATATATTACAAATATTTTTATTTTCAAAATATAGAAAGAAAAAACTGGACCTTCACTTCTTATTTTAACATCTCACAAGGTCCATACGACTTCAGCCCATGAAAATGAAAAACAAACGCGCCAAGTGGACCCAAAACACAACTCAAGTCCAAACAAAAAAAATTACCTGCCAGGTTCGGCCCACGAAACTGTGGGCCTCTACCAGGCCGTGTGAAGCCCACACTTGGGCCAGTAAATCAAATAACAGTTAATACGTCTTCCAAAAAGTAGGATTTCATATCTATGTTTATGCCTCACTAAAACGTATTACTGTCTTTGTTAAATACGTTTTCAGTACATAAAAAACGCTTCTAGTGTTTCAATCCAATTTTTACTTTTTTGTATCTCTAAAAATATAATAAATTTTGAAATTTATTTGGGTATGGGGCTTTTGCAATCGAATAGGAACGTCCACAATTTTTGATGATTTTATTTTCGTTTGTTGGAATCAATGTGTGTTCAAATTTTAGTAAGGGAGATATGTGTTATGAGATTTTATGTCAAATATCACCTAAATTGAACTTACACAAGTGTGGCATCAATCCACAACTTAGAAACAAAAGATAATTTAAAGCAAAGACTATGACGAAAGACGGTTTGTAAATCGTCATCCATTATTCGCAAAGACTTTGATAGTTGTCGTTTCAAGCACCAGGCATGCGTTCCTCATCAAAGGTGATCCTCCTCCTTCAGTCTCATCCAATAAGTTTCTCTAAAGATGACCTGCATAAAACATGGTCCTGCTTCGTCAAAAACCATATTGTTTCTACACACAAGCAGTAGACACCCTAAACCAGATCAAATGCTTATGCGTTAATGTACACCCTCCTAACCAATCAGCAAACATATGCTGAAAGTTGTGGGCAGGGGAAATGTTAAAAGAAACTTGTATGATACACCAAATCTAGCTAAATGACAATAAAAAATAGATGTTGAATACTCTCATCAAGTTACGAGTAACAATATTGTGTACTCCCAACCCAGTTCCTTCTTGCTAGATTGTCTTTTGTTAGCGTAACACCTTTATATAGATACCACATAAAATTTTTTATCTTAAGTGGGAGTTTTACTTTCCAAATATCTGTTGTAAATGGTAAAGCATAAGAGGTCACAAGAGCCTTATACACGGATCTCACCGAGAATAATCCATATTAATGCAAAGCCCACCTAAAGTGATACTGGTCTAACTGTAAGATGAAAATTCGTAAGTGTGACAATAATACATCTCCACGCGGTAAGATTATCTCCAACTAGTGAGCGTCCGAACGAAACACTCCAATGAGTTAGACAAACACCGAAGCAATTGTTTCATTCCTATTTCTAACCACACTATATAAATTTGAAAATTTATCTTTTAAACATTGGTTTCCAATCTAACTATCTTCCCAAAACCGAACTTGGGGACCATCACTCACTATAAACTCTTCTAGACGCATAAATGCATCCTTAACCTGAAGCATACTACTAAAAAATGTGAATCTTCCACCACGTGATCCACTTGTGAAATTGTTTTATTTCTAAGGAACTTTCTACATATAATATCTTGCCAATGCCTTTTGAATTAATTAATTTAAACCACCATTTACTAAACAAACAATTATTTTGTACCTCTAGATTGAGGATAACCAATCCCCCTTGCTCTCTTGGAGTACACAAAATACTCCATTTTGTCAACCTATATTTCTTATGGATCATATGACCTTTATTTTGCTAGAAAAAAGTAGACCTATAATAATCTAAGTCTTTCTAACATCCCTTTTGATACTTCTAGAAAGGAGAACATAAACATGGGCACATTACTTAACACTGAGTTGATTAATGTTAACCACCCGCCAACATATAGCAATTTGGTCTTCTAGGAGATTAACCGTTTTTGGAAGCGCTCCTCTATTTGTTTCCAATCTGCATTTGTAAGACGTCTATGATGCATCTGAATTTCCAAATATCTAAAAGGCAGAGCACCTAGCTCACAACCAAACATTTGGGAATATATTGCTTCCATATCTTCTTCCTATCCATAACAAAATAACTCAGTGTTATGGAAATCAATGCATAAACCCGACAACTCCTCAAAGGCACATAGTATGAGTTTAATATTCTTCTCTTGTTCAACATTATGATCCATAAGAATGATCTTATCATCTGCATATTGGAGGATGGACAAACCCTCCTCCACCAAATGTGGTACAACACCCGTAATCTGGCCTGCTACTTTTGCCCGTGCAATTAAAGTGGCTAAGAACTCAGTAGCTATATTAAAGAGAATAGGTGATAGAGGGTCACCCTGTCGAACCCCGTTTTTGTTTGAAAAAATGACCTATCTCGTTCTTTATCTTAACCGGAACACTTACTTTAGATATAACTCTATGGATCCAATCACACCATTTAGGATCATAGGTACTAGATACACCTAGATACACTACAAGAAAACACTCTTTTGTGACGAAAATATAGTGACAAAATACTTTATTGCCACTAGAATCTGCTATTTTATGAGTCGGTGAACGTGCATTGGAACTTGAAACCGAACTTGAGATAGAGAGGCAAAGGTGGCGGTACTTGAGGAGAAAGTTGATGGTCGGGAAAATGCGTTGGAAGACTTAAGGAAGCATGTTGAGGAAGCAAACAATTATAGGAAGAAACAAGCAGAACAGATTGAATACCTTAAGAAGGCACAAGAAGAAATGGATTGTTGCCTTCGTCGTGTATTTGAAAAGCTAGTTTAAAATAATATTTAATTTAAGTTAGGGGGCAATTGCAAAACATATCATGTTTGTTGTTATAATTATGAAAATGGTTATGTTTTTAGTTTGGCTGCAAAATTGGTACTATGTCGTTGCAAAATTGGTACAATTTTGCTAAAAAGTGGACCAGTTTTACAATGAAATATGATCAAATTTGCAACGAAACCAAAAACCAAACCTTTTTCAGAATTAGTCTCAAACAGGACTTGCTATGCAATTGTTCATTTAGGTTATTGTTTATCAGATTCGTAAGGGTGGTTGGCCTTATACGGTAAGATTCTTGGTCGCTACTTTTTAAACAATTCGGTACATGTGAAATGAACACATTAGATGTTGACAATATGATATTTAGTAATTTTCTTTATGTGATGTAAATTTCTATTTGTTGGGGATTAAATAGTTTTGATGTTAATTTGAATGTAATGGTAAATGCTGGAAATGGGCTATCACAAAGAAACATTGGTCCAGTTGACATGGCTACATTGTTGCAAGTAAAAATTGAAAATTAATGTTTTTTTTTGCGTTTATGGGCTCAAAGTGTTTGGAGAACACTATTATTTTGATATTTTTAGCCCATTTACGTAGGCAGGTCGAAACGCGAAAATGAGTAATGGCCTTAGTCCATATTATTGCTGGAAGATCTCGGGCTCAAACTTAAGAAGATCTTTATTTGAGAGAGAGGGCCGAGCTATTGTAGGAGTGAAGGAAAGGAACCAAATTTATTGGGCTTGTCAATATGGCCCATGTTACTATACAGGCATGATAAAAAGGCATTAGGAGACGTTTATGGACTTATGGTGTTCTATGTTGTTTAGTGACACTACCGCATCGACACAATTCTGTGACATCTTGGCTTTCATCATTGTTGGTGTTATGACGGCTAGGTTAAGGAACGTCACCAAGGTTCAGTAGTGACACTTTCTGTGACAACTGTCAATATGTCATGGCTCTATCACAACATATTCGTAGTGATAAATGTCTTATAGTCTGTGACACTAGTCTTCTAAGACTGTTTTTCTTGTAGTGTACATATAATTAAAAAGTATGGTGATTTTGTGAAACTACAACTCAAAGTATCGTGAGACAACATATTTTTAGTAGCTTTGTGACTATATAAGTATTTGTGGGTTTATGAAATAACTAACCCTATCAGATCCGATGATATCTGAAAACGAAGCACATCAGTAGAGCAATTGCACCTTTGATGGCGCGGGGGATCAAAATGAATGCGTATTTGTGCAAAGAGCAACTTGCATGTTTTTTCCCCCAATATGTTGGATACGAGGTTCACTACCTTTTACTTATTTAGGTTTGCCTTTGGGTTTGACAAAACCCAGAGTAGCTGATTTTAAAAATCTTGTTACAAGAGTGGAAAGAAGATTGCTCTCAACATCTATGTTTTTGACTCAGGCAGGAAAACTGGAAATGGTGACTTCAGTGCTCTCCTCTCTTCCTACTTATTATATGTGCACTCTTTTACTCCCACCCTCAGTTATAGAACATATAGAAAAGTATTTGAAACACTTGTCTCTAGAGAGGATATGATATAAATGGCAGAAAGCCAGCTCAGGTTGCATGGAAAACAGTAACAAGACCTAAGAAACAAGGTGGACTAGGAGTTAAGAGCTTAAGAGTACAAAATGTTGCACTGTTGCTGAAAAATATACACAAGTTTCTTAACAGAGAGGATATCCCTTGGGTACAAATGCTGTGGGAGGCATATTATGCTAATGGTTCATTACCGGGGCAAAGGAAAAGAGGGTCTTTTTGGTGGAGAGACATATTAAAGTTATATGATCAATTCAAAGGAATTGCGTGTGTCCAGCTGGGAGATGGAAAGACAATCATCCTTTGGTCAGATCTATGGCAAGGAACTATTTTACAGAATGAATATCCACAGCTTTTCTCTTATGTGAAAAATAAAAATATCACTATACATAGTGCCTTGCAGCAGGAACCTCATGAAAACTTTGATCTTCCCCTTTCAGAAGAGGCTTATGAGCAGTATCAACAGCTTTCTAACACTCTGAGTTCTCTAATGCTTGTGGAAGAATAAGATATTTGACAATATATATGGGGATCCAGATTTTTCTCCTCCTCTAAAGCTTACACATGCTTAATGGGGCATATAGAGGTACACCCAGCACACAACTGGATATGGAACTCAAGTTGCCAAATGAAGCACAAGGTCTTTTTTGGCTAATCGTAAAGGATAGAGTTAACACGAGAGGCATGTTAAGAAGAAGAAATATGTTCCTAGAATCCTATACATGTGAGATGTGCATATGGCAGATAGAGGAAACTCTGGAGCACCTCTTTTTAAGATGCAATTTTGCAAAAGCGTGCTGGGCAAGTATTGGGGTCACAATACCGAGAGTAAACAGGCATCCTCTAAACATTATCAAAATTATGAGAAGCAGAATTGGGTTGCCATTCTCAATGGAAATTATAATACTCATGACATGGTCCATCTGGGTCACTAGAAATAATTGGATTTTTAATAATGTTGATCCAACAGTGATGAATTGCAAAAGGAATTTCTGCAAAGAGTTTAAACTCTTGTTGCACAGAGCAAAGAAGAAGTATTTCCCACAAATAGAAGAATGGCTGAGAACAATATAATTCTTTCCTTCTTTTTTTGGTTCTTCTTTTTCTCAATTTTCTCTTGTAATACATTCTGTGATTATTTAATAAAATTTCAGTAGGAGCCTGGCTCCTCCTGTTTCATCAAAAAAAAAAGATCTGATGACATCTGAAAATGAAGCACAACGGTAGAGAGCTTTGATGGCGCGGGGGATCAAAATGAATGCGTATTTGTGCAAAGAGCAACTTGCATGTTTTTTCCCCAAATTGTTGGATACGAGAAATTGCATTCGAAGTTTGGCGCCTGCATCATCATTATCCTCTATATATCCGTTGTAACGTGAGCCGTTCCCGCGGCGATCCCGGTGCCCAAATGCGGGCATTTGACACGTACGGTCTCCGCTCATCTTCCTCCAGCAGACAACGTACGCAACCACAAGCGTTGGCAACCGTCGGAAAACAGCGCACGCGCGCGAGAAGAAGGTCCTCAATTTTAGCAAGTTCACACAAAATCTGGAGGCTAATTATACCTTGCTGCAGCTCCTCCACCGTTGGAACGCATTTGCTTTCCCACGACGCCTGGGCCGTGGAACGGTCGAGCGAGCCTTGCACTCGCTTCGCCCCCAGAAACGTTTGCTAGCTCGGTCGGCGTCGTTCTTGTCTCCGGTGGAAACAGAACGGTGGTCGATCGAGTTCCAATTAATAACGATGGCAGCGCCCTGGCGGCGGCGGTGCGCGGTCCTGGTGTTGATCTTGTTGGCCGTGGTCGTCGGCGGCACGGTGGCGCAGGATTACGGGAAAGGGGGCGGCGAGGAGGAGGAGGAGGAGAAGAAGCCGCAGTTCAAGGCGCAGGAGTCGTGCAACGGCGCGTTCCTGTCGTACACGTTCGTGGAGCGCAGCAAGGAGTACCCTCACCTGAAGAACGCGACGGCGCAGGCGTACGCGTTCAAGGCGACGGCGTCGGTGCTGAACACGATGACGGAGGACCTCAAGGCGTGGCAGATGTTCGTGGGGTTCCAGCACCGGGAGATCCTGGTGTCCGTGGGCGGCGCCGTGCTCCTGGACGGCACCGAGTTCCCCGCCAACGTGTCCGGCGGCGCCACCTTCGCGGGGTACCCGCTGGCGGACCTGCTCAACTCCATCGAGACGGCCGGGGACATGAACCAGATCGAGAACAAGATCGAGATCACGGGGACGCAGTTCGGCGTGAAGCCCCCGGGAAGCCGATGCCCAAGACCATCAGGCTGCTGAACCCGTCCGGGTTCCGGTGCCCGGCGGCGACCCACAAGGAGAACGTGATGTACGTGTGCTGCGTCAAGGACCCGAAGCTCAAGGGCAAGGCGAAGGCCAACAGCACCCGGTTCGCGGCGCGGCAGAAGGCGGACCTGACCTTCGCCTACGACGTGCTGCAGGCCAGCGTGAACAACTACCTGGCGCAGGTGACCATCAACAACTGGAGCCCCATCAGCCGGCTGGACAACTGGAACCTGACGTGGGAGTGGAAGCGCGACGAGTTCATCTACAGCATGCGCGGGGCCTACACGCTCAACAAGGAGGGCCCGGCCTGCGTGTACAGCCCCGCCGCCAGCTACTACAAGGACATGGACTTCGCGCCCGTGTACAACTGCGAGAAGCGGCCCATCATCGTGGACCTGCCCCCGGAGCGGGAGAAGGACAAGGACGTGGGCAACGTGCCCTTCTGCTGCAAGAACGGCACGCTGCTGCCGCCCACCATGGACGGGGCCCGGTCGCGGGCCGCCTTCCAGATGACCGTGTACAAGGTGCCCCCGACCTCAACCGCACCGCGCTGTACCCGCCGCAGAACTGGAAGATCGCGGGGAAGCTCAACCCGCAGTACGTGTGCGGGCAGCCCGTCCGGGTGAGCCCGCAGATCTTCCCGGACCCGTCGGGCCTCATGTCCACCACGCCCGCCGTCGCCTCCTGGCAGGTGGCCTGCAACATCACCCGGCCCAAGAAGCGCGCCTCCAAGTGCTGCGTCTCCTTCTCCGCCTTCTACAACGACTCCGTGGTGCCGTGCAACACCTGCGCCTGCGGCTGCGGCAACGACACCGCCACCTGCGACCCCGAGGCCCGCGCCATGCTGCTGCCGCCCGAGGCGCTGCTCGTGCCCTTCGCCAACCGCTCCGCCAAGGCCAGGGCCTGGGCCAAGATCAACCACTGGCGCGTGCCCAACCCCATGCCCTGCGCCGACACCTGCGGCGTCACCATCAACTGGCACATCGTCAACAACTACAAGTCCGGCTGGTCCGTGCGGATCACCGTCTTCAACTGGCAGGACTACACGTTCAAGGACTGGTTCGCCGCCGTCACCGTCGGGGACCACTTCAGCGGCTACGAGAACGTCTACTCCTTCAACGGCACCAGGATGGCCAAGCCCTTCGACAACACCATCTTCATGCAGGGCCTGCCGGGCCTCACATACCTCGACGGCATCACCGACGGGAACACGCCGGGGACCCCAGGATCCCCGGGAAGCAGCAGTCCATCATCTCCTTCAAGAGGAAGGACGCGCCCAACATCAACATTGCCAAAGGGGAAGGCTTCCCCAAGCGGGTCTACTTCGACGGCGAGGAGTGCGCGCTGCCCGATAGGATACCCAAAGCGTCCAGCGCGCACCGCCGGGCGCTGATCAGCCTCCCGCAGCTTGTCATGGCGCCGGCACTAGTCATGATCCTGTTGCTTCTGGATTATTCCTTATGCTTATGGTGAAATTTCAGCGGATTGCATTAATTGTTACAGATGAATTAATTAATTTGACATAGAATGCACACGTTTAACTCTTTTTTCAATTAGAATCCCAATTCAAATTGAAATTACACACAAGTGCGCATTGCACACAAGTCAAAAGGATGAGAGACCGACAAGACGAATAGGCAGGTCTGCTTTTTGCAACATCCAAATGTGTGCCCTTGTGTGGGAGGGGCACGCGTGTCTGATTTCTGATGAGTCTGGTGAGGCTGAGAGGGCATGCGATACAACAAAAGGTTGTGATATTTGTTAATCGACTGAT
Organism: Chloris gayana; assembly: GCA_031894775.1. Taxonomy (NCBI): domain Eukaryota; kingdom Viridiplantae; phylum Streptophyta; class Magnoliopsida; order Poales; family Poaceae; genus Chloris; species Chloris gayana. The sequence goes on from JAUNZO010002088.1 coordinate 30,573, forward strand.
CTGATTGTTGGATTTCCACTTTATTTTAGCTTCACTGATGTTACATGAGCTTGTGAACTTTTCTATGTATGCATAATTAGGTTTCATGTCAAAATGCAATTAACGAGCCAGTAAATAGTATGTTCCATGTGTCAACTGAGCGCTGAGCACATCATCAGCTGCTTAGGTTCCTTGTAGTGGAAAACCACACACTCGGGTTCGAGTTCTAGCCTCAACAGGTCACATAAGTGTATTGTATTATGACTAACTAGCAAGGTGGCTCACGCTATCCAGCATGGCTAGATAGATCAATAAAAATATATAAATATTTATTTAAATTTTATGGTGTTGTAATATGTTATATCAGTTTATTTGAATTTATCATGGTATTTATTTGAATTTGTAAAACATTATATGAGATGATAGTGTCGTTCATATTTCATATATAAATAACATTATTGAAGATATAAATTAATATTCCTTGCTTACTGGAAGTCACTACCATTACTATCTTTCCTTGTGAGTGTAGCCTATCTATGATCGTGTTCCACATGTAACTTTTTCCTATGCCACCGTTGCATTCTACAAATACCAGTTTTCCTAGTCTTTTATTGAATGTGTTCTAAGCGTTGAGCTGCTCCTTTTTAAGTTTATTGTTGATACTTGGTGTTGATCTCTTTCCATCCCCATGTAAAACATTTTCATTGTTGATCCATGCCAAACAAAGAACTTGGCTTGTGATCGATGTCCTATTTTAATGAAAATCTTAGATGGGATGCTCTTTCAAAACAATTGAATCATCTTTATCTGAGATTCAATTTGTTGTACTGAAAGCTTTGGCGTGTCTATCTTTTGTAGATAACCTTGCATAAGTTTCTCTATCTCCATCACAGTGTAATCTCCTCTAAGAAGAAAAGATCTGATATTTTAATATTGTTTTGATGCCTTCAATAGAAACTCCAAAGATGGTCCATGCAAATAGCACAACCAGATTCGTTTTATTGAGCAATTAATTAATTACTTAAAATTTATTATACAATACTTGCGTCAAATATTATATTCAAATATCTTTTTGATCTAAACAGAATCACCAAAAAATCTAAGCTTTTTTTATAATTAGTGTGACTATCTAGTGTGACATCCCGTGTCACAAAAATTGCGGGTTAGCATTCTGAAAACGTGCCCCTGACCTATTAGCACTCCCACAAGAAAAATCTTTGACATGCAATTAGTTTTGTGTGGTCAATTAATTCAAATTCAATTTGCATTGAACTACAACTCAAATTTTCACAACATAAATTGGGTGCACCAAAAATCTATGTTATAGTGCATGTCAAAGGATAAATCCAAGCCAAACCCCAGCCATTTTCTCAAGCATTTGAGGTTCCAAATAAATCGGACAAATCCGAAAAACAGTCTGACTGTAGAAATTATAAGATTTTTCCTGGGGAAGTTCATGGAGAGGTTGAGGTCTCAGAAATTAGATCCAATCTTGGTGAGCACGAGGATATTTTGTTTTAGTATTTTCGAGCTCGGAAAGGCCTTCTTTTGGATTTCCAAAGGAACCGAGTTTGGAAAACCAACCAAATTTCAAAGGAACTCGAGCCCACCTGTCAGCCTCTCCTTCTCTCTCCCTGCGCGCGTCAGGACGTCGCCGGCGCCCTCGCGCCGCGTGGCCGCCATGCGCCTCCAGAACCCCACCCCGGTCGCCACGACACCCCCGGCCGTGCCCAGCTCCTCTCTCTCTCCAAACTCGTGTGTCTCTCTCCCTCGCACACGAACCCCGTCCACCTCCATTACCGTCGCTTTGAAGCTCACCGTCCGGCCATCTCACAGTCCCATCCGGCCGGATCAAGCCGCCAAAAGAAGCACGTGCCTCCGCTCTCTCACCCAGCCCAAACATGGTAGAAGGATATGGCCTGAGTTGTGAGTATTAAGTCGTTCTTTGTTGAAAGCTTGCCGGAGACACCTCCCGACTTCGCCGGAAAATACTCCGCCTCCGGTGAGCCTCAACTTCTCTTTCTAGCTCTGCATGGTGCGCGAGGAGTCTACGCATCGATCTGACCCTTTTCCTCTTTTTATTTCTTAGACGAGGTCGCCGGACTTGAGCTTCTCCCCATCGCCTTGCTCCGGCCGTCGCGAGGCCTCCGTCGCGTCCCTACTTCCGGCCATCTCCAACAACATTAAACTTCATGCCGGCCTTCTCCTAGCTGCCACGAAGCTGTAGGAACAAACGGCGCTCGATTTGGTGGATCCTACGAAGCGCACGACCTCGCCGAACGTCGTCAGACTGCGAGGTCACACGTGCTTCGTTGCCGGCCATCTTCCGGTGAGCACCTGACCTCGGGACCTCTTCGAATGAATGCACGTTGAGCTCTGGAACATGCTGGTATTTTTATCTCGATTTTTAGTGGTCGTTTGACCCCGTTCCGGCGAACTTCCGCAGCTCCGGCGACCCTCCGGCCACCGTGGCAGAGAGGCGGCTCGTCCTGCCCCGTGCCTTGCACGCCTGGGCTGCGTGCCCTGCTCCTGGGCCGCACGCACGCGGCTGGGCCGCAGCGCCCCTGGGCCACCTCAGCCAAGTCGGCCCACGTGCCATTTAAATCCTTTTTCTTTTCCTGGGATTTAAATAAATGTCAGAAATTCATACAAACTTCAAAAATTCATATCTAGAGTTCTAGACCTCCAAAATTTGCAAACTAAATTTTGTTGGACTCCTTGAGACATGTACTATTTTATAGTGCATTTAGTTTGGCATAACCAGAAGCAAGTTAATTAGGTTAAATTCTTCTTAAGAGACTTAAGTTAAATACTTAGTTAATTGTCTAATTACCCCAAATTATGAAGCTTAGTTTGATTATTATCCATAGCATGTGCTTAAGGACCAGGGGCAATTTAATTGCTATTTCACCTAGCTTTTGCTAGGATTAATGAATTACTTTCTTGCACATGCGATAATGATTTAAATGCTTCATGGGAGTTGATGAAGGAGATAAATTAAATAATCACCTTAAATCATTTTCACCCTGCTGGACACCAAGTTAATTTATACTCATGAATTAAATGTATTTGATAAAATCCGCACGTATTCCGTAAAATATTCAATGTCATATTTTCATCAAAATTTATACATCACCTTTGCATCATGTAGCTGCGGTGGTGAACGTGGTAACCGGCGAGGAGGAGCCAGAAGTTGCTGCTGTCGGTGACCCAGCTGCTCAGGGTCAAGCTCAAGGCAAGCCCCGGTGCACAACCTTTTAATTTTAAGTATTTTTATTTTTATCACTATGCTTGTAGGTCCGTATTGTGCATTAGGTCTACGGGAGTTGTGATGAAAACCCTAGCATGCAGTATGACCCTTTTCTACCCTGGTTCGATCACCCTACGCTAGATGCTTGCTTAATTAGGGCGATGATCCGTCGAGTGGTACGGAGACCACTCGTAGATAGGACAATCACCTTGTTGGACACGATGCTAAGTATCAAGTTGAGAATGGAAAATTGGAGGCCGGACGGGCAACTTAGGTGGAAAGTGAAGGACTGAAAGAGTCTTCAAGGTTGTAGCCCCGTCCGTGCACACAAGGACCGCGTCGTGTCCGGCCCATGTGGATAAGTTTGAACGTACTGCTTGCATGCTGGAGTTAATGGGCCCGATAAACCGATGTAGCGATGGATTGCTGTAAGGTTGGAAGATTTCCCTACTCCCTTGGTTACTAGGCGGTTTTGGGAGGAGAGGAGGGAGCACTCTACTCACGGATGACGTCCGGGACGGCATCGCGTGAGGGACCCTTCTCGGGGCGGTAGGACCCGGACGACCTTACGGTGCCCGAGCGAAAGGTTGTCTCATGCGGCTTCCGGAAGCGCGTATGTGACGTGCGATCAGATTTCTCCTGCAGGATGTAAATCGATTCGAATCGCTGCCCCTCACGATGAACGAGTACCACTTGTCCCTGCGTCGGAACGTAGTAAGAAGAGAAAGATGATGATGATGATTATGATTAATTTGTTGTATTGCTTAATTACTTGTTTGGAAACATGTAATGCAGTAGCTTAGTGCAAATTAAATTTATTTTTTTGAGCAACTTAATTAAACTGCTAAAAGTTGAAAGTAAGGATTCACTTGTAGGCCAGCTTAGTGCTTAATTTTATCCTATCCCCTGGCCTATGCATGTCTAGGAATCGGTCGTAGATGGCCACTTTGACGGGCCGGTCTTGCTGAGCTCTAGTTGCTCGGGGCTTTGCTCTATGTGGTTTTCGAGAGGACCCCATGGGACAGGACTTCGACGTCGGCGATGACGTCCGGTAGGAGGAGACTCGGGTGACGGCCACTACACTTGGGAGTGGTGCGGCCCGGATGATTAGAGGATGTTGATGTGCCGGTAAGATGTTCTAGAGCAGGAACATCTGTCTCTGCCGGTGCCCGTGATGTTTCGCCGAGAGTGCGATTGTATCTTTATGCTTCCGCTGTTTAGTTAAATTTCCAAACTTATTAGCTTCGATGCCTTCGAGACTCGATGTACATTTGTACTTGGGATGAATGTAAGACTCGTACTTATATTCGTTGCATTATGCTTATGTTTGTATGTTGTAATATCGGGTATCACAGCGTGTGATGCCACCCATGATGATCCTGGAGACGGAAACACCTCTTCGTGAGGTGGGTCCGTCACATCTAGCTGTACCTTCCGTTGGTTACTTTGATTACAAAGAATAACTGCCTCAATTTTTCAAAATAAAAGTGACATACACTTATTTATAACCATTTTATAAAAATAAAACATAATATTTAATAGGAAGACAATGCCTGAACCTTGGTTTCTAATAATAAATGTATTTGAAACTGCACACAGCCCGTTGATGAAACAATATGAAAGAAAATGCTCCTAGTGAATTAGGTATGCCATAAAATTCACCAATTCAAAGCTGATGTGTCTAAACTATTTGTATTTACCAACCCAATGAACCTTTTATTTCAAATTGACATGAAATTTTTTGAACAGTAACTATTTTAAATCCATATTTTCAATTTCTACTGTTCCTAACAGTACAAGTTGTTGTAAAAAATGTATGCACAGATAGACTGTTTATTCTCCATTCCATTTCGTCAGCAGCCCTTCTTCTTTAACCAAATAGTAATTGATCCTCAATAATTCTCCTCTTCAGCAATTTACATGCATCAAAACTCATTTTTCCACACAATCTTTCAAGGAATAAATAATCACTTGAGTTGCTATATGTACACCCAAAGGAAATCCAACTTGTGTGTCCATGCTTGTGTACCATTGAGCATTGGCAATTTCTTGCCCTCGCAACCGTTAGCAACATGATGTACACTCTTGTGTTGATCCAATCGATCTCCATAGGTATCATATATCATTGTCGTTCATTATCAGGATGAAGGTAAAGTTCACTGACGTGAATACACAATTCATCGTTGATAGTGAGGGCATCCATGTGGGATGACACTATTGATGTGACCTTCTCACCTACGCTTGTATCTCTAATATTTGATCTCAAAGATTTGTAGCTTAATCTTTTTTAAGTGTTTCGGTGAGATATATATGTCCATGTTGATGCATTGATACGATGCATTTGTATTTACCTAGAAAAGGAACCATTTATTCTAAATATACATAAACATTTTAAACACAGGCCATTTTAAAATCTAACTATTTTAATAAAAAAACTACATGCCCTACCTGATATCCAATCCAGCTTGACTGTTGCACATGGATCCTTGAAAGATGATTGCTATTAGTTTCCCATGCTATAATTGTTGATTATAGTGTTCCATGTGTACTGGTCATACGGTCAAGTCGAACGACCTGGTCACATGTATAACATTATTTTTTAGACATATTTATCTGATATAATTAGTACTTGCTATTAGAAAAGAGAGATATTACAGTACCCACAACTATTAGTTATTTGTTTAATCCAATCTCTGAGGGACAGGATATACTATATATTATTACCTTTTGACTATTAGTATTACTATATTATTACATTTTCTATTTTTTTACAATCAATCTACTGTTTTGGATACTAACCCATGTGAAAACTTGAGAAGTTATCTTTTTTAGATAACAAACACGAATGATGGTGTAAGTAACAACATATGCAATGTAGGTACCAACTTTATTTTTAATATGTAAAAGTGAAAAAAGCATGCCATTTTGATGGTGCTTGAGTTAGCAGGATATATGCCACTTGCCACATCAATCACTTGTCACTCTATAATAGATGTGGAAAACTGGCTGGCTAAAAAAATGATGTTTTTATTTTTTAGATGATGTGGATATTTTTGTTAGTTAATGAGTAAACAACTGCTCTCAATATTGACTAACATGTTTGTAATTACAGCATCAACAATATTTTGTATAACACATATGTTCAACGGTATAGCTGAGGGAGAGGGAGGCTGGTGCGCGGGAGATTGATTTTTTTTTCTGTTTTTCATCAATCCGAATCTATTATCTTATTACTTTTTTATGATTCTTATTTGAAGTCGGATAGGACTATAGTGAAAACAAAGTGGGAAAGGAAATCAAATCGGTTATACGGAGGGAGATGGAGGCGGAAATAAATTCTATACATACGTGATGCAAAACGGAGTCTGTACAGCACCGTTTCGATGCAGGCCATGTGTCCCTCGCCATCTATCAGAAGCACGCGGATGGAAGACTCACTTGGCTCGGCTCAACTCATCCCACTTTCCCACTCTCGAGATATCTACCAAGGTGAGCGAGCTGGCAAAATGAATCGAGTGCATGCGTGCGGTTCTTCGACCGCCTGGACGAATAACACCATAGCCATAGACATGGTCTGCTGCCGTAGTTTTCGATTTCCGTAGACGGCCATGGAAAATGAAAACTCTACCCTTCTACCGATGCGGAGATCATACTAAATTGCTTTCTGTCGTCATTCCTCGCCCTTTCCTCGACGTCACCACCAGCGGCAGCCCGACACTAGCTGTGGTGTGGGCCCTTCTCCGTTCAGACTTTTCATTCGAGTGTCGAGGAATTATCCATCTCATCATTTCTGGATCTCAATCCCTATCCGTCGTTGCGTGAAGGAGACCCGACTTGATTTGGTTTGCCGGACAAAGCGGCTCGTTTAGTACATGGAGTCTATGGAGGCAATAGTTTTTCGTTTAGGGAAAGAGCCGATGGCTGTGTATCGTTGATATGGATGGCGAGGTACATGTGGCCTGCATCGAAACGGTGCTGCACAAGCTCCGTTTTGCATAGGTATGTATAGAATTTATTTCTGACGGGGGCTGGTGGGGAGGTTGATTTCTTTTTTCTATTTTTTATTAATTCGAATTTATCTTCTTATTATTTTGTTATGATGCTTATTAATTGGATAGGACTCTCGGGAAAAGAATGTGGAAAAGGAAATTGTGTTGGTTCGTTAGGAACAAAAATCTGAGCGGAGGGAGATGGAGGCTCGTGGGGGTGGTTGATTTTTTTTTCTATTTTTACTAATCTGAATTTATCATCTTATTATTTTTTATGATGCTTATTAATTGAAGTCCGATAGGACTACATGTTTTCATCTTGACCGTTATGCCTTCCTTTTTTTTCAATTAACGTGGTAATTTCGTGCTCTTGAGAGTGACCGTGGTGGCTTCATTTAACCTTCTAATATAATGATAATAGATTATTTCATAAGAAGTGGCAACCGGCAGTCTCTTCGATAGTGAAACACTTCACTTTGTCAATGTCAAAGACCAACTAACTCAGACTCTTGGAGATACTCATAGAGATGCATGTACCCGGTTTCATAACAATTAAATATGTTTCATATATATGTCACATGCATTAAGTAGAATACAAATTCTAAAATTTCTAGATTGTAAAATCTTTCTTGGAGGATAGGTTGGCCCACTCAACTACAGAGGTATTGGATTGTTACAACCTCTGAAAATTAAATATCACATCATCCTATTCAAGAAATGTCAGTTGTATAATAAACAAAAAAAAATACAGTGTTTGTGATCTTAATAAACTCTGAACACATGAGCAAATGAAAAGATAAGTAAATAAGTGATCGATAGAAAAAGACTAAGAATGCATAGTCATGTTCCTTTGTTTTGCTAGTGCACGGGGTTATGGGTGGGGCGCTGGTACACAAATCTGGATTTGGCTAAATCTGTACTGGAACAATAGAAACTCTAAAAGATGTGTCATACTTTTTTTTTTGAATGAGATCATGTTTTGATATAGGTAGGTCGAAGTAACATTGTGACTCTAGATCTAGCATTTCATTGTGATGATAACTCCCACTAGTTTTCATATAAACAAAATGTATAAAATGTCATTCACAATTTGTAGATAAGATCGACTAATTTATGTATTGTGATGGATTTTACGCCTATTCGCAAGAGCAGATACAGGCCATGGCTAAGCAGAACAAGTCCCATATAAAGCTTGACCATCTCAGTAGCCCCTCTAAAAATTCTAGTTTGTATTGTGTAGAGGAAACATATGTTTCATATTCACATTAGACAGCAAAAATTGGCCCAAACTTTTGGGATCTAAAATATGGCATAGATGAACTCACAAGCCTTTTGGGTTGCTAGAGAAGCTTCATTAGAGACGTCCAAATTCCAAAAGTCAGAAACGTCATCTTCAGATTTGAAATGGCATGGATGACACAAGACGGATTCAGACAGATGCTAATAAATAAATGGCCGAGGAATCAGGAAGATGACATATTAAACTACTGGAAACAATGTATAACAACTCTAAGAAAGTTTTGTAGAGGGTGGGGCAGAAACAAAGATAGTGCTTTGAAGAAAGAGAAACAAGAATGCCTAGATAGACTAAGAGAATTAGATACAAGAGAAGAAAGACAGGGTCTAACTGAAGAGGAATGGCAAGAGAGATATAAGCTGGAAGTAAAGATGGAGCACATATATACATATGAGGAGATAAGATGGCAAAGAAGAGGAGGTGAAACATGGCTGTTGAAAGGGGACGCAAATACTGCTTTCTTTCATAAGATAGCAAATGGCAGAAGACGAAAGTGTGAAATCACTCAGTTAGAAGATGAGCACAGAACCTTAACGGATCAGGCAGAGATAAAGATGCATATCGAAGAGTACTACAAGAAACTCTTTGGAAGTGAACAAGAAAGTGAAATACAACTACAAGCTGACATATGGAAGGAAAAAGGAAGTTTACAAGAGACGGATAGACAAGAATTAGAAGAAGCATTCACAATGGAAGAAATAGAAACTGCAGTAAAAGATATGAAGACGAACACAGCACCAGGCCCAGATGGATTCCCTATTCCCTATAGGTTTCTACAAAGAATTCTGGCAACAAGTAAAAGACATCTTGAAAGAAATGTTAGATAGACTGTATGAGGGGAATCTAAACCTGAGTAGACTAAACTACGGATTAATTACTCTGATCCCCAAAATGAAGGAAGCAAATAACATAAAGCAGTACAGACCTATCTGCCTGTTGAATGTATCATATAAAATCATAACAAAAATACTGGCAAATAGATTAACAAAGGTGGCGGATAAAGTGATCGATCACACACAAACAGCTTTCATCCCTGGAAGAAATATACTAGAAGGTGTGGTGATAATACATGAAACAATTCATGAGCTCCAGAGAACCAAACAGCAGGGAATAATACTGAAGATAGACTTTGTGAAAGCTTATGATAAAGTGAACTGGAAGTTCCTGGAAGAAGTGATGAGGAAAAAAAACTTCCCTGACAGATGGATTGGATGGATTAAAAAGCAGTTGAAGGAGGAAGAGTGGGCATTAACTTGAATGGCCAACCTGGCAAGTTCTTCAGAACATACAAAGGATTAAGACAAGGAGACCCTTTGTCCCCCTTCTTTTTAATCTGGTAGCAGATGCTCTTGGCACGATAATCAATAAGGCAAAAGAGAAAGGACATGTTAGAGGGCTAATCCCTCATTTGATAGATGGTGGTCTGACTCATCTACAATATGTAGATGATACGGTCATAATGATAGATAGAGATGACAACTCAATCAGAAACATAAAGTTCATTCTTTACTGCTTTGAGATGATGTCAGGCCTAAAAATCAACTACGAGAAGAGTGAGGTCATAGTGATAGGCTCGTCCAGACAGGACCAGATAGAGGTGGCAAGAATGTTCAACTGCAAGGAGGGAACTTTTCCTATGGTATACCTTGGAATACCTATTAGTGGAAACACAATTAGAGCAGCAGATCTAATTCACATCAAACATAAGATTAGAAAGAGGCTCGGAGCTTGGCAATGTAAATACTTGTCCTATGGGGGCAAATCAGTTCTAGAAAACAGCTGCCTAAGTGCCATACCTATGTACACGATGGGTTTTTACTTACTCCCAGAAAACTTACATGAAGATATGGACTCTGAGAGGGCAAATTTCTTTTGGCATGGAATAGATCAAAAGAAGAGGTACCATATGGTTAAATGGGAGGCATTAAGTACACCGAAGGAGCATGGAGGGCTAGGATTCATCGAGACTAGAACAATGAACATATGTCTATTAGGAAAATGGATATATAAACTAGAGAGAGGAGACAAGGATCCATGTACAGAATTATTAAGGAGGAAATACCTAGGCGACAAAGGCTTTTATAGTAGCAATCCGCAAGGAGGCTCACAGTTCTGGAAGGGGCTGCATGAAGCTGGGGAGGCTTTCAGGAAAGGCGTGAGATATATACTGGGAAATGGAAGGAAAATAAGATTCTGGATTGACATGTGGATGGACAACTGCCCACTCAAAATAAAATTCAATAATATCTTCAAAATCTGTGAACAGCAGGAAGCAACAATAGCAGAAATTTTCAATGGTGAGGAGTGGAGGATGACTTTCAGAAGGAATTTTGGTCCTAGAGAGATGATGGAATGGGATGAGCTTCAGACTCAATTAAGCAATGTGAAACTCTCTACAAATCAAGACAGCATCAGGTGGGAACTAGAAAAGTCCGGAGAGTATACAACAAAGTCGCTGTATAAGCACCTACTTGACCCAGGAGTACCATTCACGCCGATGAAAGAGATGTGGAAGGCAAAAATCCCCCTAAAAGTGAAAATCTTTATGTGGCTACTAAACAAAGATAGAATTCAGGCAGCTGAGCAACTGAAAAAGAAAAGATGGAAAGGCTCAGTAAACTGCAAAATGTGTGGGCAGCCCGAATCACCATCTCATATTATCTTTGAATGTGCAGTAGCCAAATGGCTATGGTGTGAGCTGAGAGACTATTTTGGATGGAGTTTAACCCCAACTAATATTTCAGATATTAACATTGAAGTGTTCTGGAAAAACAACAGAAACAGCAGGCTAGTGGCAACTGTGATAGCTGCGGCCTGCTGGACTATTTGGCTAACTAGAAATTATTACGTTTTTAGAGAGATTATCTTGACTAACCCCGAGTCACTAATGCGCAAATTAAATGTAATACTGCAGAAATGGAGTGTGCTCCACAAAGGGGAGGAGAAGGAGAAAATGGTGGCTTGTGCGTCTGACCTGATGCGAGGAAGCTGTGCAAGAGGACTGACAAGAACAGGAGTGGGTTGAAAGAAAAGGAGGCTGCGTACTAGTAGTGGTTTTGGTAGGTCTTTTTTCCGTTTGCCGGAGCCTAATATGTGAGATCCATTGGCTCAACTCTGTAAGGCAAAGTTTGGTGTTTTTCTCTTTTCATGAGTTGGTGGATGCTGGTGTAAAGCTGGTAACCCCAGCAAACATATTGATTTCAATCAAAGCAGGGCCCAAGGGTCTTTTATCTAAAAAAAGTATTTTTGGGATCAACCCGCAAAATATTACAACTATTTTTCTTTCTTTTTTCCAACAGTTACCTTTAAAGTGTATACAAAAACACTTTTAATTAGGTCACATCAAAATTTGAGGCCAAATAAATGTTACTTCTCTTGAAAGGAGGATTCACGTCCGTCTATTGGAAGGGAAACTAAAATGATAGGGAAGCTTAACCTTGTTGGAGGTAAAAAAAATACTAATCCTCAATTAATTATTTGATTTAGAGAGAGTTTCTAGATCTCTTTATAAGATGCCCCATAGTATTTCACTGGAAAAAGCTCAACCGAAGCCCAACCAAAAAATATCACATAAACCCCCTTGAACACATGAAGAAAAAAAACACATTATGACAAGGTATAAAATACATAAAAAAACCAATTAAGTTACTATTCCCTGCATCAGTTTTGCCGCACTAAGTATAAGTAGATCCATTATGTATTCCATCCAGAATTGCAGAGGTTGCAATGCCAGCTTGTATGTCGCTCCCAGCAATATTCTTCTTTCACAGATGTAGCTAACTTGTAGCTGCAAAGTTCATCAGAAATAGGTATTACATTCATCCTATGGAAGAAAATGGCGTTTCTTTGTTGCAGTCGGACAAATGCCCTCTTTTACAGTTTTCAGGTGAAAAGAGTTTTGTAACTGAGTTCTGTGGCAAGATGTTGCTCATTTCAACTTTGCATTGAATAATTGTATTAGGAAGGCATGCTACCCACACCGATTTCAGTCTGTACAGCCAGAAAATTTGAGAACTACAAAAAATGTAGTATACATACAACCGGTTGCACTCAACCTGTACTCAGCCGACTAACCCAATAAACTTTAAGTGTCAGCGTATCAGATGATGACCACCTATACTCATCCTTCACGCTACGTTTCCTTTCGAATATGGTTGTGTATGTTCAAATGGTAAGGAATTAATCCACTGGACGGGTACATTCCATATCATTCTTAAGATTTCTTTGTTTGTTGTACCTGTCAAAATAACAGATGAAACTTACTCAGATGTTAAGACCCATATGTTGCATACCATATTTTATATATATTTGATAGTCCTCTGACTGAAATCAACATATTTTTACCATGATATGTTCCCTTGAATACAAAGAAGAGTACCAGAATAACAACTTACCTTCTTCAGGTATTTCTTGTGAAGTTTCAAAGCTCCTGCACAAGCTTTCTTCGCATCTAAATTCCCATTTACATCATTCAATATCTGGAAAGGAACAAGGGCAAGGGATATATAGTGAGTTACAACGCAAAGCACAATATTGACATGAAGCGGTTTAGATCTCTTAAATTCAAATAGTTCTGATAATTTATTGTGCTGTTCCTCGCATAAAGGAGTCTCAGTGAGATGAATATTAAAAAGAAAGAATAGGATATCTTTGTATAGATTAATTACTCATGTGCCTCCTCCAAGTGGAATGAATGAAAAACTGCGTAAGGAAAATAATAATACTCCTTACCCTAATAAGATCATCCAGTCCTCTAGCTTCTTGTAATAGTTTCTCTCTCTTTTCCTTAAGAACACTGGCAACCATGAAAACTGATATTGGAACTGGACCATCTTCACCATCCTCAGCCCCATTCTTTGTATTTTCCTTATCTTTATCCTTATCCTTATCCCACTTGCCAAAATGGCGTAGTCCTTTCAGTTTTGATTTAGAAACCTTTTTGTGTGTTGTACTAGCTTCTTCACATGCCGCAAAGAAGATGTCAGGGTCATATTCTAGAGCCCACATCATCTATTGACAGGTTTGAGAGATAGAACATGAGTTACAATTGTCTGACTTGTCAGGGAAAAATAACTATATCAAAAATATAGAAGCTTTGTACTACATAAAAAAAATCATGTTCATGTATACAAAAAGCAGCAGCATGCAAGCAGATGGAAAAATGTCACTCACTAACTTGTATGTAAAGAATGTAGTACTTAATTAGAAATGAATTCTGTTAAGGGGTCTGCCATGTATATATGCAGGTCAACATCTTTGCATAACCAGAAGATTTAGTGATGTAGCAATACCATCACATTATTGCCTTTGTTTTGTCCTTTCAGTGGACTATATGCATACTTTCTTTTTTTATGTAATACAGTAGGGGAGTCTGCAAAATATGAAACTCTAGTGTGGTATCATACTGTATTATTATGGTAACTTCATACCTCCCATAGGTATAAGGAGTCTCCGAAAGATACTTCACGCCGAAATAGCACCATGAACATACGGAATGCAAAAAGGTAGTCACCTCCACCAAGAGTTTCTGCATCCAGGACTTGAAGCTATTAAAAATACCGGTAAAATTGGACAAATGGACTGTTTTTTAGTCATATTGACGCACAATTAGTTACCTAGGTGGTCATGTAGCTTTGGATCAAGAACCTGAATAATAGATGCAAGATGCTGGAGTTGATTGGCAACTCCCACAGATTGATCTGTGCATTTGAAGTTCCCTCGCTTCAAATTTCAAGCATCAAAATGATTAGATTAATTTCAAAGGAAAAAGAAAAAAAGAAAGAAAGAAAATGTAGCCATAAAGGTTATCTGCAGCAGCACCCATATATTCCTTGAAATTTAAATTAGAATTAAAATATTAACAGAATCTTCACAAAAAAATGCCATACCAATCTACGCATCAGTTTTTCAAAGCACCAAAATGCATCTGCTTCGTCCTTGAGTAGCACTATCATCGGTGAGCATAAATCACTCATTCCTGTTCACAGTTTAAGCTTTAGTACGCCTGTAAGATGTTTGGCAACCTAGATGAGTTTCTTCTACATGTCAGATGTAACGGACCTTGACAGTAACCAACATCTTTGTCAATCCAAGCATACACAGCTAGAATATCCCACAACTTGGAAAGATTTTCTTTGTTCTCATAAAATACCATGGTGCGGTCAGTACGCAGCACGTCAAGTCCTATTTGTTTTTCAAATTTCAATCATCAAAAAGCGACAAAAGAATTAAAATAGAAAAACAGAAACAGGGGTTGAAGCATACCAATTTGATGCAATGTCAACTTCCATTCTATAATTTGCTTATCTGTAATGGGACTTGCATCTTCATCAACTTCGATTTTATTGCTAGTTGAAACACCTTCTGAAGTGTTCTGGTTCGTGGCCTCAAGTAAAACCAGAGGGTCCTTGATAGGTCTACCATCCTCAGTGATTAGTGGTGCAGTGATAACTTTTCCGCTACCAACATGAGAATCCATCAACCTGCAGTCTTCCTTCCATCTAGCATACTGTATCCTGTTTAGTTCATAAGATTTCAGGTCAATTGGATATTATGTTTCATAGCCAAAATTCTTACTGCTACAAATCACATCAAAAATTTATTGCGAAAATCCTGGGAATAATCCACAATGATAGAATTGGTGGTGAACAATAACTTTGTGTGTTCACAGTCCCAAATGGGATGTGAAAATCTGATACTGGGAATATGAATTGCCCCAGCCTAAAGAATAAAAACATTCTATTGATAGGTATAGTAATTTGTTAGCAAATATACCATAATGCTAAGTTTTTTTAAGAAAGATTAATTTAGAACAAGAAAATTAAATATAATGACACTAAAGATCTTAAAAGATACTTATTATTGAAGGAATATGCAACTAAGGGAATTTGCTGCGGTCTGAAGAATAAAAATTTTCTATTGATACCTATAATGATTTCTTTGTCAATATTTTAGGTTCATTACTTCATCCAACTTGTGTCTGGAGAAAAAATAATTTATTACAAGAAAATGAAATACGTTGGTTGGATGTTCGCACATGAAAGCTCTTAAAAGATTATGAGGACCGAAGAACGTGCAAGCTAAATAGGAAAGAATATCACTTGAAAAATTGTAGTAACTACTGAAAAGAGTGGTTAGTCAATGACTCAATAATAGATGGGTCGAAGTACTTGAGTTTGAATACCAAGAGAACAAAAAGAATTGGGCTGCAAAACAACCAGTATATTGGGTGCCTATTTTAGGAAGGCAAGTACCTCCTTATTTGCCTGATCTCTTCCCTCTCATCGAAGGTACTCCTGGGATCGAAACAGCCAAGTAAAAACTCCCAGACCTCCCCCTGACAGTTGGATGGACACCCTGGAGAAAAAAATATATATAAATCATTATTTTATCATTGTAATTGAATTAGCAGGATCTGTAGAAAAAACACCTGCAGAGAAAGAAGCATATCTGAAACTAAACGAAAATTAGCTCTAAAAATGAGGAACCTTACTCCTCTTTGTATTCTGCTAAGGACTGAGGCAATATCAAGACAGCCATCGGGGCTAAAAGCAGCCTGCCATTTCCGAACACTTAGCGTTTTTCCAGCCTGAAATGTAGAAATGAATAAGATAGAGTTGCTTCACAAGAAAGGACTGGTGTGCCAATAAGAAACATTAAAAGCAGTAGACCTTCTCCAATTGAAAACTGGTGTAAAAATTCAAGCAAAATATGATGTGTTGGTGTTTTTCTTTTTCCCCATCCCCCAGAAACAGTAAAGCTTGCACAATTCCCTTAGCCTTTGACATGACAGATGGTAAGATGCAGGAGTTATGATGAACAACAGCTCTGCTTCTACTCAGAAAGTTGAACAGATTATTATGAATATATGCTAAATGACCCTTGGAAACGAGATGAGATAAGTGCTAATCTTGATAATGGTAGAATTGCAAATATATTCCCCCTCCTTTAGAAGATGAGCAATTCATACAAAAGATACAAGATGCATCGTTGCAACTAAATTTTCGCCATCGTTTCCGTTAGCACACAACGTTGCCTGTTATTGAAGTCCTTTTTCTTATGCCGTCTTTCATATCTTAATACTAAATTGGCTCAATCCATTATTCTTTTCCCTAGCAAAAACGTACATTGGCCAGTTTACAAGGCCATCCAACTACGCATGTTACCTATCCGTGAATGAATATTGCAATTAGAATGCGCTCACGCCAATACCCACATTAAAGACGCAGAAAGTAAGAAATGATGAAGAAAGAAAAACAGACCTTGATCTTGAACTTGCTCTTGGGTACATCTTCTGTGCAATCGGACCGGACCTCGTAGTAGGAATCAGCGGGCGTCCCGCTGCTGAGCCCCCATTTAATCATCTTCCGCCTCGATCAACAGCAGCAAATCCGAGAAAGACGCTTGCAATGACAGCACGCTGAGCAGGGAGGGCCGAGCTCAAAGAAACCGGTTGACCTTCCTTAGAATCGAGCCCAAGAAACTACCGGCAAAAGTAAATCGCAAGAAACGGAGCCGCGCTGATCCCCCGGAACTGGCCTGCCTGCCTGCCTCCCTCCTGAATCGAAGGATGTGAATGGGAGCCGCAGGAGGAGGACGAGAAGCGGAGGTTAAGGGGGGACGCGGCAGCTGGGGAGGCCGGGTTGGGGGTTAAATTAGGAGCAGGAGGTCGGAGACGACGGGGAGCGGAGGCGGGTGGTGGGTGGACGACCCGTTCCACGCTGCCGCCACGCCCCAGCTCACCGTCTTCTCCGGGCATTCTTTTCTCTCCCCGTGGCTTCGTGCTGGTCGGAAATGGTCCGACTCGGACAAGCTAAACGCCAACGTCAGATTCGGTCGGCATGACAGGTAGTTAGATTTTTAAAGATGGAGTTGATGGCTGGATTCAGCTGACGGTAGTCAAATGTTGGATTTGGTCCATGTCAGATATTACAACATTTTGGAATGACGCGGGAAGGATTCTCAATTCGCCCAGAAAGAACACTCATCGGGGCGATGACCACTGTGTCCCCAACTCCCCATTCCTGAGCTTCCCTTTTTTCCAGAAAAAAAATTGGCAGGTCTGCGAGCCATTACTTGAATAGAAGACGACACGTTAATGCATCAACAAACCAATGCCAAATGAGATCGGCAGTAAGCAACGGCTAAAAAGATACTCCAACGTGTACGGAACAAAGAAACAATAAATAATACTATCCTCGAAAAAACAAAAATAACACCCGACGCAATGACATGCTGAAGCAACATCGTATTGTCGCAGTTTCTTAATTATAGCCACGAGTCCATGACTTTTTTTTTAACTTTGAAACACATGATCAGTCCATGACTTTGATGAGGTGAAAGTGGAGTTCTAAAATGAGCTGGAGTTTGGGAATGGATGAAAGGTTTTCTTTTTTTTAGACAAGAATGGATGAAAGTTCAGTTGTGCTTTCAAATATGAAAGTGAATTACAACGTTTATTTTTTGTTGAACTAACATGTGTGCTTTTGAATTCAGAGTTGGATAGAGTTGAAAAGAAAGCTGAGATCTGTTAGTTGCTGATATTTGGTAAGGAAACATGGTCTTCCTTTATTTTTTATAACAATTACATAGTCTTCATT
Source organism: Chloris gayana (assembly GCA_031894775.1). Lineage (NCBI taxonomy): Eukaryota > Viridiplantae > Streptophyta > Magnoliopsida > Poales > Poaceae > Chloris > Chloris gayana. Next base: position 48,687 of record JAUNZO010002088.1, read on the forward strand.
GACTGCAGGAACAGTTGAATAACAACGCCCCTTCAAGACACATGTTCATCGTGACTTCTTCTCCATATATATTGTGAATCATAAACACAATATCTGTTTTAAAATAATTCATATTTTAGCTCTGTTTAAAGTCATACCTTTAACCATCAATTTTCAAGCATTTATACAGTAATTTTTTATATATAAATATAGAAATAACGTTGTTAAACTATACAACATTTTAGTAATTTATTGTTGCCAAAATCTCAAGGTCTTCCTAAATCGTAACATGCGTGTTTTATCTAGTAAAATTTGCTTTTATATAGAACCCACAGATGATAAACAATATGTACAATAGTACATACTAGTATGTAGAAAAGACTGCAATTTACGTAAAAAAAAGACTGCAAAATGCATCATTGGAGTATGTAGGAAGCATAATTTCGATTGCAATGAAGTTTGCCACAAGGTCGCCTCCACAGACTAAAGTTCAATGCAAAATCAGTCCTTATTTTTTCAGTATCATGCCAGGATTTTCACCTTCAAGGAACATTGATGTTGGTCAGAAATACATGACGATGACAGTTCCCCACTTCGAACTTCAAATCTACTCGAAAGAATCAATCATTACAGCAACCCACACAGCTCTTTAAGCCACGTGAATCATAAATGTTGCCATCAAACAACATGATTTCCTCATCCGCCAATCCCCTCATCCGGATGCTCCATTAATTCATCCAATCCGCGCGCGACGTACACGTAGACCTCCACGATCCGCCGCGACGCACGGGCTGGGCCGGTTTTTCCTGCAGGCTGATTTGACGTGGACCTGCTTGAGCGGGCCAGGCCGGGGACCGTACACTCCTGGACCAGAGAAGACACACGCCGGCCCAAATGGCTCCGCCGGCGACGATCATGGACAGCATCACAGCAAGCAAGCGCCATCGCCGCCACGCAAGAAACAACAGGGGACGACCGACAACGGCGGACCCCGTGTTGCCGAAACGAAGGAAAGATTTGCCGCGACGTGCACGTGAACGCGACGCGGCCACCCACAATTTCCGTTCCAAGTACCAACCCATCTCTAGTACTAGTACCTCTCTGTACTTGTGCTTCTCTCGCCGTACCCATCTCTGATCACGGAACCAACCAAACCAACACACTCTACGTTAGCTTCAAAAAAAAAAAAAAACGCACACTACGTTCGTTGGCAGGCCTTGCTGCCCCGACGCAAAGGCTGCACGGCTAGTAGACCTTGCATTTGCAATTTTGCATGAATCTGAACCAAGAGCAAGGCACATGTTTTGTTGGCAGCTAAGGTATTGAGAGCAGAGGACATGTTTCGCGGAAGAAAACAGAGGACACAACATGATACCTTAACTAAATTCACCACTGTGGCGATGCACATCGTCCATCCCATCTGTGTCTGTGTGACTGCGAAACATTCTTTTTCCGAGGCACGCGCTGCATCCACCATCAGATAAAAGGGGAAAGATGAGCGAGCAACCATCGCTCTACGCAAACGAAGCTGGTGGGAGATGCGGCCCTAAGATGGAATATTCTAGAATCTTCAACCCATCTCGGATTATGGCCACCTCACGAGGAGCCAGTGCACTGGCACACTTCTTAACTTATTATAACCACTGATGTTTATGTTTCAGGTCATCAGTGTCCTCTTATCTGGTAGCCACCTTAGTTTGGGTATGTTTGGTCAACTATATATATAGAACGGCGTTTGGCAAAGTAAAAAAGGAAGCACACTACTCAATCAGAAGGACAGCTACTTCGGGATGTTTATCGTGAATGACTGAATGTCAATGTTTCTAGTCATGGTCGTCATATACTACACGGTTAAGGTTCCTTTCAGAAAATGCCCATGATTCATTTTCTGCTACGTGTGCTCTGCTCCTACTGATTATTGCAAACAGGATGTATAGTTACAGATGAAATGAAGTATTCAGAATCTCCGTAAAAATTAAACGGGAAGTAGTAATGGTGATTGGAAAATTATTGAAGAAAGAATAGAGAAGAAATTAAGTAGTTGGAAGGGAAAACATTTATCAGTGGGAGAGCGTTTAGTCCTAATTAATTCAGTTCTAACAAGTCTAGCTACATTCATGCTCTCTTTTTTTTAGTGCCGGATGAGGTGCTTGAAAAAATAGGATATTATCGATCTCGTTTCTTCTGGCAAGGTGATAGTCAAAAGAAGAAATATAGATTAACAAAGTGGAGCATTATTTGTCAACCTAAAGAGCAAGGTGTTTTAGGAGTACAGAACACTGAAATTCAAAATCAATGTCTACTTAGGAAGTGGCTTTTTAGGTTAATAAATGAGGAAGGTTTTTTTGGCATACTATACTTAGTACCTTAAACCAAAATACAGGAAAAGTAGAGAGAAAACCAAGTGACTCACATTTTTGGTCTGATCTTATGAAGGTAAAGAATCAATTCCTTAGATATGGAGCCTTTCATCTTAAAGATGGAAATCAAATCCGTTTCTGAGCGGATAAGTGGCTCCGTAATTCTACTCTCCACCAGCAGTACCCGTCATTATATAACATAGCAAGAAGAAAAAGTGACTTTGTCGCTACAATTTTTAGTACCTCTCAATGTATCTTTACGTAGATATTTAGATGATAATAACTTAAGATTGTGGCATGAGTTAGTATAGAGAATTGGTCGCATAGAATTATCTAATGAAGCAAATGTTTTCAGGTGGAATTTACATCAACATGGGAGATTGTCGGTTCAGTCTATGTATCTTGCTTTGATAAATAATAGGGTTATAGAAACGAACAAAGTTTTATGAAAAAATAAAGCACCATTAAAAATTAAGATCTTTATGTGGTACCTACATAAAGGGGTGGTTATAACAAAAGATAACCTAGCAAAAAGAAAATGGAATGGGTGCAAAAAATGTAGTTTTTGTTTGGTTGATGAAACTATTGAACACCTATTTTTCAAGTGTAAATATGCTAGATTTCTTTGGGGTCTTATCCATATTTGTTTTGGTTTGGAACCACCTCAGAATGTAGGACATATGTTCGGGGATTGGTTAGACGATGTTGGGTCTAAACTAAAACGTCAACTACTTTTGAGAGCATGGGCTTTTTATTGGGCTATATGGCTTAGTTGAAATAATTTTGTTTTTGATAAATCTTATATGTAGGTACTCTACAGATGAATCCATTGGCTCCGATTTTGGGGACAAATGGAGAAGCATGAAGAAGATAAGGAGATAATAAAGGTCGCTTATCTAAAGATGGAGACGACGGTAATGCAGATTTTCATCGATCATGGAAGGAGATTTAGCAATAGACTTTGCATTTAATATCTTTTCATCCAAACTTTTTATGGTCGATGTTCGATTTTCGTTCAAGGTAGACGGAAGTGTTGCGTTCTTGTAATAATTGGTTGTAGCTTCTAAGGAAGCAAAAGCCGGTAATATGTTCCATTATCTAAAAAAATTAGAGGTGGCAAGGTGCAGTAAAAATCGAATGAGAAAATTCTCTCTATGATCTTAGAAAATATGAGGCTTCCTTCTATGGTCCTTCCAAATTCGAATTTCCCTAAGAGGCTAGGTTTTAACTTTTGGTTCCTTGTATGGCTCTTCCATCACTTTTGATCTCTAATGGTGTTAGGTAGAGGGCAAAAAGACTATTTTCCCCCTAAATGAAATAAATTTAATATTTTTTGTTGTGAACATTTTTTTTGTCTGCAAGATTTTTACAGTAATATTAGAGAATTATGAATCTCAGCTTACTTTAGTATTTTAAGTAATAATTTTTTGCAGCGAACATTTTGCAAGAAATAATTTAAGTAAGCCAAGATACATAGTTCTCCAATATTCGCTGAAAAGTAATTTGCAGTAAAAAACGTTCACACCAAAATAAAATAAAGTTTATTTCATCCAGGGGTAAAACGGTCTTTTTCCCTCCACTTAACACCGTTAGAGGTCAAAAGTGATGGAAAATTTAAGTTTATTTCATTTAGGGGTAAAACGGTATTTCCCTCCACTTAACACCGTTAGAGGTCAAAAGTAATGGGAGGCCATATAAGGAATCAAAAGTTAAAATCTAACCTCATAAGGTAATTTGAATTGGGGAGGGCCATCGAGGGAAGCATCCATCTTTTTTGAGGCCATAGAGAGAATTTTCTCAAATCGAATTACCTGCCACTGCTAAAGGATAGTCCAACTTTGTATTGTGGTTCACTGTATCCTATGTCTGCACCTGCAGTAAAATACAAATGACATTAGTACTAGAGACCATAGAGAGAATTTTTCTCAAATCGAATTACTTGCCACTGCTAAAGGATAGTCCAACTTTGTATCATGGTTCACTGTATCCTATGTCTGCACCTGCAGTAAAATTCAAATGGCATTAGTACTAAAGTTAGTTCACTCTGTAGCATGTCTCCCCAACCTGAAAAAGAATGAGACGGAGGATCCTCTGACTTTATCAAAGAGTTAGTATCATGGTTTAACTTACCAACTAGACCGACGATACCGCCCGCTCTCGAGATGTCGGTAACCGTGAAAACTGCTTGGAAACCGCTCTCAAACCATGAAATCAAATTCGATTTAAGTCAGGACGGTATCTGGAGAGGCAACCGAGCAGTTTGTGCGGTAGACGGCATGCTTTGTGCTGTTTACCAATTAGAGGTGATGAAAAACCAATGTGAATTGGAAAAAATAGAAAATAAAAATCAACAAATTGGCATGATCTTTGCTTATTTTTTACACCATAGCAACTCACATATTAAGCACATATAATCCATGTAACATCTATGAAAACCCACAACGTGTATAATCCATATAACACGAGTTCAATTCCAAAAAACAATTGCTAGTAAAAAACATAATTTTTAATAAATAATTGTAGAAAGCACAATATAGTACATACTTGGTGCATAAATAATTATGACACACATTGTTTTCCTATTTTTGTCATTGTTTTCCTAATTTTGCTTATTTTCATAAAGTTCTTTCACCATAATTCATTATTTATAATATAGTTTTTAAAAAAATTATCACACTTTTTTAAATTTTCAAAATTTTAGAATTTATTGGACCAACGGGTCATCCAATGAAACCGGCGGGCCGGTTTGATCGGTAACCGACCGGTTACCTATAGTTTTAAAAACCATGGTTAGTATTGCTTAACACTATGCTTAGCTGGATTGTGCCTCGTAGCTGTAGTTAACAACCCAAGGAAACGCTAACCAAGTTCAATATGTCGGCCGGTTTGATGTGACAGCAAGTCATCTGCAATGCAATCTGTTAACTATATATATGTTATATTATTTCGTTCTTCAGTTGATTCATTCATACTTATCATCACTCATCTTTCTATCACTACTATGCCTCTTATGTCATTTTATTCTTTGTTCTTTATAGATTTATTATCTTTTTTTAACATGTAAAGGTGCCCTTTTGATATTCTTTTTATTTCAGCAATGGTAGTTGTGGGTAGTTTAGACATGTATTACTAATTTGTTATACAATAACGCAATGGCGGGTAGTAATTTTGGCATGCACATGGTCATTTTAGGCTATTTTAATAAGTTACATGATACATGTATTTGTTGACTTTCACACATTACATTTTATGATTCGTCTTATTACAAAAATTTACAAAAATATAAAAAAAGTATGGGAAAGTGAAATGTATCTAATAATAAAATGAATTGTAATAAAATAATTAATATTTTATAAATATTTTGAATAAGACGAATGATCAAACGTGACATTTTAAAGTTAACAAAGGCTTACATTTCTAGATGAATGGAGTATTTTATTTTCTATCTGAGTTAGCATCATAATTTCTAGCTCTTTAGAGCAGGCGTGTTGGCTTAGTTTTTTTTTAGTGATCAATAGTAGTGTAGGAAAACAGTTTATGCATTTGAGATATGCACAATTCTTTTAGCATACCGCTATACATAATAATATTGGCATTTGATGCTCTTTTTGTATTGCATCATTTCCTTCTGTTCTATTCCATCTGTTTTTATAATATGAAAATATCTTGATCTCCAAAGCATTTTGTACTACTATTATTTTTATGTATTTAGTTTATCATGACACGACAGCAGGTATCATTTTCATATGTGAAAATATCGGTAATTTGAATATTAAAACAATCAGATTTTATATACTTCACATATTCTTAAATGGTATCTTGTTTAGAACAATAATGAGGGTACACATGTCGCCTTACCACCAAAAAGTTAAAGCAATTTGGAAATGACTCATTTAGAACCAAAGAAGGATTGCAAAAAAGGGATGGTTTCTTAATCATTTATGTTCCAGATGTTTCTTTTGTGTAATCTACCATTCAATATTCCTTGTTACTATAGAATTACATGAGTATTAATGTTTCGCTAAATGACACACCATTGCCTCTTTCAAATTTTGACATGTGCAGTGAGTTTATTTTTCTTTAGGGTGAAGCCACCTATGAACAGCAATTTTAAATTTGCATGAACTTGGTTAGTCATGTGTGTTCTGTCTTGTTTATTTCTGTGGCACTCGGTGCATTCCATCTTGTTTCCTCAACCCTCTTACCCTAAGTCTTTAAAAACTTGTTCTTTTCCATGTCTAATGACGTGCTTATTATTATTTCATTATTTCATTAAAAATACTTTATAACAAATTAATACGGTAGTTCTTGGCTAGCCATATAATTTGTAGCCTTGGGGCCTAGTTGGGCACCCATCTTTTTTTCTTCTATATTGATGATGTAATAAATTAAACAATAGCCTGTATGCAAACTCTTGCAAAAGGCCGGAAACTTTGTAACAAGTTATCCATTGTCAAAAAAAAACAAATTAATACCAATCACTAAGGAGGAGAGTTCCCTTTCCCTATCTGCTGGAAAGAGAATAAAAAATAGAGGTGTATGCGTGTGCATTCATAGAGTTGAATACTCATAGGTATTTACGTTTTTATTGCGTTTCATCAAAAAAATCAGAACTGACATGGCAAGGATTGGGTTATCAAATGGTCGTAATTTATCTATGGGCTATAAGATCAGTCTCACGTTTTATAGACACAATTATCTAGAGTGGCACGTTATCTAGACATGTTTGAAACTAGGATGAAACACCCCTCTTTCGGTGCATAGTTTCATATATTGTTGTTGTTTAGGTTACATGCAAGACAGAAGTTGTCTAGGTAACTGTGTATGCAGGGTTTACTCATTTCACCTCTCACCTCATTAATATACTGACACATCATTAAAATTGCCTATATGACACCCTATTTATTATCCATAAAACTTCCACTGAGACTAGCTTAATCTATTTATGGGGTAGTGTGATGAGCTCTGATTATATTTAATGTGGGATAGAGATATCAGAGGACACAGAGACATTTATTCTTGTCATCTTGGCTGTTGAGCCCTACTAATAATTAAGATAACGGTTTGCCAATCGCGAATTCTTAAAAGATGCTTCTAGACACGTAACTATCATAAACCTGAGAGAAGTTATTCGGTCCACAATACTTGCAAGTAGTTTTAAAAAAAATACTTACAAGTAGTTTAAGGGTATTTTGTAATTTTACTAATAATTAATAGATTTATATTTTTCATAAAATATAGTTTTAGATATATGAACCACAATTTTATTGTGTGAATAATATTTAACACATTATTAACATCAAAGATTAATTACATTACTAATTTTCATTTATATTGTCACGAAAATAAAAATTAATCATGATAAATCTATTGCTTTGACGATAATACCCTCAACATAGTAAAATACTTGCTACTAATTATGTATTTTCGATCTCAAATCTCTATCGTTGGATCAAACTATTGCCAAGTAGTTTTGAAAAACTACCGGCAAATATTATGGACCGTAAAACTCCTCAAACCTGAAGCGTCTTGACTCTTGACTCGAGCACATCACGCATGCTCCATTGCCCTGCGTGCACAGACTAGACAAGAAAACCCAGCCTTTCCCTCCGATATCACGCACGGAACCACGCACCTCGCTCCACAACTTTTTCTGCATATAAGCAAAATTTCTTACCAATGGTTCCCGCACCCATCGAGATGTGCTGCCATTAAAGAGTTGGCGTGCTAATCCAATTCCAACCCGGAATGTTATCACTTGATCACCACCTCTACCTACTCTTCCTGAATAGCTAGCTTTATTGGAAACTAGAGAGAGAGAGGACGCAAGCTACACCACCATATCCAACTAACAAGCGGACCTGGTGCACACTTGTAGCAAACATCCAGAACCAGCACACCGTGCACTCAATTCTGTTGTGGAACAACTCTGCATGCATATGCACGCTTTGTACATGTCAAGTTTGCTTGTTCCGTCGGTCACTTCCTCCCTTTAATTTGTCCCCTTTTAAGTCACCAGCCATAACCGGAGAAGGAACACACAACGGTGTCCGAATAAACAAGTCATGTTGACATGGAACAGTAGCATCAAAGTCAGTTTGTTAAACCCCTCTGATTAGCTTTTGCACGAAAAAAAGGCAGTGTCCTTGAGGCTCCAAATGGTAACAACTCAGCCACTAATCCTCCTCCCCAGGCAGAATTAGTTGGGGTCGACTCGGATCGCTTGCTCGCTTGTCTTCCTTCCCGTCATCAGTGGATTCTCCGATCACCCGTCACTAATGAAATTCCCCTCCACATTCCCCATGATTCATCATCCCTAGTGCCCAGCACTGCTTCTCGTCTTTCTTCCTCCTCCCCCATTGGCGCAACACTTATTATTAGGTGACGGTGCACTAGACACCGGAACCGGATAATCCATGTCCTGCACACCGGAACAAGGCATATGCTCCTACGAGGTTGATGCCTTTCGCAATGTATATATAGCTTCCACAGGCCGCAGAGACGTCTCCGGAGTCATCATATCGCTTGATAGACTTCGCGTGTCTACATAGCAGCGAAATACCAGTCGCCTGCAGGAAATTGAAGAATGCTTCTTGGCAAGATGGGTGGCAGCGCCAAGGCGTACGCCGCCGTGGTGCTGATCAGGCTCATGTACTCGGGCATGCATGTCATGAGCAAGGTGGCCTTGGATCAGGGCATGAACCCGCTGGTGTTCGTGTTCTACCGGCACACCACCGCTGCGCTCGTGCTGATCCCCATTACCTTCCTTCTCGAGAGGTCAGATCGTCTGTTTGCCTTGTAGCTGCTCGTCTGGATGATCCTGTGCTCTGTGTTGACGATGTTATTGCAGGGGAAGGCTAAGCCGGTGACGTTCAAGATCGGATGCAAGATGTTCGTACATGCCTTATACGGGTATGTTGGAACTTACTATGTTCTACTACTAGTACGCACGAGAGATGTAACCGTACGTTGTTGTTCATATTTCTCTTGATTGGTCATACTGCTAGTATGACTGCTTGAGCAGCAGAGCACTCTGTCACACTCCATGCAAACAGTGCAGCCACATGCTTTTTGGCACCTCCTCCTAGTACACATGTTTTGACCTCTGAGACATTGTTAAATCTGAAATCCCGTCAGCATCTGAAGTTTATCATCCAGCTCGTGGGGCCTTGCCTTGAAATTCCTCGGTTGGTTTTGTTTGACAGGGTGACGGCGTGCGGTGACTTGTTCAACCTGGGCCTGAATTACGCTTCGGCTACATCCTCCTCAGCACTGTACAACGTGCAGCCGGTGGTCATATTCATCCTCGCCGTCATATTCGGGTAACAAAAGACACCAGTCTTCTCTGTAATAAGAACAACCATGTTCTTTCAGTTAGACTGAAGAAGAAGAAGAAGAGAAACATATATACTACTTGTCATCGCAGGATGGAGAGCATGAAACTGACGAGGTTCCACGGGAAGGTGAAGTTCGCGGGCATTCTTTTCTGCGTGGCCGGCGTGTCCGTGCTGGCCTTCTACAGCGGGCCGATGCTGAGGTCCTTGAACCACCACCACCTCTTCCAGAACGGCACTAGTCCGGCCGGCGGCGGAGACGCCCAGTCCAAGAAGCAGTGGGTGTTTGGGATCTTCCTCATGACGCTGTCCAACATCCTGGCCGGCCTGTGGACAGTGCTTCAGGTAGTATATATATATCACCAATTCATCAGGTTTCATAATTCTCGTGTGACCGCGCAGAGCAGAGCAGGCGGTGAGCTGTGTGTTTCTTTTGGCAGGGCCCGCTGATCGAGGACACGTCGAAGCTGATGAACACGACGCTGCAGATCTCGTGCGCGTCGGTGCAGGCCTTCGTGGTGGCCGTGGCGGCGGAGCGGGACCTGGCCAAGTGGAAGCTGGGCTGGAACGTCGGCCTCGCCGCCATCGTCTACAGCGTAACGTCCCTCGTCCGTCCATCCTGCTTGATTGCCTGGACGAAACTCGTACCGATCATATTTCATGATGATGAATTGCAGGGCGTGGTCGTGACGGCGCTGTCCTACTACATGCAAATGTGGACCATCTCCAAGCGCGGGCCGGTGTTCCTGGCCATGTCCATGCCGCTCACCTTCGTCTTCACCATCGTCATATCCTCCTTCATCATCGGCGACGCCGTCAGCCTAGGAAGGTAAACATCAGTAGTACGTTGCTGTGCATGGATAGTAGTGTGGAATTTTATTGCACTACTCTCTCCTTTACTTTTTTCATGTCGTTAGGACAAACAAATTATTGCGAATTTGCACTGAAATGTTTGTCATCACGACAACAAAAACGTAAGATAGGAGTATATGTTAAGTTAGTATGCATCGATCAGTTGCACCTGAAAGCCTAATCTAATAAGAAAAATATGCAATTTACTTATGGTTCAATACAAACTGACTCTGTCGCTTCTCTGTTCCAACGAAACCGAACCGTGCAGCATCTTCGCCGGCGTGCTGCTAGTAGGAGGCCTGTACAACGTGCTGTGGGGGAAGAGCATCGAGGACCGGGACGAGCTGAACAAGATCAGCGCGGGGAAACCCGGGCTGGAGCTGCAGCTGGACAGCAGGGAGGCGGCGGCGCAACAGCCTCAAGTGCCCGATGACGAAGCAGACGACTCAAAGGTGTAACCGATTCAGCTGCGACCGATGCGACAGAAAAGATTGTGCCAGCAATTAGCGGATAAAGCCACCGGTTTTCACAGGGTGCTGGGAACATAGGTCAGGTGTGGTGCCGGTCTACTCACTCACTCAAGTGGGTGCGTGGCAGGACGGGCGACGGCAACAGATCGATGACGTTGTGCCATTGTATGTGCCTAGCTAGACTTCCCGGGCCGGCACAAAGTTTTAGCGCCATAGTTTACTCCCCGATCGACGTGAATAAAATTGAAGGACGTACGAGTTCCCGTCGCTTTCTCCCCCTCTTTTAATTTCTTCCCCCAGCCCCAGTACGTGATAATGAGCTTCGATGTGGCTTCAGTACGTGCATCACTCCCCTTATTATATTGCGCCGGATCAGGGTGTCGTTGTACGTGTTCGCCACGCCAACGTGACGGCCAAAGCGACGGCAGTAGTGGGTTTCACACACCACCGCGCCCGGTTCGATGATGCAAATGGCTGGTACGATAAGAAATTATTGATGCCATTAGTAGGCTAATCGCAGTGTCCTGAGTGGCTAGTGCCTAACCGTAAACGTCGTTTTTGCGCGTACAGTGTGTCTCTATGTGAGCTTTGTTTTCGCTGTCTGTACAAACGGCACATCACAGCTCCTGATGCGACCTCAACTCTGCATATCAACTTTCGGAGACGAATAAGTATATTGGTTCAAGTGGTAAGTGAGAAGACAATGCTCAACTTGCCGCCACGCGCTCAGCACTCTGAGTTACGTAGTAGTCTATAAAAGAGAGAATAAAAACATAGTCTTATTGCAGTTGTGTCCTCCCTTCTCTCTTCTCTGGCCTAACCACCAGCTCCTTCTCTCCACATTGCGTCTGGCATGGGTGGTCTAGTGCGGGCGGTGCCCCTCCCCTCACTACAAGAAAAATGGCCTCTAGCACGTTTATATTGCTACGTTTTTGTAAGCGTGCCTACATAAGTAGCTAGACACACTTTTTGACACGATTTTGAGAATGTGTCAACATGACATGCTCTTAGAGATGCTTTAACGTAAATAAAACGATAAACACGTTTTTTGACATGCTTTGTAAAACATCACAAAGTGTTACGATTTTAGACACGCTTTGAACCATCGGTATCCAACGTAAAGACGTTTATTGACATGTTTTAGAAGGAATCTCAAAATGATATGGGATTGAGAGATGCTTTAATCGTATCCCACGACATCGGACACGTTTGCTAACACGTTATTGAAATCGTATAAAAAGTGAGATGATATTAGACACGTTTTAATCGTATCTACCCTCGTTTAGAGACATTTTTGACATGCTATTGAAAATCCTAGAGACGTTAATACACTAAGAGAACATGCATATAAAACAATATATGGTCAAAGAATGTCAACTTTGTTTCCTAGGTGAGTTGGTTAGATGAGCTTGTAGAAAATGACGAAGTCTCAGGTTCAATTCCTACTAATTGCATGAATAAGTCAATCGTTTAGAACAAGTTTTACAAGAATATTTTTTTGATGCATTGTATACAATGTGTCTATATTGATAGAAACACAGTCTAAACGTATCAATAAAATCGTGTCTAAGATTATTAACATGTCACAAAACGTGTCTACTATAATACATACAACGCATTCGTGAAAACGTATCTATAAACATATCTATGCTTTATAGCATCTCTATTAAACATCTTATACTTCAATAGACATGTTTTCAAAAATCATATTTACCAAGCTTTGACACGGCACGTTCGGAGATGCCTCGGACACGATTTATGAAGACGTCTCTATTTTTTGATTGAGACAAAATAAACGTATCTAGACCTTAAATAAAATGTGTCTACAGGGGGTGTTTTCTAGTAGTGCCTGACAGCACTTCTAACCTCCTCTGATGCCACCGACGGCCCTCCTCCCCTCCAATCCAACATAGGCGAGGCTGGATCTGTCTACCCGCAGTCTCAGGTCGGTCACCCCCTCCCCCTCCCCCTAAAAAAATCAGCTAATTTGTAACGGTGTGTGTGACATAACTAAATCTGTTATTATAAAATATTTCCGACTACAAATTCTCTTGCTCACCACTAAAGAGGTTTACTTTTATGTACAAAAGCACAATAGCAGATTGAATGCTTCGTCAGTATCGTGTATTTTTTTACCCGTGGCTACAGTGCTATGTTGTTGTAGTGAGCTCGAAGCATATGACACTGGGACGGTGTCACCAATGCAGGCTACACGGACGGGCACGTAAGCTAGCTAGCTAGGGTTGCGACGGCAGCAGAACAAGCCGCTCAGCGCGGGACACGCGCGCGCCAGAGACCTCTCAGAGCTGGTTCCCGACCGGGGAAGGCGTTGCGCCGTGTCTGTTCCCTTGTCCGGGCAGTGTCGGCACGTACGAGTTTGTTGTTGCTTCGCTCGGCCCAATGATAGCAGGGTTGGAGCTCGTCGCGTGTGGCTTTGGTTTCCCTGGTGGCTCGGTTTAGTTCTGAGCCTGACGTGGCTGACCGCTCCTCAGCTAGTCAGTTACAGGCACACGCCAGTTGCTGCTTTGCTTGCTTTTTGTTTCGCTTCTTCGTCATTTCGTACCAGGCCTCACTTTTTCACATTCTAGCCAGCTCGACCCAATCTTTTTATGGGCTCTAGAGAGGCCTTGTGTCACTGGTCCGGGCCAGAAAAATGTTGACGTAATGGACCACCCAGCCAGACGGCCTAACCATCTACCTTCCCACTTTTAGTTTTACTAATTTTCCCATTTCTTATAGGATATCCTTTCTTATATAGTAGTGCTGCTTTATATAGTTTTATATAAATACAAGGGAAATGTAAAAAAACCGTTCTTGCCATGTATAAAATGTGTCATTTATTATGTAATTTATTGAACTGTTCTACATATATGTTGTCGAAAACATAGGTTTGAATCACAGAATTTTATTGGTAACTTTAAATATTTAATGTGAATCTGTTAATGTTATTCAAATAATTTGAGAAGCAAACACCCAATTTTAGAGAGACTTGAAGAGTGCAAGATTCATCAAGGGACAGAATGGCACGCGGTGACGATGCATATATGTCGTACGACCTTATATATGGTTTATCATTAGTGGTTTGAAAATACATAATCATTTACTTAGATGACGGTACAGCATTTTCGTCTGTTTGCACACTAATAGTAGTAATGTAGAGAATCAAAAAAAAAAAATAGTAGTAATGTACTTGACCACCCCATAGCGTGCGGTAGGAGATGCTCCGCGAGAGCTTTTCATTTCTCAACTGAAAGAGGCTTTCCCGTCCCCTACATTTTCATCTTTTTCCAAAGTTCTCTTTCATAGTTTGCTTTTAAATGTACGGGTGCATCACACCCTGCTTAATTTTCTTGGATGACAAAGACTTGGTTGACTCACAAACTTTTGCATACAACGACGAGGTTTAAAGTTGTTCACACTAAATTCAGAAGATCCCTCATCAAGTAACAATTCACCTTTGCACACCTTCCTGATCAGTACCTTGCCGTCCAAGTATATACTGCTCCTTAGGTTCTAAACCCAAGTACAGGTTTTGTAAAGGCCGCCACGAGCCACTCCTCATAAAGGTTGGGACTCTATATAGAAATTTCTGCAGAAATTACTAAAACAATTACTTTCTTAGGGCATACAAAAATATATGATATATAACCTGTAGGGCTTTGGCCCTCCGGTTTCATAAGAAATAGTTACTGAATCCGTACCTCTACTGAGATTCTTAATCGTGTCTTTGTCAAGACCTTCCAAAACATTTTGCATGGCCCAACCAACAACTCACGAACCCATATGTGACCACATAACGAAGATATAAAAATATCAGACTTGCTAATTCATTGGGTCCCGTGACTTCACCTTATCCTCAACTATCTATGACAACACCAAAAATAACTCTGAACTCATCTATCCATCACCTGTAGACTGTAGTTATGAATATCACCAGAATTACATGTTACTCAAATCAATTCAGCTTTTAACTTAAGAAAATAACATTTTATGTTCTGACCTTGTTTAGACTCACTCAAGCATTTGGATGGACCAACACCCCTCTTGATCTGTTTATGCATTTGTTCTCAATTCACTAACCCGTTTGCATAAAATGGTTTAATCAGTGACTGGCAAGAAGATTATCATCCTTACCTGTGCCTATCCGGAGAACCCTCCTGTTGCTTGCTTTCATCTGCAATGTCTTGCTTCTGCTTCACTGCGTTATGTTGTAGAGTACTCTGCTCCGGCTTCCAACATCTGTTTATCAGCTCCCTTCTGCACTGTCATCAGAACGTCTACTATGGACGTACCCGTAAATTAATGTTACTCGTAAATTAGATAAGGTTTTCTGTATGACAATTTTCTCGGCATGAAACACAAACAATTAATCAATCACCCAAATTTAACTCGTTTACATTAGATTAGATGGTATTACATATTCCTTCATTCTGATTTTATCATACAAAATTGAGCTAGCTATGGACAACACAAAAAAGGAACATATATATGAGCAAAAAGTAGATATGTTGGATTGGATCTTCGTCTGAGTTCTCTTTTTTCTTTAACAATCTTCTGGGTTCTCACTACGTGAAAAAACTATGAACAGAGGCGCATAGTAACCCAAATAAGTGACCTAAGATACGTCACCTAAGATACGTCATTGATGACATAGATACAGGTGACTTGATTCTATATATAGTGGCATCTCAAGAAATTCTGCACTCGGCATGAGAAAAGAAGAAATAGAGCATCCTAAATCTTTTGGTACTAAAGAAAATTTTGTCCATGGGGCCAAAAGAAGAGAGATTATTTCTCCTTAGTAGTATCATAGTACGTACGTGATACTGTTCAAGAAAATTTTCAGTCTCCCATCATCATCTCCTTTTCCTAAAGTTCTCCTATTCGTACGGTCACTGTTTGCCTTGACTTGGTGCGAGAGACTTGAGTTGACTGCATTGCACATTGAGAGGAGGCCTCATCTAGAGAGACTAGAGTAGTAATTGAATTTTGCACAAGTACGACATTTATTACCTCACAGTCTACGCACAATGCTCACGTCTTAGAGATTCCCATATGCTCTTTTTTTCATTTCGATCAATTCTAGGCGGTCCTTTTATTCCACTCCTAGAGCTACAACGATTCACCAAGAAAACATTTGTGCGTTTAATTATTAATTAGCCTATGGCTAGGAAGATGCGATGCGCGCGCGCCTGTGTGAATTACGTGCGTAGAACAAAAGCACCTTCAACTTTGTGCAATGCGCCAAAGGTGCCAGGTGGTCGTGCATCTTTCTATAAAGAGAAAGAGAAGTTAACAAAGTAGGAGTAACATTGAATCTGTGAACAGGACAGGATGATCCTTCTGCGTCAGTGCCGGAAAGCTGCTGATCAGTTTGAATGGAGATACCACATGATCCTGCAGAGCAACAACCTTTTATTTGTATCAACAAATGGTTGCAACGAGCGCTTTAATTACACGTATGCTATCCGGCTATCATCATTTCGTTGAAGACCGTAATAGGATGGCCCAGCAGGTCCACAATCTGTTACAATCTCTTCTTCTATAATCTGCAGAACTGATCTGCATCATTGTTAGGCCAGTAGTGAGTTGCTGATGAACGCCTATCCATTCGGCCAGACACATAAGTGGTCGTTAAGCTGGTCCTCTTGGCATAAAACAGTCATCGTAAACTATTTGGTAACGGCGCCACGTGATGGCTCAGGGAAGAAAAATATCAGAATCTAGCGGTGAGGGAAGCTTCTCCCATGAGCTGCTTTTGCATAAACAAGCTCAGCTTATTCATGCTTTTATCCAACAATTTTCCGTGCTGCTTATTTAGCTTATTCAAGTGTCAGTTTGTTCGTCTGTGGCCAGCGCACTAAACCATCTTTCCATTAATCTGCGACCACTGCGCCAATTAGCATGTAGCCTTTTTTCTCGTTTAAGAATTATTCTTTGTCGTCCCAAAAAGCGCGCATCTCTTGTCATGCTAACCTGAACCTTGCACACACACAGACACACACCAAAAAAAAACCTGATATTTTTTTATTCTTAAAAAAAAAACTGCCCATAATCTTGATAACTGACCTGAAAATTGTTGTGATCCAGCATGCACACGAACATGCAGAGAACTTTCAGCTGCTTTAAGTTCAGTCTCGGCGGTTCACATAAACTGTTAGTGGCCAGCCGTCGCGTATATATAGGGACGGGATGGGATCTATTTGGGCAGGCAGAACAGTGCAGACACACAAGCTAGCATACTACACGGTGCATCCATCCAACCGCGCGCCATGGGCAGCAACGCCAAGGTTTACGCTACTGTGGTGCTAATCCGGCTGATCTACGCCGGCATGCACATCCTCACCAAGGCGGCCTTCAACGAGGGCACCAGCACGACCGTCTTCGTCTTCTACAGGCACGCCGTCGCCGCCGTCTTGCTGCTGCCCTTGGCCTACTTCCTTGAGATCAGGTTGGCCATTCGTTCGGCGCGGTGGTTCATCCGTGTGTGCAAGCAGTTTAATCATAGAATCTGGTGATGTAATTGATGATGTTTGCAGGAAGGGACCGGTGCCACCCTTGAATCTCAAGCTCACTCTCAAGATATTCATGCACGCCTTCTACGGGTATGTTGGCGTTCAATCTCATAGAACGCGCTGTTCTTATATTGAGCTTGTTCTGACGGGGTTGTGTTGTGTTTCTTCGCAGGATGGCCGGAACCATAAACCTGTACAGCATTGGCCTGAACTACGCTTCAGCAACATCTTCCTCGGCCATCTTCAACATCGTGCCGGTGGTCGCCTTCATCTTGGCCGTCATGTTCAGGTCAGACAATCAAACCATGAACTCGTAATCGGTTGTTTGGATTTCTGAAACAGGCACACGCCACTGCACTGACACTCTGAACACTGACGATTCTTGCTGTGTGTGACAGAATGGAGACCCTGAACCTTCGGACCTCCCACGGCATGGCGAAGGCGTCGGGGATACTCCTCTGCATCGGCGGCGTCATCGTGCTGGCGCTGTACCAGGGCCCGGCGCTCAAGTCCCCGAACCACCACCAGCTCCTCGGCCACCACGCCGCCGCCACGCACGCGCATTCCGGTAAGAACTGGGCGCTGGGGATCTTCCTGATGACCACGTCGGTCGTGATATGGTCCCTGTGGACGGTGCAGCAGGTAATAATTCTGCTTCCTCCTGTTGATGAATTTTGCTTGTTTTTCTCTGCGGCGGGCCGGGGGTGATGAACTGATGATGTTGCAAAATGTTGATGCGCCAGGGGCCGTTGCTGCTGGAGTACCCTTCCAAGCTGCTCAACACGACGCTGCAGTGCGTGTTCGCGAGCGTGCAGTCGTTCCTCATCGCGCTCGTCCTGGAGCGGGACTTGTCGCGGTGGAAGCTCGCCGGCAGCGTCAGCCTCGCCTCGGTGCTATTCACTGTAAGCACACACTTACTAGTACACCTGATTGATCGATCGATCGATCGATCGTTTCAGTTCGTCCTTCTGTCTTGGTCGGTGTCTTGGTCGGAGTGGGGATAGCATTTCTCTTCTGTGTCATTTCTGACACCGAGCCTCGCTTTAGGGCGTCGTGGTGGCCGCAATCTCGTACTACCTCCAGATCTGGGTGATCGAGAAGAAAGGGCCGGTGTTCCTGTCCATGTCGATGCCGCTGAGCCTGGTGTTCACCATGGCCATCGCCTCCTTGGCGCTGGGCGAGGACGTCAGCCTCGGAAGGTAACGCCCACGTCACGCCGCACCACCAACCCGAGGATTGAAAACCCATCATTCTTTTGACTTGTGTGCGCCACCGGCGAGAGGCCACTGATCCATCGGCCCTTGCCTGCATTGCTGCTCGATCCAGTGACCTCGCTGTCCGGAGATGCTTTAATAACCACCGAACCCGTTGGATTTGGATCTCACCCTCCTCGATCTATCGCCTCTCTCTGTGAGTGCAGCATTATCGGCAGCGTGCTGCTGGTCGCCGGACTGTACAACGTGCTGTGGGGCAAGACCAGGGAGGACGAGCAGGTGGCCGACCACGACACCGGGAGCAGCGACGGCGGCGTCGAGAAGAGGACGCCGCCGCCGCCGCCGGCGAGGCAGGACGAGAAGCACGCCGGCGCCGGCGACGACAGAGTCTGATCCTGATGACGCATGCATCCCACCCACGTGGCCAAGCCTTGAGCGCCGCCGATGTGACAGGTAGGAGGAGGACCCGAAAGTGCTCGTGCGATGACCGCAGAAAATTAAAGGATGGTGCCGGCAGGGGGTAGATGTCCTGCCTGTCTCTCACCACGAAACGATTCTTCGGCAGCGCACCACGAATATATGTATCTCACCTGATATGTGTTGTTCCTGCTTTATGTGTATATCTAATCTCCGTCAAAAACTTACTGCTGGTTTCAACTCCAACGGTGAATCTGTGCGAATGCTAGTGCCGTGAACAGTGCCATGACGGCATCTTTAGTCCAAAGTGCCTGTCTGCCATTTTGGAAATGGGATGTAGGCCTGGGCTGCTGCAACCGCCGCGGGGCCGATAACGCGTGTCCAGGGCCCATATAAAGCCGACCACACCAAGGGCCCGGCATCTTGACTATCTGGTATCTGCTGATCTCGGACAATCGTACCGAATTCACAATTTCTTTTTTTTTTTCCACACACGCCACCAACAAGTTAAAGAAAAAAACTGAAAAACGAAATGACAAGCAGACCTCTGGAAATACATGGCATCCCCGTGACTTCCTACGAGGTACAGGCACTGATCGAATCAGCAGACCTATGAGACACTTCGAAATCGACTTTAACTTAAGTCATCTTTTAAAGTATATTTTACCTATAAGAAAACTATTTAATTAATTATGGGCATTTTTTGTTGGATTCAATTTAGTGTTTGTTGTGTAGGACAGCAAGTAAAATTCGTGTGTCTAGCAGTAAATTTATCCACGGTTTGATACCTCCCGGAACCAATAATGTTTCAAGGACAGCGCCCAGCAAAAAGAGAGCGCGAACGGACCAAAATCTTGACTAGCTAATATTCCGGTCAATCATATGTGACAACTCTTTAAAGCACAAAATAGAGGTAGCCCTACTGTACGTACTCCCTCTGGTATCGAAATTCAAGTGATTATAAGAAGAAAGCTGAATTAGCAGAAAAACAAGTCATTTTACGGTCTAGATTATTGTATCCAACAAAAAGTAGCTGCTATAGTTTGTACTCCCTTACTATAGTTAATCGGTTTGCAGAAAGAAAATATGCTCCAACTAGGATTGTGATGCTTATTAGTTGGGTTTTTTGTTTTGCACACAGAGGAGTATTTAACAGGGTAAATTCCTTATTTGCCATCAGAAATTACACTGTTCCTTTATTCATCATTGAAATTTTCCAATACCATTATATTATTTGTCATCTAATTGAAATTTGCATCCTTTATCGACCACTTCAGTCACTTTGACTTTTCATGCTATATACAGTAATAATATGGATCTAAGTGTGTACTATATGAAAAAATAGGTTCAAAATTTCAGATGAAAATTAGTAGTAATTTTGTTTTTTTCTCAAAATTAACTCTAACATTCATACAAAATTTTAGAAGTCTTTTCTGATATAAAATACACACTAAGGCAAACCTATTTTGCCAGTATAAACATTGTGGCAATGAAATCAAAATTTTCTATCATCTAAAGTGATTAGAGTGGGTAGATAAAAGATGCAAATTCCAATCCGATGATAAATAAGGGAATTGAAATTTTTTGATGGAAAATAAGGAAACGGTATAATTCCTGATGGCAAATAAGAAAATTTGCTATTTAAATAAGGGTAGAGATGGTAAACTATGGTAGAATACAACCTAATTAATGATTCATTGGTATGTGAAGTCATATTCAAAACACAAGCACTCATCTACATGAATCTTCGGTGTACACTTAATCCCCACAAGTTTATGAGATATTTATTAGTTTTAAGATTCACAAAATTGACACTGAACGCTTGTAGTTTATGTTGACAAAGCCGTTACCTAACATCGATTATGATAGAAAATATATTGACATTTGATTAATATATTTTTTTATAAAAAATGGTGTAAATATAGACTTATAAACGCTCATGTACACTTTATCTAACTAAACTAATGCACATCCTCTAAACATTTCTCATCTACTTTCCTAAAAAAATTATTACAATCACGAGCACTGTGGGACATCACCACTTGATTTGTAACCTATGCATGCATGACACTGTCATGCATGTCCTAGTCAGGAGCATGTATCATCTTATCTTTAACCAAACCAACACCTCCACTTTATTTGCCCTGATAAAAGAAGAGGCTATATATTATTTGGATCGAGGGATGACCAAACGACTGCCATTTGCTTACCCTAATAGGGGTCAAATCGCAAGACAAAGTTTTCTAACTTTGTGATTTTACCCCTATGATTTCAAAATGAAGACAAAGTTTATCCACTCCTACTAGGAGTAAAATCGCACGGCAAACTTTGTCTTCGTTTTGAAATTGTAGGGACAAAATCACAAAGTTAAAAAACGGAGGATAAAATCACAATTAGGTGTCGAACCAATAGTAAAGCAATAGCCCCTTTATTATATCCCGTTTAGGCTTATGGATAAATGTGCCTTCACCAGCTGGAACGGGTTATCATCCCGACTAGCTGATGATCATGCAGCCAATTATTGTCACTTTTTTTAAAGCACCGAACTGAATGGATAGGTATAGACACTCATCTATGTGTACAAGCACTCATCTATATTAATCATGTATGTATATACTCCTTATCCTTATAAACCTGCTACGAGATGTCGATATTAAGATTCACAAAATCTGCAGACAACTAGCAGCTTATGTTGGGACATTGCCTAACACTGAAAATATAAATAGTAGTAATATGTATATTTAATTAATATTTCTTTTCCAAAAACAAGATGAACACTGTAGACTCTTATAAGCCCTCATGTACAGTTGTACATTGCCTCAACAAATGTACACACATTCTTTGTGAACTAAAAACAATTATATATGGACCGATGAATTTTAGGACTTGTACATGTAGGTGTTTTATCGAGCATTATTGGTGTCTACATTTGAAACAATATTTATTACCAATAGAAGTATTATGTAAAAAAGTAATATGATGTGTAATATTTTATTTTTTGTATTGGTTGATACATGTAGTTGTCTCTTATTATAATACTAGCAAGGTACCCGTGCGTTGCAACGGGTTTACGCATTCGTACACATTCATTAACCAATGAATAATGCATGTTTTAGTGAGCACAATCAAATTACCATCCTTAACAAATTTATCACTAACAGCAAAAATAGGTAATTTCTCTAAAATATAATAATCATAGAGTATAGATCATCCATTATACTAAAGATTAAGTTTCAAACGTCATTTGTATTTCGACATTAAGTTTCAATCAAAGGGATATGAAATTGATTCTTCAAAATCAAACGATCTGTAGAGTTTTAATGACTACATAATAATGACGTACAAGTAATATTCATCAATTCAATTATTCAAAAGTTCAAACAAATTGAACAAACTGTGTATTAACCCATAATTTGAAGATATATGAATTCAATGATGAGTCTTTTGACTGCTGAATGATCTGCTTGAAACGATCGAGATAACATCTAAAAAACAACAACAAGTGAGGCTGATTAATATCAGTTTAGTACGACCAACCAAATATTATTTTTAGCAAGAACAATTACATTATTTCTGAAATAAACAAGACACAAGAATAACATAGGAGGCGCACCTCAGAACTGAATGATGGACAGAAGAAAATTGAGAAGGGAGCTCAGCCGCATCACCAACATAATTCTATTTGGATTTGAGATATCTGGGATGCAACACTAACAGTCAATGTCCAGTAAGACGCGGTCGATCATTCCCATTCTATCATCTGTTGCAGGAGCGACAAACAAGTCACGTACTATATTAGTTACAGCACAACGATATGTCTCATTCCTGAATAAAATGCTACTGTTCCTTTTCTTTATCCCGTTCCTCTTTCCTCTTTGCATATAGAATTGATACTGAAGGTGGCATAATAATTTTAATAGCTATTATATAACTCTGGATGCACCAATACTGGACTTATGATTTGAAGCCTCTCATATGCCACGAACTCCAAGGTGTGAAAGCATGCCTAAATTTTTCCATGCAGACGTTCCTCCTCCGCAAGCTCACCACTCCGTCCTGCAACCCCCTCTCCAAGCCGCAGCTCGCCCTGCTGTCTACAGCGGCGGCAAGCTCAACTGCTCCACCTCAGCCTCCTGCTCCGGCTAAGCTCCTCGCAGCAGGAAGCCGCGACCGCCGCTCCCCTTCCAAATCTACAGAGACCAAGAATCGGAGCAAGGTACAAGATCACTGCAATGTCATATGGTTCGTGGGGCAATGCCAAGAATGCTTCTGATTTGCTTGTTTTTCTGCTATTTTTCTCCCCTCTTTGGTGGGTCATTTTCTCAGATTCTTTGGTACGACAATCAGGTTGGCTGGTATAATATTCGGTGCTGACTGAAGAGGTTCCCAAGTGATTTCTTAGATAAGGCTCTACGCTTTCTTGAGAAATATTGTTGTATTGCTTTCTAGGAAGAATAACTGATCACGTGACTGAGCCAGACTCTACGGGAGTCCGGAGGAAACCAACAATGAAACAAATACGTGATTTTCTTTGTCGATGGACTCTCCACTTGTGTAACGTGAAACTCTCCACTTGTGTAACGTGAAACGGAAACGGAAACTGACTGTGGGTGTACGGGGCGTACGGGCGTACGACGTGGACGTTTTCATCAAACTTATTAAGGAGTAGGAAGACCTTGAATTAGCATTGAGAGAGAACCCAAACAAAGATTTGGAACCCTCCAGAGAAGATTACACATCAGTAATTCGATTACCATCGTTCATTAGAAGCAATCATCAAGGTGGATTCAAGTGCATGACATCTTATATGTGGCCTTTATCTCCTTTTGCATTTGTGACCAGAACTGAATCCAATGTGTGATCACATCTGGATAACACCTGCAAGGAAGAGAAAAATCATGCCTTGTTAAAAAAAACCATGTCATTACAACTTAACAAAATTACCCATAAAAATAGATAGTACCCTAACTAAAGCCTAATATACTTCCTCTATTCCACAATGTAATCATTTGAAGCATTCAAACATTTGTCCACGATGTAAGCATTACTAGGGATAAGACAAAATCCGGTGGATTCCTGGTTGGGTGGAGCATTGATGAGATCGTGTAAATTGAGGGGTATATATACTTTTCTCAGCTTGACTATTTTTACCTCAAAATTCTAGGAATGCTTATACTATAGAGTGGCGGAAGTAGCAATTTTCTTTCTACCCCTTGTTACCAAGCATTGAACATCGGTATGTTGTATGTTAAAACAAATTTGAATAAGTCTCAAATTTAATTAGCATTCGGACACTCAGAATAGATGTCAAATTGTCTTGTTACTGTTGTATTAACAACATTTCTAACTCCCTTTCCAATGGTTTTTAGCTAAATAATCTTTAGTTAGGGTCACTCTTTTGATGATACCATATGAATATTTTAATCTTCAAGAGAAATTTGAACTTCTAAATAATTTGTGTCTTTGTGGTATAACATTGGTTACTAGTAATTCACTATACATTGATGTAAATAACACATATCGATTTAGAGGGTCATCTAAAGGTATCTCTTGTACCATAAAGTTCCATGTTTTCAACTTTGCTGACAAGGTGGTACCATGCTGCCAAGTTATCTCTCGTTAAGGACCTTCTAAAAGAGACATTTAAAGGTTGTGACCTTATAAACACACCGATAATATCATTGTTCTTTTGAATAATGTAATAAGGACCAGTGTAGTAGATTTTTAAAGGCTACATTACTCAACCAAGCATCGTCCCATAAAATAATGTAGAGGTTATCAACTAATTTGAGTTTATCCGTTTTCAAAAAGCCCTCTTTTACCTTTGTCGAGGCATTTGAGAGAAAAAAACTTCATCGAGGCAAATCAAAAGTGAGAATCTGGCATATATTCAACCTGAGTGATTGTCTTCTGCAAGTATTTGTTTCCAAGGATCCTTTACCGTACCCATGCTCATTTATGAGTTTGAAAAGCCACCTACTAGGCTACTAATAAGACATCTGTCCTACGCGTGCGTGACACTGTCATGCTTGTCCTAGTCACAAGCACGGATTATCTTATCTTAACCAAACAACCGTGTCCATTTTATTTGCCCTGGAAGAAAAAAGCGGCTTCATACTATGGTCGAGGGACCAAATGACAGCTATTTGCTTCCGTGGATACCCTTTTCTTGTTCCCGCTGAAAATTCGTTCATGTTCAACTGAGCAAGTCACGTCTGTCCGGGTGTCTTTTCTTGCGCGCTGATCTGTTCGTTAGTCCTTCGCGCAGAAAACACAATCAGATCGGATCCATGGAAAGAGAGAAGGAGCACTACGAGATGTTGCACAAGAAAGAAAAAAAGCTCTGAAACTGTAACTACCAGATGTTTCTCAGACATGAATTGGTGCAGAGTACTGGCAACGACTAAAACCTAGTAGGAGTAGTAGGCTAGTAGCTACCTACTAAGATTACATCAACAATAATCGGTAGTACCGACCAACCAAGTCCTCTGCTTCACTTCAGTTCAGGCACGCACTCCGGGCAACCACTGCCGTACCGTGCGTAACGGTTTTCACGCATGTTGACAGACGGATAGAACTGAAGTGTCTCCACCAGCAGGCATTTGTCTTCTCAAAATGCGCGCAGGAATTCGAATTTCCAACCCACCAGATCGAAGCCCGTCGAACAAGCAAGCTTGAACCAGATGGATCAAATATAAGTCCCGGACGTGGGCACTCGAACACAGACGTGTGCGGTGTGCTCAGAACAGGCACAAACTCATCAAAGGAAGCATGACGGAGGCCAAGAAGGCCCGGGTGAGGAAGCGGCACTGCCTGTCCTGCTGCGTCGTCCTCGCCGTGCTCGTCATCCTCGGCGCGCTGGCGCTCGCCTTCTACCTCGTGTACCGCCCGCGGCCGCCGCGCGTGGTGGCGACGCCCGTGGACGTGAGCATCGACGAGTTCGCGCTGCTGCCGCACCCGGTGCTCAAGGCCTCCGTGGGCGTGCACGTGGTGGTGAGCAACCCGAGCAACTCGCCGTACCGGTACGGCCCCGCGCTGAGCCACGTGACCTACCACGGCGAGCCCGTCGGCGAGACGCTGGTGCCCCCGGGGAGATCGCCGGGAAGGACACGCGGCGCGTGGAGCCGGCCACGGTGGTGGACGGCATCAAGGTCGCCGAGAACCCGCACTTCGCCGGGGACGCGGTGAGCGGCGTGCTGCCGTTCGTGGCCGTGGTGGAGGTGGTGGGCAAGGCGCTGGTGCTGCGCGCGTTCGAGGTGCCGGTCACGGTCAAGGTGGTGTGCTTCGTCAGGATGTACGTGTTCCATGGGGAGAGCAGCTCGCGGTGCGTGTCCGATGTGCGCGCCGGCGGCAGGTCCAAGTCCGGGTTCGGTGAGGGCGCGCCTGCCAAGGGGTACCCGGAGCCGGAAGGGTATGCGTCCGGGTCGTACGACGGCGAGGGCTGGCCGGCGACGGGAGCGGGTGCCAAGGGGTACCCGGAAGGGTATGAGTTCGAGCATGATTAATTATAGCGGCAGCGGTGCGCTATATGAATGTCTGGTAGTTGCATTTTCTTGGTTTAATACTACATATGTTTGTATAATTGTGTTGATGGTTACAATTTTTTATGAATAAGTTTTTTCACCGCCAGTTTGTAAAATACGGAATAGCACACTGCGTCATGGCACCGAGGAACGGTGAGACGTTTTAAGAGAATGTTGCTATATATGCATACAAAACTCGTTCACACAATTTTGCTTCATCATTTGTGCTATGGGACAGGTCCAGTACTGTGCACACGCAACCAACGACCTACGGTTATTGTGGTACCAATGTTTACATGTTGCGTAAAGGTTCTGGGGTTCCATCTTTCACATCCAAATACCGTCATTCTCCCCTCTCCATGTGCGCATCTTCACCAATGGGATATTGGGATATATGGCCCAAAAGAGAGAACAACTCATTTCGTTTACTGTTATCATATTGTTAGAGCATTTTGGGAACCGATCGCCATGGAAACGTTTGCTAAATATGGGTGGACGTTTTGCATATGTTCGTTGATGCACGATGCAAAAGGGAGGCTTTTCTTTACTACTATCTAGCAGAAATTACCTTATTTTGTTTCTTCAGAGGGCCGAAATGCCCTTACTGGAGGGAAAATGAAAATCAGCGCAGACATATCAGACCAGGCAAACCCAAATGCGGCCTGAGTCCAGTCTTGTTAACGTACAAAAGAAGTTAGGCCCTTTCCTAATTAGCTCATGGACCGAACTTTTTGGTAGCCTGGGTTTTGTACCGAAGAAGCTTTTCCATATGAGGGGACAAATTGAGCTATAAGAATCAGGGGAAAAAAAATCCACTAAACGCTTGCATGAGAGCACCTCTTTTTATGTGGGCAATCGACCTTCTAGATTGGAAACATAACCCTTTTTCAAAACTTTTTAATGAAAGGAAAGCTGCTGTCTATCCTGAGGTTTAACAAATCTGTCGATCGAATCAAGAGAGACAAAAGCTTTTTAAAAAATAATCGATAGAAACAAACAGTGCTGTATCTTCAAATTGAGTACATAAATAAACAACAAAAAGAGCGCTCAGTGTCTGGATCCAGATGCTATTTTGTTGGTTTCCCTGTGGACTATTTCCACTCGACGTCCACGTCTATTGGGGAAGCACACAAATCGCAAATGTAACGAAGTCGGAGAACTCAACGCTCGACTTCTCCTCCAAACAAGGAGCGACGACAGCAAGAGAGAGAGAACGAAAGGTACAGGTGACGAAGCATATTGTCTCAAGCGACATAGAGCAGTCTATCGATTGGATTACTGCTGCTGACAGAGACAAAACCCCAAATAGTCAATGTAACACCAATAACAAAATTATTCTCACACGCTGGTCTCCCGTCTCCATAGCATTCTTTACTGACAAATTAATTCCTGCGCATTGGAGTCGACTTATTGATCGCAAACAATAATCCAAAGAACGCCAGCGACCAAAGAAACCGCATAATACCGAGCTCCGATCCGGACAAACAAAGATATCTGAAATTCCGATGAAACTTCCCTTGTTTACATATGGCCGCCGCTCTCCCTTCCTTGTTCTCCACCCCTACTGATCGCCCCATTGACTCCCCGAAATCAATCAACAAGAAATCCACCCGATGGGGAAGAAGAGGCCCGCCCTGATCTGCTGCGGCGTGGTGCTGGCCATCGTCGTCGTCCTCGCCGCCGTCCTCGTGACGCTCTACTTCACCCTGTTCCGGCCCCGCACGCCGCGCGTGGTGGCGACCGTGGTGGGCACGGAGGCGTCGGCGTTCAGCGTGATCCCGCCATCGCTGAACCTCACCTTCCACGTGCAGGTCACCGTCGACAACCCCAACTACGCCGCGTTCCAGTACGGCGACGTGGCCACGACGGTGCGGTACCACGGCGCCGCCGTCGGCGAGTCGCTGGTGCCTGCCGGCGAGATCGGCGCGCGCGACACGAAGACGGTGGTGGCGTCGGTGCAGGTGGACACGGTGAAGGTGATTTTCACGCCCTACTTCCCCGGTGAGGCCATTGTCGGAGTGCTGCCGTTCCAGACGGACACCACGGTGGCCGGCAAGGCGGTGGTGCTGGGCACCTTCAAGATCAGAGCCTCCTCCGAGGTGGTGTGCGACGTCGAGGTGTACCCGCTCAAGAACAACGCCACCACGCAGTGCACGTCCACCGTGCATATACAAGGCCGGTAGATAGAACAGAAGAATTAGTAGTGGTAGTAACAAACGCATGGATGTATAATAAGTTGTTTTTCGACATTTATATATGTTATTTTCAGGATATTGTAGTTGACAAGTGGAGAGCTGTTTTTATTGCACCTCTTATTAGAGCTTACTAGAATACATTGTGACCATGTATATAGGTAATTTTTCTAGAAATACCACCTTCGTTCCCTCGATTTGAACCTATCTTAAGATCCACTTTCACCCAGAAAAAAAATGCTAGTATTACAACTAGCATGGTCAGCCATTTTAACTGGTCGTAATCTTAAGCAACTAATGTATTCAAGCAATCAAGAAAATGAGATTTTTTGCTATTTTACCGAGGAAACCAACAGGCTTCGATAAAATGCCCACGTCTCGTTGGGCTTGGCTAAAAAATACCCACATAACCGATGTACTAATACTCCATGTCAAGCTCAATCCGGACGTGGGCAGGCAGCAAGGCGTGCCAGGCGTTGGTCGGAGAGGATGGGCGCAGGTGCAAGCGCCAGACGTGGGTGGGGGCAAAGCTGCTCGCGATCGGGCACGAGCATAGGCACAGTTGTTTGTGGCCTTGCGCAACGCAGGAGTGAGCCCGTCAGGGTTGGGCGGGGCACAAGCACGAGCTACTTGCGACAGGGAATAAGTGCGCAAGACGCGGGTGATTTTTCTTAGAGTGCAACATTCGAACAAAAATGAAATACTCGATGGAGGAAAATATGAAATATGGATGAGCTAGGAGCTTATGCCCCCTACGTTTTGCGTGTTTTGCGTGGCTACTACAGAGAACACTGTAGTTGGCATTAGGCACCCTTTTCAGACGTTGGATCAGCAATGAACGGACTATATAAAAAATACAACACAGTATTGGTGAATAGTATTGGCTACAATGTTATTGTATGGAGCCTGTTTGTCTTCTCACATAGTACTGTAGTCACCCGTTACAATCTAGAATTTAGACCGGGCATTTCAACTACTGCAGAGGACCCAACTCTTGATTCATGTGTGGATAGAAATTTATGATATTTAAGGCAACATTGCAGGTGCAGTTTCAAACAACACTTATTAACATTTCACCTTTCTAGCAAATGATATAATGAAAATGAAAACTTTAATGACAGAGTAACATGCATGGGGACTTGCCTCGGGCTAGCGCAACATAGTTAGTAGCTTCAGATGTCGGTCTTGATCAACTGACATCTTTATGAGTATTTTCTTTCAGCGGATTATCAACATTTTCTATATTACAAAGATGTGTAAAAGATGAAGAAAAAGAAAAAGAAACAATTTGTTCAATGCAGTAGATTTAAATACATAGCATAAGAAAACTGATTAACATGGTTCTAGTAGACAAAGAAAACTTAGATTACATTTGGAAGAAGTATTTCCTTCGTTAACTCTTGTAAATAAACTACTTTAGTTATAAGAAGCAATTGATTCATTCAAAAACTTTTATATGGTTTCTGGACATCAGCAATTTAAGATGCATGCAATAAAAATTATTTGTCATCAAATTGCACAAGATATTTATGAGATAATAAATAGTTTGAGAAAAACAACAAGTTGCTGGACAAAAGAAATTCTAGTGCCAAACCTAGAGCAAAACTGGTCATGGGATACATCAGGGTGATGGGTCAACATATCAGGGACATGCATACCAAGTTTCAAGATTTATTGACATTCAGGGAATTACTAGTAGTAAATTAAATAAGGTTCACAAGGAAGGAATGGTTAACAAAAATACACATGCAAACATGAAAAGGTGATTGCATCACAAAATAACAAATCTACATGATTTTTTTTTAGGATTACAAAATACAACTCAGGTATTCACAATGCACGCACACTCCTGCTTATGGACACACGTATGCAAACCCTAACCCTATGAGCATTTGGGAAGATTGAGCCGACAAGTCCTTAAGATTGATGAAGTCACCTCTAGCGTCTCCCTGAAAACACGATGTCATTAAATCATAGAGAATTCACTCCCACAGGGAGTCAAACCTAGGGGATCTAAGATACTACTGAGGATTTTGTAACCACTAGGATCTACAAGATTCTAACAAGGTTTACTTGCATTTTTCTCATATCTAGAACTCTGTATATGATATTTCATAGGATATTTAAAGCAACAATGCATGTGGATTTTCAAACAACATCTAGACTTAATGCACATTTCACCTTATAATAACAACTCGACATCTTGGTAAAATTAGAGATTGGATCTTGTGTTTATGGAACAATATTCCCTTTTTTAATGTAATTATTCCATATATACAGTTAACTATTATATATTTACATCATATTAAATAGGTTATAGCCAATTATGTAATGCACAAAAAGGAAATAAAGTGCTAGTACATTTGTGATTAACTAATTCAGACATTTTAATCCAGTAGTCTTACTTGGACTTATTTAAGTTTGTTAACAAATAATTAATCAGTAGCTGCCAGAACCAGAGAAATAAAAAGACACAAATAACAAAGAAGTAAATAGAGAAGTAACTCCCACAGTGGAATAAGAATGCAGTAAACAGGCAATTAATAAGTAACTGAAATCCCAAGGTAACTCACCTCTTCCATATCACAAACCCATGACAGTGAGCTCCCGAACACGACGACTAATTAACAAGCACATTACGCGACGCCAACATCTTTGTTACCCCCAGAGCAGGCAAGAATGGCCAAGAAGATCACAAAGGCCGCGTTAATAACCTGCCACGTGCTGCTGGCCGCCACCGCCATCACCCTCGCCACGCTCTACTTCACCGTGGTCCGATGCCGCCGGCCTCAGGCCACGGCAAAGACGCACACGCGGCTCAACTATTTCGTCGCCAACCCGCCATCGTCCCTCAACCTCTCCCTAACCATCGAGATCACGCTGCGCAACCCGAACCACGCGGCGTTCCGGTACGGCGAGGTGGTGACCACGGTGACCTACCACAACACGACGGTGGGGCGGGCTGCGGCTGCGGCGGGGTGGGTCCCGGCGCGGTCGGCGGCGGTGGTCGGGGCCGCTGTGCAGGTGGACGCGGACAAGGTCATCCTGCACACGCTGTTCCCGCCAGACGCGCAGGCCGGGGAGCTGCCGTTCGACGCGGCGGCGGAGGTGGCGGGCAGCGCCGCCGTGCTCCGGCCGTTCAGGGTGAGCGCGGTGTACGAGGTGGCGTGCGGCGTCGTCGTGCACCCGTTCGTCATGCAAACGGCCTCGCATTGCACGTCCACTGTTCGTGCGTCGTGATCTGATCGCATCTGCCCACGATGGTTTTTTCTCCCCATTCAGATTCTTCAGGGTTCAGGCACTGGAAGAATGGCGAGTTCGTTCTATTCTATAGAGGTGTCACAACTCACAAGTGAATCAGAATATCTTGTTGTTTCTTGTTCAGAGTTTGAGGAAAATGCCCCTTTCTTATTATCAGCTAGCAGATTGATTATTAATGTATTTATGTTCAGGTTCGGTTTGATCAGTCGATCACTGAGTGTTTAAGTGAAATTGCCAATACTCTTTTTTTTTCATAATCTGTTTCTATTTGATTTCCGTAGAAATGGGTAGGCTTAGTGTCTTTGGTTCAGGCAACATCAAGGTCAGTAATAAAAGCTATGGAATATTTCGGTCTATTCTCCATGAAACAAAAGGGACGAGCCCACAACAACAACAACAAAGCCTTTTATCCCAAGCAACTTGGGATAGGCTATAGATGAAATCCATAGAAAACACGAAAACGAAAATAAAGTAAAAGAGTTAAAAATATGTATAATGCAAAAGAAAGCAAAAGATGTTTCAAAACTAAGAAAGCATGTCTAGCCATGTCTATGTCGAGGAGATTCTTTTCCTTTCCTCGATGTATAACATAGTGAATTTTTCCATAAACGATGCTTTGCATCTGCCCACGATGGTTTTTCTCCCCCATTCAGATTCTTCAGGGTTCAGGCACTGGAAGAATGGCGAGTTTGTTCTATTCTATAGAGGTGTCACAACTCACAAGTGAATCAGAATATATATCTTGTTGTTTCTTGTTCAGAGTTTGAGGAAAATGCCCCTTTCTGTTTGACCCATCGATCACTCAGTGTTTAAGTGAAATGGTTTGCTGGCTTGATGTTGAACTTGGAGCATGCCAAATTGCCAATACTTTTTTTTTCATTATCTGTTTCTATTTGATTTCCGTAGGAATGGGTAGGCTTAATGTCTTTGGTTCAGGCAACATCAAGGCCAGTAATAAAAGTTGCGGAACATTTCGGTCTATTTTCTATGAAACAAAAGGGACGAGCCCTAGTTATATATTAAAAATTAAGTAAAAGAGTTTTAAATATGTAAAAAGCAAAATGTATCAAAACTAAGAAAGCATGTCTAGCCATGTCCGTATGCCGAGTAGTTACTTTTCCTTCCATGGATGGATAACCATAATGAATTCTTTTCCTTACGATGCTTTGCAACGCTCCATAAATAGATCTTTATTACAACTTATCTAAAAAAATGGATCTCCATTACTGAACAACCATCCATTTTTTTGTATCCATATACTCCACATCATAATCATGATAATCTCCATAATGAATGGAATTATGAGCCTGTTGTACCCAAGGTTACAATATCGATAGAACCTATCAAAATCGACGGTTGCCGATTTCACAGTTTTTACGCAAAAAATGGTTGGTTACGTCCAAAATTAAAAAAATCGAATAAATTTTGTCAAAAGTTGACAAGCTAGCCGAGCGATTTCTTCGATAAGCCGGTCGACTTCGTCGGTAAGCCTATGGTTGCTGGCGAAAAACTATCAAGGAGTTGGAACTGAATTTGTTGGTGGAAGTGGAAATCTCTCAATCCGAAAGCCCATCTTCTTGCATTGATTATGTTGCCCCCCCCCTAGTTCGTCAAGGATTGAGAGGGACACAATCTGGCGACCCAAAGGCCGACTTACCGTTGCCATTTGCCACTTAGCAGGGCCTGGGGGCAGCTCGATTTGACCAACCGGAGATTGAGGGAGGCCATATATCCATGACCCAGTTTCTTGTTTTCTTTTCTACCTCCTTCCAAAACAATCCGATCTCATTTGTATTTCTTTGTATTTTATTCCAAAACAATATATGTGACGAGATGCACTGTAACTTGGTCTCAATTGGGAAGCTGAGTATGGGAAAATAGTGAAATTTGCTTAAGAGTACTGCTATAGGTTCAACTCGATTGTCCAACCAGTGTCCAACCAATACAAAAGATATCATAGTAATGGGTCCAAAAACATCACTTGTGTTTCTTTTTTTGAGACGCACTTGTGTCTTGGTTGGACAATTGGGTTTAACCTATAGCATTTTTCTTTGCTTAATTGTCTTCATATTAGCAAATTAGCTTCATCATAAGAGTGCGTTTAGCACAACTTATGCTCAAACTGTTTATAGTGTTTATTGTGTCAAAACTGTTTATAGTGTTTATTGTGTCAAAACTGTTTATAGTACTTATAGTGCATAATCAGTCACACCGTTTGACAAAACTGATTATGCTTATCAGTCAAAAGTGCTTATGCTCTGTTAAATGACTTCAACACCCTTTGTGAATTAAGAGCTATGTTTTCAAGTAAATTTGTTAATAAAATAACTGATAAAAAATAGTTAATAGTACATTAATGTAACCTTGATATTTTTACATCACATAATCATCTAAATAAAAGTTTATAAAATCATTCTCTTCTAGATAGAGAAATTGCCTCTGCAAGATCATCACGAAACTGTTCCATAATGCACCCCAGCAACAGTCGACCAACCAATCGTAGAATGGGACAGTGTTGTTGCTGGAGCCTCCCGCCGGCTAGCCACCTGGAGGAGGTGCGTCGTTGGATCAGCAACCTACGAGTAGCGGCACTGCCGGGCCAGCTAACCGGAGGAGGGCCTCCTGCTCGCACGCTTGAGAGGTCGCCACCTTGCCACATTTCGCCCGACCGGACACCCATTGGAGGGTCGTTGCTTGGAGGTGTGCCCAACGGGGTGCTACCCGGCTACACGCCCGCCGGAGGGCCGTCCGCAGGCACGCCTGACGGGGTGCCACCCAGCCGGAAGGTCGGGGCGGGCATGCCTACAACTACGCCCTACATGGTGCTGGCCTAGCCGGGCGTGCCCGCATCCATGACCACCGAGGTGCCACTCGGGGCATGCGCGCCTGCAGCTGCGCCCGTCGAAATGCCGCCGCCATGTGCTCCACCTCCATCATTGCTCAAATCGTCATCTCCGGTGCCGCCACAACCATCAACGGAAAGGTCGTCGCCGGATCCATCCATTATGGAGCTCCGGTAGCCGGTTCGCCCTCCCCGTGACGGTTTTCGAAGAGGGTTCATGGAACCTGCTTGCTTCGTGAAAGAGAAGAGAGATTGGAAGAAACAAACAAGAGAAATAAGCTTTTTTTATTATTCTTTTCTTCTGATAAGATTTTTAGCATTGGCAGTATGTAATTTTTGTCAAAGAGACACGACAACCCATAAGCTATGTTTTGCTGCTTCTAGGTGCTTATGCTTGTAAGCAGTTCGCTATTTTATTGTTTAACAATCTAAACTGCATACTGAACATAAGCACTTGCAATAAACAGTTTAATAAGTTGTGCCAAACTAACTCTAAATTTGTATTTTATTTATTTTACATGCGCTTTTCTTCATTGCTATGTACTCCTTCCATTCCTATATATAAGCATTTCTACAATCTCAAGACAAAAATAGTCGGGAGGAAAGAAGACATGTGTACCTTTTATTTTACACTACCTCATCAATTCTCCAATCAAACCCATCACATTTTATCTTACATATAGGATTGCTTATATAATAATAGAATAAAATTTGAATCCCTAATATACTTACATATAGGAATAGTGGGAGTAGTTCGCTTCACTGTTTCAAGTTTCAAAGTTTACGGTACCTTTGGATTCCGACGTTAACTCACCTCGCCAAGTATTGGCTCGTCAACTTGCACTACAAATAACGAGAAATGAATTGGGAAGCTGTGTACGTAAAGTAAGATGGGCGAGCCAAACCCACACCGGCGCGCGCGTGCGAACCAATTTTTTGGCGGGCAACCATTTGGCGCCAATCCAAACAGAGATTATTTACATTTGGGGGCAAACTCGTCCATTGAAAATACAAGTAGAAATGAGCGTCGCGTCGCGCACACGCGCCTCCTCAGTCCTCACATCTCTCCCAAGTCAAGCCCGACACAGGTTCCTCTCCCTCAAGCGCCACCTCCCACAGCACGATTTCGAATTTCTTTCGACTATTTTAGATCTTTTCTAGATCCCTTTTGCTTCGCAGTTCATCCTCGCGCGCCGTGATGCTGTCTTCTCCCGTCGACCGCCCTAGCAAGCGGCCGGCGCCGCCGCCAGGCCCAGAGGAGGGCGGCGATGGCGGCGGGGAGCCAGACCGGATCAGCGCCCTCCCTGACGACCTGCTCCACCGGGTGCTCGTCCGCCTCGACTCCTCCGAGGCGGCGCGGACCAGCGTCCTCTCCAGCCGGTGGTGCGACCTCTGGACCTGCCTCCCGAAGTACTCCTTCGACTGCATCTATGACCCCGACGAGCTGGAGTTAGTTCTCGGGCAGATCACCCGCCGCGCGCTGGACCACCTCGGCATCAAGATGGAGCTCGACGAGGAATCGGCCCTCGAGGAAGCCTCCGCACTCCTCCGCGCCGCCGCGCGGCTTTCGCCGGAGACGGTCAACATCAACCTGTACGACCCGGTCGATGAAGAAGAGGCCGTCGAGCTGCCCTGTTTCGACCGCACCAGCACCCTCATCCTCGATATGAATGGCGTGCCCGTGGCGCCGCCACCAGCCGGCGTGTTCAGCAGGCTCGAGCGCCTCGAAATCTCAACGGGCAGCAACACCTTCACCGCCCTGCTGCCCAGCTGCCCGGTCCTGCGCGTTCTCCGGATCCGTGCTTACCAAGAGCTCAAGGAGCTCACTGTTCATTCCCCGACGCTTGAGGAGCTCGCGGTGGAGCGTGTCTACGTGTTCAGTAGCATGTATCTAATCGACATTGATGCGCCGGAGCTTAAGAAATCGAAGCTAACCGTCGAGATGGACCGAGAGTTCAGCCTGACATTCTCGGCACCTAAGGTTGAGGAGCTCGTCTGGGACCTCGCAAGTATTGGTAATGTTGGGCTTGCTGAACTTCGCCTATTCAGTCTGCACTACAGCCTGAAACAAGGTGTCCGCACCTTGCAGCTGCAAATATTTTATGCGGTTCGTCTATTCTCTTTATCATGCAATTCCAAACCTAGCTTTCCTTTCTCATATGTGGTGTATCATTGAGGGTGGCCATATCCATAGTTTCATATACTGGTTTTTGCAGTGGGAAACTGAGTTTACAGACCGAAGTTTCGCGGAAGAGGTAGCATGGCTCGGAGTGACTGACTTCTCTGTTTTAGAGCTTAATATTGGAAAACTTGGCCATGCTTATGGGCCATTGCTGTTGGATCTACTTCAGATTCGACCATCTATACAGAAACTTAATGTGGCCATAGAACGAGGCTCGGTAAGCACTCAATTTGTTATCCTCTATAAAATATTAACCTTCTCCTTAAGTCAGGGTTGCGCTTGTTTTGAGATACTCATTGTTTCTCCTATATTCTTGAAGGTTGAAGAGGAAGATGAAGAGGAAGAGAAAGAATTGTGCGCGGAGAGTTGTGCCTGTCGACATCCTATCAACTGGAAAAGTGAAAGTATATCCTTGCCTGATCTGGAAGAGGTTGTTATCTCTTATGATTTCAAAGTCGGGTACGAAGAAGTTGATTTGTTGAAACTACTGTTCCGATGTGCACCAAGGCTTAAGAGTATGCGTGTGCGAGTGCATGAAAACATATACAAAAAGATACACAACATTTGTAAGGAAAATCCTCGTGTGAAATGTGAGGTCAGCCGTTTTTAGTTCTTTTTTATGTATCAAGAAGTCTTATCCTTATGTTTAGCCTATTGAAAAATTTCATTTTTGTTTATATTTCTGGCAATGGTGAAACTAAAGGAAAATTGAGAGGTGGTGCCATCTGCCCATCTTTGCTTTTTCACTTGTTGGCTGCTGTTTTATTGAGTTTTCTGCCCTGATGGATGCATACAATTTTATTCCTTAAGGGGTGCATATGTGGTGAATATGGAGGAGAGTAACATAATCTTTGCATTCTGCTGGGTGCATCCATATTGTTGGAACCTTCTTTAGCTTTTTCATGTTGTCTAATGGAATCTACTAAGGAACGTCTGATGCCAAGTCTTAAGTTTAGATTAGTCCTGGTCAGTTATGTATCAATGATTATCATGCATACTCCTATATACATAGATTTTTTTTTTTGCAGTGCTTCATCCCAATAGGATAATTACTAGTGATCATCATGCTTCTATATTTTGCTAAAAATATTTTAATATGACTTAAATGCTAAGGGATTATCCTGCATGCAATGTGGTGATGCTTATATGTACCATTAAGGTATTAACTTATACTTTAGTTTGTTACATCCTCTAATTGTTTCTCTAAACATATATGGAGGGTTTTTTTGGGTAAAATCTTTAGATGAGTTGTTCTGTAATGTCCAACATCAACCCATTATCCATCATGTCAAACTTTACTCACCTGTCTGAAGGTTGTCCAGATGCTTATGAATCAGGCAGTTTCATTTCCATTTAACTAATGCTCCTTGCATCCAAGTATTTTATTTTGGCATGGTTTTCAAAATTTAGTCTTAAACCATTGTTTCCTCACATAGTATGCATAGCTAAAAGAAAAATGGTACGGAAACATGTTAATATTCTGCATTCAAGCTTGTATTGTAATTTCAAAATTAATATTCAACTACTGTTTTCTTTCATAATTTTTTCATCCAGAGCTAAAATTTAATATGGTGTAAATGCATTTTGAAAGGTGAATGTAGCTGCCAATGTATGCTAAGCTATTTTAAGTGTCAACCAAAACATACGAAGTTAAATTTCAATTTCTTAAAGATATGTGCACACTATATGGTTGAATGGAGGCAGTATATCCCTTCCCTTTTTTTAACAGTAATTACAGCAGGAGATTGTCCTACTGGTTTAATATATTAAATAAAAGATAGTACAAAAGGACAGCTACCAAGCAAACCTGTACAAGCCAAATAGGCAGAAGAGAGGGAAAAGGGTATGGACTATGGAGTTGATCCAAGTTTCTATGCAATCAGAGAGAAGGGAGTGCTGACTGTATAGTTGAAGTTGAACTTCCTGAAACTGTATAGTTGAAGTTGAACTTCCTGTAGAGAAGCTTTCCTCCAATTCTGGATAGTTGGAGCTATATTTGTTGATGAATATTAGTCCATTCCTCTGCTTCCAAATGTTTTAGAATGACATGGTGAAGATCTCCATGAAACCGGCTCTATTGAAGTTATTCTTTGCCATTAGCATCATCTGGAAGAGATTTTTGGTTTGCAGCCCATGATACTCCTAGGGCATTCCAACACCTGGTGCCAAGAGAACATTGAATGATTGAATGCTGTTTCTTCAACTGTGCCTTGGCAGAGGATATAGTAATAAAGTTTCTTCCCCTTGTTAACAGATAAGTGTCTAACATGCTGCATGTCTCACTGCTTTGGCTCTGATTCTTGTTGATGTAACAAGAAGTCTTGTGCTGAGTCTCATGGAAAAAAATTCATCCCTTGCCAGTCATGATTGGTACTATGACAAAAGTACAAAACCTTGCTGTTGAATCTTATTTCTTTGGCCAATCACATTATGTTGCATGGGTAAATTCTTTTATGGAATCCTTTATTAACTTATGCCCTTAGTGTCATCGGAAAACTTCATAGTAATTATCTTGCTTCCAAAATATTTTACTGTGCCTTGAATTTTCACTTTCATGAACTACAATTTCAGCAGTATGTGGTCATTGATAATTTTACTGTGAACTGTATAATATTATAGTAACGTATAATGGAGTAGCCAGTTATTTTTTTTTTGAAATATTTCTATACCAGGCATCATTCTTTATCCTCTCGTTTTTATAAGTATACTGCAGCATTATTTTTGCTATGTCATACACTCAGCCTTGATTTTCTTGATGTAAACTAATAATGTGATATCTAGTCATTATTAGATTTATTACTCCATTGCCACAAGTGTTTAATTCCTTGTGATTAACATAATTCATATCCATATTGTTTCCTTGCCATTTTTCACTTTGTATAGTAAGTTAACGCACCATGCTGAACATGATGTGCATGCCCTTTTTACAGCTGTCCTAGTAATACACTACCACCTCCCTTGTTTTCCTTCAATAATTTTTTCTTTCAATCAGATATTCTTCAAACATATACTACTCTGTTAGCAATCTTTTGCCTGCGTGCACCACCATGGCGCCAAACAGCTTGGAGGGTGTCGTCGCCACCCACCGGCGGATGTGCACCTGCAGGCCCGGCACGTCGTTACTCGTTACGCGTTATGGAGGATGGAGGCCTCGACCCAGCTGGGCATTGTAATAGTTGACTTAGAGGGTAATTGGATTCTTACCACCCTTAAAGTTGACATTAAAAACAAGCCTCGTAAAGAGCGTAGCTTAAAAATACCATCCATGAACAGGTTTTCTTTCCTCGTGCCACACCCAAAATTCTCCTCTTATTTTCCTTGTTTTCCTGTAAAGCTCAACGTGAAATGATCCCTTTGCCTTTTGTCCTCTCTTTCCTCCTCCCGATAGATCTCTGACGATGATAGGCGGATCTCTGATAGTGGAGGACGACTCTGACGGGCGGATCTTAGGCAGCAACAAGCGGGTGCACTCCTGAGTCCTTAGGCCAGTTTTAGTGAGAGTTTTATTAGCATTAAATAACATGTCACGTAAGTAAAAGAGGTGATTGACATAACAATTAATATGAAACTGGACAAATGAGTATCATAGAGATGAAACTGCATTGAAACTCGCATTGAGAGTATAGAGTTTCATCCCAACAAGTTTTGACCAATCTCAATACAACAAATAAATATTAAATTAATGTTATAACTTGCCTATGAAACCGTGAGATGAAACTATGTATTGAGAGAGACTGTTTAATACATCAAACTAAATTTTCAAGTCCGATGTGACACTCTTAGAAACAAGTGAGATGAAACTTTGCATTGAGACCGGCCTTATGGCAGGCTAGCTATGGTAACGATGTCGGATTTGGCTGAAGACTACGAAATTAGTTGTGCCCATTGAGTGCCAAATAGCCATCGACGTCCACTCACGTTAGAGCAGTTCTAGCAATACACCTGAAATCGAGGCCCGAAATTCCGTTTTCTCGTCTCCCGATAGAATTTATGAGCCCAAAGTCTCTCCCTGCTTCAGCAGCCTTCTCAATGGACTCCTAAATTTTATCCCGACATAGGCCAGCGCGCCAGTGGGAGGAAGAAGCTGGTGGCGTAGCAGCGGGAGGAAGGAGACAGCGGTGCAGCAGCGGCACGCGCAAGAAGAACAACGGTCGCGTAGCTTGCTCGACGAAGAGAGGGGCGGGTCGTTTGGTGGCTGTGAATCTACCATCTTCCTTAGTGTGTGCTCATAGAAGCGGCTAGTGAGCCACGTCCCGCCGAGGACGCTAAGGCCGCCAATGGCGGCGCCGGAGCCGAGAATGATGCCGTCGCGACGCCGGAGGTAGATGTGGGAGTCCTCGTTGGTGCAGACGATGTAGCGGCCGTGGGCGGTGTAGGACGCAGAGATCTAGCTGCGAGAGGTAGCCGGATCTAGCGGGGAAGAAGCCTGATCGGTGTGTGCAGCGACCGGGAGGAGGCAGCGTGTTGGCCGGGAGGTAGCCAGCGGTGGCAGCACATCGGCCGCAAGGAAGAGAGAAGAGAGAACGAGAGAAAATGAA
Organism: Chloris gayana; assembly: GCA_031894775.1. Taxonomy (NCBI): domain Eukaryota; kingdom Viridiplantae; phylum Streptophyta; class Magnoliopsida; order Poales; family Poaceae; genus Chloris; species Chloris gayana. The sequence continues at coordinate 90,366 of JAUNZO010002088.1, forward strand.
AAAAGAAATAGAAAAAAATAAAAATTAAGTGAGACACACCACCAGCTAGACTTTAGGGGAAGGAAGGTGGAAGGAGCTCTCCCATTTTTAGGGGGATTTAGGAGCCCACCTAGTTTAGGAGCCAATTTAGGAGGATTGTTCGAGATATATATATATATATATTTTAATTTAGACCTCCTAAAATTTAGGATTGAATGCTCTTTAGGGAGATTGCTTGGAGTTGCTCTTAGAGCATTTTGCTGCTGGTAGTGGTGTTTTTGAAAGCGGAACCCTTAACGTAGGAATTTGGCAACCATGAAGAATTGATGTGTTGTTCAACTTGATACGACTTAGGGTGTGTTCGTTTCCTACACTCTGAAATTTAGCACTCGTCACATCAAAGAGAATCTTACTAATTTATGAATATTTCGATCAATTTAATGATAAAACCCTATTGACAGATTGATGCTAATTTTCGAAATGAATCTAATCAATTTAATTAATCTATATTTTGCTAAAGTGATGCTACAATGAACTCGTCTTCTAATCACGACTTAATCAGCCTCATTAGATTCGTCTCATAAATTAGTCTAGGAGCCTATAATTTATTTTATAATTAAATTTTATTTACTACTCCTAAATAGTAAGATTCTTTTTGATGTGACAACTTCTAAAGTTTAGACCCTGAAAACGAACACACCCTTAATAAATACTCCCTCCATATCAGAAATAGAAGTCGTTTTGGACAGTATTTAGAATACCAAGACGTCATTAAGTAGGGAGTATATTTCCCGTCATGCCCTTAATAAATAAAATGTTTGATGTGTCTCCTTCACCAACTTGCTTTAGTCCTACTGGTCATCAGGGAGGACCCCAAACAATCAGATAGCGAGTTCGAGTTCCCATGTAGTGTTTTGTTTGATCTTTTTTACGCTGATTTTTCATTGGTGGTACAACTCTTCGGCACTTGCGCGTGGAGTAAAAGCTTGTATTGGGAGCCAGCGCATGGAGTAACTGCAGGGGCAAACTAGTCCAAATGAAGGAAGAAAAGCTCAAACGACATCTTTTGCTACCAACTATTCCTAAGGCTAAAACGACATCCTTTAGTCATATGGAGGGAGTATATGACAGCTAAATTTTTAAAGTTTTATCACAATTATTTATTTTCTAAGTTGAATCAGTCTTTACGTTGTGCTATTGATAGTCTCTCATTTTATCACGAACGTATGTTCTATTTTCCCTCCATTTTTTTACATGACATTAATATTTATAGATATCTATCTTTTACGCAGATTCCTAACACAGAACTTTTTATTCTTTCGTGCCCGTTCAGATTGAATGACATCGTAAACCATGTTTGAATTTATGCACGCATCCACAGTACTTTTCAGTTCTACAGCTGGATTTGGGTTAGTTAGCACCGCAATACAGTGCGCCACGACCGCACCCGCACAGGAGAAAGAACAGAGCACAATAACTGTTGATTGTCTTTCTAGATTAGCACAGGTTAACTTTCGCAAGGATCCACCGTCTTATTTTTGACACAGCAAAACAGTGAGGTCCCTTGTTATACCATGACCCCAGTTCCAACTTAGTTAAGCCCATTTCCCTCTTTTTTTCATATGTAGATTATCAAGAATTTCTACCCCGGTATAACAAAACAATGGCTATCCAGTGCAACCGCGAAATGTTGGGGCTGCATCCAAGGATCTAATCTTTAATACTTAAATGTTCTTTCCTAGCTCAACCTTCTTCACCAACCTCAGCGTGTTGTGAAAGATAGAATCAAGGATACCAGCAACCTAACATTTTTAAGTTAATTTTCATTAGTAAATCTGATTTGCTGAGCACAGAATATGATAATATAAACAGTAAAGTGCTCTCACCGTAAAGACTCCACCAATAATAGCACAGACGTTTGTGATAAAATGAGAGAAAGACCTTGGAACTTCGGTTACCAAGACCTGATGGTAAAAGTGTTATTTCAGAAGAGGGTGACAAAATAAATATTTCAGCTAAGATTAAATGATATGGAATGCCAACCTGCATGGGAGAAGGCTCGTAATGGAATTTAACAACTGGAACATAGAAGCTGTGCACTAAGCTGCTGTGTGCCGTGTATTCATATTCTTCAAGCAGTTTCAATTCTTTTGAGGACCTCAGTGTCACAAGCTCAGTCTTGACAACTTGTAGGTAATGCTCAATCTAAGAATGATAACAGTGACAAGCTATGTAATTACACTAAATAAGAAGTATTGAGCTGAAAATAACTGAGGACTTAATACACATCACAAGAAATATAAGTAACTTACAGTAACATTGGCATTAACATCACCATGCTTGACAATGTAAGACTGGCCTGCCAATCTATCATGGTGACCACCAATATACGGAGCTAGCCTTTTAAATTCATAAAGCATCTTCATTGATAGTTTTTTACCAAATGAGAACTGTGTCACGTAGTGGGAAACATTTATCTGAGATGGATCAAACGAGTGTGATCCAGATCGAGCTGAGATCACAACACTCCCAGGAACCTGGTAAACAGGAAATAGTTATTAGAGATAGAAGAAATCTTTCTCCACACTGTAATATAAAAACAGAAATCAGCTCATGCATGTTATAGACTAGCTCAATTATACCCTTTTGACACGGACAAAACCTTCGATTCTGCATCCCCGGCTATTGGAGCAGGGCGCTTTGTATGATCATCAGTTTTGTTGGATTTATCTTCCAGAGCAAGCACATGAGCCTCTTTTGGAATGTTAGCAACATAAGTTTCCATTGCCTGAGGTTAAAAACATTGTAACAGAGGAAATTCAGAACAGTTTAAGTGTGAGTAACGACAGATAATGTAGATTGACAATAGATGAATGATATGTAACAAGACTCCACTCCACATGCTAATATTGGACTACAGTATCAATGACTCATTGCAATGATAAACTATGTCTCATCAGAAGGGATGGGAAACCTGGTAATCCATAACATACCGCAACTAAACTCTCTGTGTCACGATCCCCATAGTATGATTCATGATCATGGTGACCCTGATTCTCCCTGTGTAAAAGTAAAATTGGTCTCATATGGAATCAGGCAAATATTTCATGACCGCACAGGAGCATCTGTGTCTGTGCAAGCTATATGCAATCCCAGAAGTTATCTGAATTGAATGTACAATGAACTGTACTTACTTGACATCAGACCCTTTACGGAAAACACGGATGGATGGGTAACCTTGGATATGGTGCCTGTATTTGATATATCAAAACAATGAAAAGTTAGATCCGAGAACGCACAAAAACCACAATGTGAAAAAAGGCAATCAAACAATAACTGATTTTTTCTTTTAACTAAGACTAACCAACCAGCCAACATGTCTAGCTTATATGGCAGCACAAAAAATATGTTGCCGCCATCTACACAAAGATGATCCGTATACTCTGGCAGCGTCTAATCACTTATGTTCATGAATATGACCCGAGATCTGTATTCAGAAACAAAGATGTGGCATCTAAGAAGGTCCTACCAAGCTTCATAAGAGTGATGGGAAAGGCAAACAAGCCCTAACACTGATGCTATAGCCAACAAGGCTAGACAAAAAAAAAGGTTCTAAAAAAATACTAAGGATATCAAACAAATGTTTTTCAAATATAATTATGTTGTAACAGCATGAGGCATGAGTTCTCTACGGGCCCTTAAGCAATGTTGTACCGGCTTAAACGGATCTTCCCGATTGATGATTGGTTCCTGAAAGAATTCTCAATTCAGATAATCCAGATGTAGGACCTACCATAAATTCCAATGGAAGGGTATACCACTGTAATTTTTTGAATGATGGCGGCATGGTATTATTTTTTCTAACTATTATATTATCAAAAGGCTACTTTTTTCAGGGACACTATAACCGGTGAAGAAAATTTCTCCAAACACAACCAATACTCCCTCCATTCTGATTTTGATGACATTCCTGACAGGAAGTTTGTGCTGGCCGCAGGCCATTTCGTCTTGTCAGAACGTCACAAAATGGCAAAATGAGGAGTAAACTGTAGTAACTCCCTATAGCATCATACTGATTTCAATCATGTTGTTTCGAAGTTTGGTTGTCAATAGATACTAGTATTATACAAACCTCCTGCATAAGTCAACTTCTTCAGTGCAGTCAACCTTGCCAAGAAGGATTCTACCATCCATTTCAGGGTCATATCTGCACAGGAAAAAAATAATATAAATCATAAGTTAAGAAATTGGAACACCGAATCCTATTTGGGCCTATAAAGAAAAGAAAAAAACTATAACCTCTCCATCATTATTTTTGCAGTCTTCTCCCACGCAGGTTTCTGAAGAAAACATGAGTGACAGAAACATTACAACATATTACACTTGCTTAAACAGAAAATGTCTGCAAATCCACTTCAATTGGCATAAAAACTTCAAAAGGTTGAGCATGTGACAGAAAATAAACCAAACTATGATGGTATCACTGTGTTGTGGCACATTTTCAATTCTGTTTAGTACAACTGTTCAGATAACTTGCACAAGTAATGAATATATCTAAATGCAAGGAATAAAGGGATATGAATTCTGACCAATCGATTGCTCCAGTAACACCAGGGAGCATAAAAGTTGACAACCAAAACAGGATACCTGAAAAAGAACAGAAGTATCATAAGTATAAATTGAGACAACACAAGGGGTCCAATCAAAGAAAAGGAATGAAATGTTGAATATCTGAACATAAAAGTCAAGGAACTAAAAGGATGTCTGTCATGAAGAATTTGGCCATAATAATTAGAGCTGTAGAGATAATACATACTAACTGCTTTATGAATGTTGCACAAAACAACAGAAAGGAACAGTTAGTCATTGAAATAATTTTAAAATGAAAAATAACTAAGACATTTGAACTTTGACCAAGCAGGACTGTAGAGTTATAGATAACTGAATACTTACTGGTGCGAGTAGCTATCAAAATTGCGTGACGACAAGGTAATGGAACCATCACCATGGTCCTCCTGAACATCATCTCCATGCTTACTGACAGTGGGAATAGGCCCGAGTGGAATTCAGATCCGGTAGGTACTAAATTCCGATCAATTGAAAACTTGCGAACAGTTTTCGTGATGTTCAGCCTGTTCTGCATATGATATTAACATAAATTAAAGGTGACCAACCGAAAAGACGAAAAGATAATGCAGTGTTCAATCACATGCAGAGCTTGCATTTCAAAGCTATCAAAACACATTTTTTAGCATGCAAATTAATGTAAATCAGTGCTTCGACACCATTTATTTTCTCTCTCTCTCTCTCTCTCTCTTTCCCTGGAACACATACTTTCTTTCATGTTGCCTTCTTTGAAGTTTCTTCAAAGATTCTTCAGAGAAGTATATTGCCATACGCTAAAAGCCAGAACAAAAAATAATGCAAGTATTTTAACTTACTGTTCCCAGCACATCACTGACATCAACTGATGCAAATTCACAAGAAAGTGCAGGAAAGCTGTAAAACACAAGAAGTTGGTTAATATTTGAGGGAGTAACCATTAAGTTTCACAGCTAAGAGTTGAATAGCAACAGCAGCCTCATGAACCAAAGTGAAAGGATAAAAAACAAAACATATTAATAAAATAAAATTAGAAACATAGAAATGATAGTAACAGTAGTACTGTAGTAGCAGCGAAGCTTGAATGCTCAATTTCATTCCAAAGCCCAAATAATCAGCAAGAGAGATGACTAATAAGACATATATAGTTACAAATAATAATAAACAAGCAACATGATCCTTAGTACTGATAGTATATTGTTATTCTGTAAACACATAATATAGGAACACACTATTTACATATATGATCGTTTTCGACAAAATATTTTTTTTTGTTAAAGTACTGTGTGCTATTCATAATGGAGCACTCATTTGTCATATGATGGCATATACATTGCCCGGCATCAGAAACTATTGTGAATTATGAGCAGAGCATATGTAAATTAGGACACCAATTCTAAAATTTGTAAACCCTGATGGAAAGGGTAACAGGAACCAGTGTTGTGTGCGCAATAGTTGAGGCACATATTCAGCTTCAAATTAAAACCTGACCTAAATGATACTTCATGCTACAGATGTTACCTCATATTAAAGTCTATCCGTAAGAATTCCCCATCAGGACTCCTATCAACGATCACAGTTGTGGTAGTATTGACTGCTAAGTAACTACTTAACTCCTGAAACAACAAATCAGCATCTTTTTAGTTGACATGTAGACATTAATATTCAAATAATATAAAGCTTGCAATATTCAAATGATGGCAATGGATCGATAGTGACTAGATCTATAAGAATAAATAATTTAACTGGCTTTTAAGTCTTAGTACATCACTATCATCAATCTTCAGAGATATTGGATCAAACTAGCTTAAAAAGCTCATAGTCATAGGTGTATTGAAAATTTAGCGCATTTCAGTAGTTAATTTGATGAATTAGTACAAATGTGAGGAATGGAAATTGCCAAGAGCAGTCAGCTATCTAAAAAAAGCCAACAGGTAGAAGGATGGTCCATATTCATTTCCACAATCTACATGAAAAACTATCATGTTGATGATCTGCCATGCAACAGATAACTAAAAGCGAGTAATTTAAGAATTTGGCAGGGGCAATTGTATTTGATAACAGAAGAAGCTGACAATGAGACGTACCATTCCAAACAGAAACATCATACACAGTGCTGCTATAATGGATAATCCAGCACCAGATAGTGATGCTTCAGTCAAATCCCTGGGGATCTTCCTGCAACACCAAAAATCAAACACTAACACTGTAACATACAAATGGAAACTACGAAAAGAGGCCCTGTAAAAAAACGGCAATTATATATGAAACTCATGTAGTACATTGCCATATTTTATAAGCTATAGTCGTTCGGAATCAGATGTATCTACATGTCTGTATCTTAAAGACCATATCCACACAAGTAACTCAAAGTTTCCGATTCAATAATATCATTACACACCTCTCTTTTTAAATATCCACCATTCACCTAGAAAAGGAATCATCTCATCCTGTCACTCACGAAGGCCACTTTTGTCATGACTTGACAAGCAAAGAGCGTGCATTAACATTTGGAATTTGGAAGTTATTCAAATGACAAGTTCTTACTACCAGACGAAAAGGTCAAAGGAAACAGGGGATTCTACTTTCTAACCCAAAACCGTCCACCAAGCTCCTATTTTATCTTTGATGAACGGCATACCCGCTTCAGAGTGCAAAATGTCATCTATCGGGCACATACAAAAACTTGGCATCAGGCTATGACAACTGCAGCGGCTCAACCTTCACATACAAACAGAGGAATCACCTGATTCGCCCCAATGAGCACCGCCGCCACTAGCTCTAACCCGCCAATACAAAGCACTACGACAAGAGCACTCTGCATTTAACCGCTGCCGACAACCGCAGGTACCAAACCCATCCCTACTCGCATGATTCCCGTGCAAAGCCCGTAAATCTCAGAAGGAAACACCAACACGGCGGCAACACCCCAACGGAGAGGAGCGCCGAGGCCTGGGTAGATCGGGGAGGGCACCTGTAGAAGTCGACCGACTTGAGCTTGCTGGAGGAGATCATGGCGGCTGGTGACGCTCAGATCTGCGGCGGCCGCCTGGGTGTCGGAGGAGCGAGATCTGGGGGAGGGCGGACAGAGGACAGAGGAGTGGGGAGGCGAGATTTTTGTGGGGGTTCTTCGTCGCCGCCGTCGTCTCGAGGATCTCAACGCGCGGCGTATGGCACCGCACCGACCTCGTGCCGTCCTGCTCCTTGGTCCTTGCCTCCCACCTCACCTGACACTTCGTGCTAGGGACGCGCTCATATTTATTTATTTATTGGTACAATTTTGACACACAATGTTCACGCAGTTGGTCATCTGTCATTTAATTGCTTGTAAACGGATTAATGAAGAATTTGGCATCAAGTCTAAAAATATAGGGAGTTGCTAATTTTCAGTCACCCGGATCTCGGGTTTCGAATTTTCTATATTTTAGACTCGTTAAAAGAAAATAATTCAAACAAATGATAAAATATAATTTTTTATAGAAATACATAAAATAAATTTTGGAGAGCATTTACTTAAGGCACGTAATCCTATAGATTTTTCAAACTTAAAATCAAATCAAATCACATAAAAAATTTTAGACCCGTTAGCCCGCTTGCACGGTACACCGCGCTGCACCGCCGCGCTGCTCGGCGCCCTCCTATCGCGGCATGCCGCGTCAGCTCGACTAAACGAAGATTGGTTTCAGTCAACTGATGACAAGGAAAAATGAAAAATATATGGTGGAATTCATCCTTACTTTTCTTGCTTTTTCATTTCTAGTCTTTACCCAAAAATGGGTAAAATAATTTTTCTAGTTCAAAAAATGATTTTATAAGGCTTTTAGATCGCGGCAATTATTGTATTATCTTTTATTTAAATGCTAATAGTATACTTAAATTGTGCTACAACAGGGACTTAAATTGTACCGAGATGCTTTTTATAGTAAAAAAAGTTATGCCATAGTAAGGAAAAAGTTTGACCACTTTGATTTTTTGTATGCTTTCTACAATTTTACAAGGCTATTTTCTGAACTCAAACCCATGAGCTCAAGAAAACAGCTTTGCCAATGCTCCATGAATCCTTTCTATGAAAATAATGAGTATAAACATGAATTTTATCCATGGTGTAGTACCACGTTCTACACGATAGTAGATAGCTTATTACCCCTTATCATATAGGAACGTTTTTTGGAGTAAATATTGGTTCTACTTTATATGGTTAATAAAAAATCGATAGCCTTATGATGCTCAAGAAAGAAAGACCCTGGAATGAAAAGGACTTGTCTGGTTGTCCTTTCGAAAAAAACTATAGGAAAAGATTGCTGTTTTTATTAGAGACTAAAAAACACTACTGTGACTACTCGCAACAGAGAAAGGATACGGTGCTCCCACCCCTTCTGGAGAGAGAGAGACGAGAGAGAGAGAAAGAGTGGAACAAGAAAGTTGGGGTATTCTCGTCAAAAAATGGATCGTGGTCATTTTAATGGTGAGAGCATTGGTTTCGTGATTATTTTATCGAAGTCTAATATTTAATGATCATTTTATCGAAGCCTTTCGATTTTGCGATCAAAATATATAGCAAAATCTCTCGTGCTCCCATGCAAAATAGCGCAAAAACGATGTAACAAAAAATTACAACAAAAATATGAATAGATAGCTTATGCAATCTTCTATCATCATGTAAAAAATTAGATGCAACAAAGTTTTTGTGCAAAGAGAAACAAAAAAGTGAATCAGCAAACAAACAATAACTATAACGGGTTTGGTGCAAACAGTAAAACCCACAACTGTTTAGTGCATGATTTTACTTTTTTGTTTCTCCTTGCATAAAAGCTTGTTGCATCTTTTTTTTTTTTGGTATGATGATAGAAAATTGCATGAGCTATCTATTCATATTTTTGTTATAATTTTTATTACACCATTTTTGCGCTCTTTTGAATGGGAGCATAAGAGCACCACAAACGGTGGGAGCACTGGATCCTTTCTCACTGGAAGCAAATGAAGCTCAAATGTCAAATATGGACTTATTTGTTGTGGGCCTAGAGCCATACTATTTTGGGCCAGGAAAACTTATGAACGGCCTGTTTCATTTTTTTTTACTTTGAGATTTTTTAACTTTTTTTTTTCATTTTGAGGCTTTTCAACTTATGTAAATGTTATGGCCCGGCCGGTTGTGGGAGGTGATCACCGGTGTCCGATGATGGCTTGAGGTCGCCCAGTTAGATGTAGGGTTTCCCTAAAGAAAGAAGAAAAGAGTTAGTCATAGGGGTGGATATCGAACCTCGACTCGCATTGCCTCTGCTCGGCGTTACAGAAACGAGCTAAAAAATTGGCTCGGCTCGACTCGATAATCATCTCAAGCTAGTTCTTTAGACTCGCGAACCAGGATTGTATGAGTAATGCTAGGTCTACTTAATACTTTTACAAAAATCCTACAAAATATTGATGTGTCAATGAATTTATAGCAGATGCCTCATTGAATTATGCTAACCCAAACTCATGCAAGCAATCATGCTTTGTCATATCAGCCGTGCATAGAATTTAAGTAAAACTTTTGTGTAACTTGCTAATAGAACGAGCTAAAATATAAGCTTGGCTCAGCTTGTTAAGAAACCGAACCGAACTACTCACGAATCAAGCCAAGCCATGAGCTTCGCCATTTCGTCCTCTAGTAAGACGCACGACCACTACTACTTATGTCACGTCTAATGTTGCTTTGACATCGCATGCGGTACTCGATACTTACCTTATAGTGTCATCTTCAGCTCCCGTAGCCGGTTGCCACATTGTCTTCTCCCGCACGCCCACGTCCACCACCCATGGCCGTCAGCCTGCGCCGCCTTGTCGGATAGCCTGCAACCCCCACCTGTCAAGTCACCATCGTCGCTAAATTCTCTACGAGCCCCCCCCCCTCCATTTCCCCCGCGCAGCCACCTACCCCGTCCATCGTCGACCGACTGCCCACGACTCTTGTGGCGTCTCCGTAGCCTCACCGCACCATCTCCCACCGTCGGGTCGCGACCACCACCCACCAGGACCCCTTTCTTCAAAGTCGAGAGCGATGGAGTTTGCCGAAATCCTAACGCCATCTCCAACGAGACAATCGTCGAGCTCCACCTCGTGACAACCCCAAAACCCTAACCCCACCCCTCTCGCCGTAGTGGCTACGCCACCGCCCATGAAGAAGACGATGTCGTGGGCCGCCAAATTCATCGAATATTTTTGCTCTCTACCGTGCATGCGGTGTATAGTCTTTCGGGGGTGGGGTAGCCTGGTGCGGTTTGGCCGCTAGGGTGTAGGAAGAAGGGACCAAGCTCCGCTAAGGGTCAAGGGTAGTTGCCATATCACCTCCAAAAGACTATACACCACAAGCGCCCTTGGCAGTCGGCACCCCTTATGGGCAAAAAAAAGTCCTTTACTGACCGATTTCAGCTCGAATAAGTAAACATAGAAAGAGAAAAAAAGATAATCGTGTAAGCATGAAGAGCACCACATTCACTAGTGGTATTAGTTGGATGTCCTGTTTATTGATAGTATTGTAGAGACTCCCCTAAAGAGTTGTCTGAGCTAAATTCTCCCGCTTTTTATTTGCTTTTATTTTCCATGTAGAGCGGCTTGCTGGGAACTGTATTTTCTAAGTATATAAACGATAATTTATATGTTGTGTCACTACAAAGGATTTCACACAACCCTGATGATTTATATGTGTCACTACAAAGGATTTCACACAACACTCTAGTCTCCGCCTCTTTGTAAATCTTTGTCAAAACTTATTTCAGTATATTGTGCTATTAAATTTAATCCAAAGATACTATCCTGCAAACAATTAGGGTGACCCTAAACTACTGGTACAATTCAGTCTACTAATCATTCGACCATTTGACGCTTGGCTTTGGAGTTAGGCCATCTTCTTCTTTTTTAATCTTTTTTTCTCTCGAATATAAAGCAGAGTTGCACATCTTTTTACTGATAGAGAGAAAGAACCGGTCCCTTACAAACCGCGTCACCTCACTCTGAACCAAACTGTGAGGGGCTGGGGGTTACATTGGTTCTACTTATAACATAAAAACTAAAAAGATAGCTTGACCAAAGAACACACGCACACGCACACTGACTAGCCTACACGTACAGTTGGACGGAAATGAGTCTCCGACTCCTGCAAGCCTCTAAAGGTGGTGCTCATCCCAAAACGACCTCATTAACTGGCTCATACAAGGCCGAGCTCCTTCAAAAGTGCATGCATTGCGGTGTTTTCATAGGAGCCAGATACCCAAGATGATGGCACCCAAGATGATCAAAGTATTATAACTCTTCCTTTTTCTCGTTCTTGGTCACATAGCAAGCATTGGTCAGGATGCGACAAGTTTCTTTTGGTTAGTCTGTCCGTTATCCAACACCTATTCCACACAGCCACCAAATGAAGATTTTACACTTCGTAGGTGCCCAAAAGTCTTCTAGATTCTACATGACTGAAACATGATCATCAATTGAAGAAAGCTCTATACGCTGACTTTGAAGTATACTGATCGGAGGCGTCTAACCTCCACACATGAGTGTCCTCTTCCTGTGAGAGTATTATTTCACGCAAGGCATCTAGCTACTAGCAGAAAGAACTCATACTGCCCAATGAGTGATAGTCCCCCCTTTTTTTTTTGAGGGGCAACGGGGGGACTTAGTCCCCACCTGAACCATTTTATTCAAAAAAACGGTAGCCATTTTGGCTCAAGGGGTAATTTACAGCAGGGAGTACACTTTAGAGAGGAAGAAGAGACTACATAATTGAAGAGAAGAGGGAACACCAAGAGTCCGCGGCGTTTACATCACGGCGTGGCAGGCGGCATCGCCACAGCTTTGCGTCTTCCCGGCAATGTCGTAGCAGGCGATGAAGACATGGTTGCTCGGAACGGAATACAACCTCGTTCCTATGCTTCCAGAGCTGCCAGCAGCAGAGGTGTAGGAATACATGGTACTGAGCCACCGGAACGGCAGGTGGTAGAGAGAGCTCCCAGGGGCGGCGGATGGTCGTTCTGCTTGTGTCAACCTGAAGAGCATCCCAGAAGTCCCGTGCGACGGGGCACCGAAAGATAATGTGATCGGCGTCCTCGCATGCAGAATTGCAAAGACCACAGGTGCTGCTCATGACGACATGACGCTGGAGTAGGAGAGCACGTGATTTGATCCGATCCTGGAGCAGAAGCCACATAAAAAACTGGACACGCGGCGGCGAGGGGTTGTGCCAAACGAAATCGGCGAAGTCACAGGCCGGCTCGCCGCCGGTGGCAAGGAGCCGGTAGAGTGGCGCGGAAAGCAGACGCCGATCGCAGTCGATGATGGTGCTGTGGCGTTGATCAGGGCCATTGGAGAGGAGAATGCCGTCTAGGACATCTGACAGGGCTGCAAGCTCAGTGGCAGCCAACGGGGTCAGCCGCTGAACGAGGTGCGCACGCACACCGTCGACGATGACGGAGCGCACCGTGGCGTGTTGCCGGCGGGCATGGCTGAACAAGGCCGGGTACTTCTCCGAAAGACGTCCGATGGGTAGCCACGCATCCGTCCAGAACGAGGTAGTGCGGCCATCGTTGACTTCAACTGTAGTTAACTCAGAGTAGGCAGGAAGAAGAGAGCGCAAGCCTTCCCAGTGGTCACCAGAGAGATCACCAGACATGGACGGGAGCTCTGCATGCTCGCGCACCCATGCAGCCCAGGCAAACTCTCCTGGTTCGTGAAGGCGGTGGAGCAGCTTCATCAGAAGACACTGATTTTGAATGGCAAGGTCGCGCACACCGAGGCCGCCATGTCCTTTGGGCAGTGTAACCCAATCCCAAGCAACTAGACAGTCTGCACCGGATGTTTTCTCTTCACCAGACCATATAAACGCCCGCCTAGGAGCATCCATCGCTGCTATCACTCCGGGTGGCAACTCCATTGCCATCATCGCATAAGTTGGGAGGCTATCCAAAACTGAGTTCACCAGAACAGTGCGTGCCATTGGGTTAAGCAGAGCAGCCTGCCAGCCTGACAAGTAGCGATCAAATTTGCTGATGAGCGGAGCGAATGCCGAGAGCCGCAATTTCTCATTTGATAGGGGAAGCCCGAGATAAGTCTGAGGAAAGCCTTCACACCGGCAGCCAAGCACATCAATGAACTGTGGCAGTTGCGATTCAGGGACATGCATCGGAACCAGTGTGCTTTTGTGGTAGTTGATGAGTAGGCCAGTTGCGTTTGAAAAGGCATCAAGCAGCAGTTTCAACCGTCGCACATCAGGAAGCTCAGCGCGGAGAAGAATCAGTGTATCATCGGCATATTGTAAGACAGGACAACTCCTATTAGCCACAATGGGGTGTCTTACTTGCGCATCACCTCGGACCAGAGACTGCAAAACATCAGCCACCAAGAGAAACAGATTGGGTGATATAGGATCTCCTTGACGCAGCCCCTTCCGGCACGACATCCATGGCCCCGGACACCCGTTGACAAGGACAGCAGACTTGGACGTCGACAACAGGCTATGCACCCAGCCATTCCATTGCGCAGGGAAGCCCCGGATCTCAAGAATATGCTGCAGACTGTCCCAGTTTACCGAGTCGAATGCCTTAGCAAAATCCAACTTCAGCACCAGTGTCGGCACCTTTCGTTTGTGGCAGCACTGAACCAATTCCATAGCGTAGACAAAGTTCTCTGAAATGGATCGACCACGCATGAATCCAGTCTGATCTGTGTCAATCAGTGTTGTTATTTGCCGCTGCAGCCGAGCCGTCATGATTTTGGAAACAAGCTTTGGGAGGAAATTCTGAAGACAAATGGGCCTGTAGGAGTCAGCCGTAGTCGCATTCTCTTTCTTAGGCAGCAGGACAATGTAGGCACGGTTGATCCGTTCAAGCTGAGCTGTCTGACTGTGGAAGGCGGCTAGAAATGACATAAGCTTCGGCTCGACATCAGCCCAGGCCGATTGGAAGAAGGCAGGTCCGAATCCATCAGGGCCTGGGGCACTCCCCCGATTCATGGCACGAACGGTGTTGCGCGCTTCCTTGGCAGTAAACGGCGCTAGCAGCTCGCCGCCTTGAGCCCGAGGCCTGCCATTGTAGATGGTATGCAAATCAAAGCTCCAGGTGCTAGGTGGCGCGGCTGCCATTAACGTAGAAAAATGAGCCGTGAGCGCCCGGGTCTTGTCTTCATGAGAGGTGAACACCGTGCCCGCGACCTCAATGCTGCGAATGCGATTGTGCCGCATTCGGTTGGATGCACGGGCGTGAAGGTACTCGGTGTTGGCATCATCTTCGCGTAGCTGACGACACTTTCCACGTTGTTTCCAGTAGGCAGCACGCTCACGAATGGACAAGTCCAGTCGGTCCTGGCAAAGCCGCCGTAGAGTGAACTCTCCTGTAGACAGAACTCGAGACTCCTCAGCAACATCAAGCAGAAGAATAAGGAACTTGCAGTTTTGGTGGAGAAGAGGGGGGATTTTCGTTCCCGCGACCAAACCTTTGCCTTACCTCGCACCGCCTTGAGGCTGGCGACTACAACACCTGCCGCGTCGCCGCTGGAGTTGACCAAGTGCCAAGCTGGAAGCACTGTGCGCAAAAAGTCCTCATGAAGCAACCAAGCATTCTCGAAGCGGAACACTGAGGAACGGGGTATGGCAGTGGAAAGGGTGAGAAGGAGAGGCGTGTGATCAGACCTAGCGCGGATTTGGGAAGTAAGGGAGGAGTCGGGGAAAGAAGAGCTCATCGCATTGTTAAAAAAGACACGGTCGAGGCGTGCGAGGACCGGAGACGCGCGTTTGTTAGACCAGGTGAACTGCCGGTCGAGGAGCGGGAGCTCAAGCAGAGCCAAAGAGTTAATCGCGACGTTGAATGCCGTGCAGAGCGAGGAGTCGATGTTCGTGTTGTTTTTGTCCTCGGATCCTCTGATGAGGTTGAAATCACCGGTAAGAGCCCAAGGGCCAACGATCCGGGGAGCAATATCAGACAGGGAGGCAAGAAAGGTCGGAGTGTCACGATGGTCAGACGGGGCGTACACATTAGTCAGAGCAAATTCTATGTCAGTGATCGTAGAGGCGAGTACGACCGTGAGAGAGTGAGCGTGAGAGATGTGAGAGCGTAGCGTGAACGAGCGAGGATTCCAAGCCGTTATGAGACCCCCACGAGTGCCGTGGGCGTCGATGCAGAGATACGAGGTGAAGCCGGCAGGGAGGAACGTTGCTGCCTTGAACGTGTCCAGGCTACAGAGCTTGGATTCTTGCAGACAGATAATGGAAGGCGAGGCAGAGAGAATGGAGTCACGAACAGATTTGCACTTATCGTAGTCACCAAGACCACGCACATTCCACGAGAAGACACGAAACTGACTAGCTTTGTTACTCATGGCGAACAGAGGAGCACCTGGCGATTACAAGCGACTAAGGTCGCAACCAGAAGCGGCTGACCAGCCGGAGCCAAAGACGAGCACGACATGGACCTAGTTGAACACGAGACAGGCCTAAGCGAAATAGACGAGCGAACGAGACAACCACACACAACATCGGCACGCAGGCCGGGAGGGACAGAGAACGAACAACAGACGAAGGCGCACACAGGGAGTCGTGCATGCGCGGGCGCACAGCTAGCGGCGCGGATCATTCTGAACCATCCTGCAACATGTCCAGGGCACGCACCGCCGGGGCGCCGAGGCCTGCGGCAGTGGCTAGCTTGCGGAGCTCAGACAGCGGGATCGGGTTCTTCTTCTTGCCGAGCAGGCCCTTCTTGGTGACTCGGTTCTTGAGGTCGTTGGAGCAAGATGCGAGGGAGTTCTTCAGGGTCTTCAGCTGCATTGCTTTCACAGTGGAGTCAACGAAAGTTGGTGGCGCAATGGCGGCGAGGCAGGCACTCTGGCGTTGCGGAGCCGTGTGGGCAGCACGGGCGCGCGGCGCACGCGCACGGGCTGGAGCCGGAGGGCTCTCAGTCAGAGCAGCCGGAGAAGGAGGGTCCACTGTGTCGCGCTCGTTCAAGAGGCTGGTGGCTCGCGGGGCAAACCAGGGCAGAGCCAGAAGGCGAGAGCTGCAAGGAGACGCGAAAATGGGGGTGAGATAGATGACAAGAGGCAGTCGTAGACAGGGCAGAGGAAGAGGGGAGGATAGAGGGGAGGAAACATACAGCAGAAGCTTAGCGCTGAGTGCTGCAGCAGGAGCGGTGGGAGGCACCGGCGAGACGGGCACCGCCGGTTGAGGGGCAGCGTGGTCCTGGTGATGGGGCGAGGGTGGCGGAGGAGCGTGCAGCCCATGCAGGAGCAGCTGTGGTCCCGTCGGAGGCGGCGGCGGCGGACCCGGGAAGAAGGGCATGAGGTTGCCCTCCTCATCCAGCTGATCCGCCGGAGGCCACACGCGGAGCGTGGTGACAGAGACGACACACCCTAGACCACCAGGCGACATCAGCCGGACATCCTCGGGAATGTCCTGCGGAGTATTGAGCTCGACGGTGAAGCGCAGCGTGGAGAAGTCATAGCCCGAGAGGCAGCCCGGGTCGATTTCCGACACGGTGCCAAAACCCCGGAAGGCAGCGCGGATGTTGGCAGGGGTCCAGTGCTCCAGTGGGAAATCCACCACCGAGAGATGAGCCAGCCACTCTGGCGCGCGCATGAAGCGGTTGCAAGTGTTGGCTGAGTGCTCCAGCTCCGGGCGGGTGCCCTCGTGGAGTATGGGACTCCGACGGACCGCGAAGGCGCAGTCTTCGACGTCGGCGAAGCGCACTAGCATGGCCCCGCGAGACGAGGGCAGAAGCTCGAACGAGAGACCAGGAGCAGCCTGGTGCAAGGCCATGCGGATGAACGGCGCCGGGTTCGGGGCAGCAGCGTCTCCCACGAAGCAGTAGGCATAACGGGCTGCCTCGCGCCGGTGTCCCTGGGGCATCCAGGTCTCCACGAAGTTGGGACGGCCACCGAACACATCCTCTTCCGCCGGGTCATCGCCACCGTCGAACTCGTCCTCATCATCGGAGTCACCGTGGGGGCCAGACGGATCAGCGGCAAGGCCACCGGCTCCACCCTCGACCGTGGCCACCGGAGCCGGAGCCGAGACCGAGCCTTCGAGGGGTCTGTCCTCGGAGGCCGCGCCGGGTGCGACCGCCTCGCTAGGAGTGACCTCAGCGGCAGCCGTTAGGCGTGGGTGGGGAGGACACGACCGTCGGGGCTCGACGCGAAGGTGACGCGACGCGGACGTGTCGGAGCAGGCGTCGCCAATGTCGAGGCAGAGGCGGCAGCGACGGTTGCCCGGCCAGCAGGAGAGACATGTGGCTGGATGACTCGACGGCGGTGCATGGGGGTTTGGAGGCGGACGATCGGCATGGGGCAGTCTCGTTGCCGGTGGCCGCTGCGGCGGCACCGACGACAGCGCACGGGGTCGCGGCAGTCTTGGACGTGGTGGTCCAGGGCGAGGCAACGGAAGCAGCCCGCCGTGTTGGTGATGGGTGTTGGAGTGCGAGGTGTGCGAGGTGGTGGGGTGGATGGGGTTAAGAGGGCATGGAGGAAAGATTTCGCGGGCGGTGGTTGTGGGGTAGTGAATGGCGAGGTGACCTCACCGAGAGACAGCTACGAGCCGTTGGTCACAATGTCGGGACGCGTGTCGACCCCTGGGTGGGGAAGGAGAGCTGGGAGGGACGAGAGAGCAGGCGCGCGATACGCACGTATCTTCCCGAGCGGTCGCGCAGTCAGGCGGAGAGGACACCCGTTTGAATGCGCGTTGCCTCGAGCCTCGGGAGCACGCCGCGGGCGCCGGGTGAAGTTGACGCGAGCGAAGCATTGAAGGCGCAGGAGCAGCGTGGCAGCTTTTGCGCGGTTCGCACGGCGCAAGCGAGGGAGGCGTGAAGAGTGAAGATGGAAGAGTGAAGACGGAGGTGACCTCTCACAACAACCGCATTAGCTAGATTCTGGTTCGAGACTCGTACTCTAAACACGTAATCCTGAACTAAGACCGCTTTGAGACGAAGAGGGGGCGCTGTTAGTCGGAAATTAACAAGATTAGAGACAAAGAAGGCATTGAACTTGGGAGAACAGGAGGGCGGGGTGAGCCAGAAGAAAGCGGGAGGCGAGAGAGCAGCAGAGGGCAGGGCACCTGGGACGAGGATGGAATGGAAGTCATGGAGGACCTGATCTTGCACAGTGCTTCCAGCTTCAGCTTCAGCGGCAGACTGTCCAGGCGGAGGCGGTGGCACAGCGTCGCTTGTGCGCTCGGCCTCAAGGCGGGGCTCGGCATCGGGCGCCGACTGGTCGCTGGACGGCGGCGGTGGGAGCGGGGGCGGGGTGGCGTCTGGTGGCGAGGCATGGGCGGGAGGGTGGATGGCAGTGCAAGCAGGGCTGACGGCGGCGGCAGGGTGCGCGCGGCCGCCACCCGGGTCGCCCGGCTCGCGAGAGGCGAGCGAGGCGTCCATCTTAGATTTCTGAGCTCGAGTTGATTTCTGAACGATGGTTTTGGGCATGAGCTTTGAGAAGTGTTCGTGATAGTCCCCCTTGAATATCCTTGGTCCATGTTTGATCAAGTAGGGCCTCCGCCAAAGTTCGTTTGTTTCTGAACTTGGTCGTATCGCTGTAACCACCGAAGGAGCGATGCCCGCTACTGAATAAACCATGAGCCATTTCTCGTTCCAAAACAAAGTAGTGCTGCCATTCCCGACACGAGATTCCATGGCAATTTGGAAGAGTGCTACCACACATGGGTGAGCCGAGATCACTAGTGAATACCAAGGACGGCTCGTATCTGTCTTACGGAACCAAAGCCATCTAACTTGAAGCGCCCATCCCATCAGCTCCAGATTGGAAATACCAGGGCCACCTAGATCTAGAGGCCTCTCGTACCTTATCCCGAGCCACCAAACAACAATCGTCGTTCACATTTTACCTTCCCTTCCAAAGAAATCCTCTTCGAATCTTGTTTACAACTTTGATAAACCATTTGGGCACATTGATTGCAATCAACACATATATAGGCAGGGTGAGAGCACGAACCTAACCCAAGTAGTACACCCAACTATATTCATTAGATTAGCCTTCTAGCTAGAAAGTTTATCCCCAATTCTTTCAATCCACAGTAAAAGATCAGCCTTCCTCAACTTCCTGTCCAAAATTGGAAGTCCCAAATACATACACGGGAATTCAGCCAATGTGATTGGAATTGCACAACTCTTCTAAAAATTAGTATGGAGACCTGAAGCTTCCGCAAAAATCTCAAGAATTTTCATTGTTAACTCCAATTCCTCCTCCACTAGCCGAATGAACAGCGCAACGTCATCGGCATATAGAGAAATCCGTTGGCCAATGTTTCCTCTAGGAGAAGTTTTTCGGTGTTTGCGAAGTATCTAGAGGTATCATGAGATATTTTGATCTGGACCGTTGATTAAGTGAGGGGCAAGGTATGAAACAAAAATTATCATAACCGGTGGCAGGTGGGTAATTATATACAAACTAAAAGCCTTTGATTAACACCATCTGTAATACATCACGTAAATGATCGATTAACCATGTATATGACCGTAGAAAATTTTTTGCGTCGCTGCCGCCGTCATTGACATAAGAACCCTAATCAAGCACATTATAACGACTAAATCTGAAACGGACTATGTAAATCAAAAGGGTATATCGTCGTCTTGATACTTCCTCCTCCGCTTGTTCCTTCGTTGTTCACGTCAGCAATGGCGGTGTGGCAGCGCCGGCAACAGAAGAGGATAAAGGTTCTATGGGGGAGCTTGAAAATTATATTTCATGGCCACCGTTGTCTTCCTGTTCCTTGGCACCGCCATGATCGATGAAATTTTAATTCCGACGAAGAACTCTCGCGGAGGCAAAACAAATTTGATTATTTAATGTGTTTTTGATTGTTTATTAGATTGATCTGTTTTATGCATAATTTATAGTGTTTACTCCGTTGATCTGTTTTATGCATAATTTATAGTCTGGAATATAGAGAGATGAGATTTAGGTCTCACGAAGAACTCTCGGTGCATGTGAATTAAATTGAATTATTTACTGTGTTTTTGATTGTCTACTTCTTGATTCTTTTTTCTATGCATAATTTATAGCTTGGAATTGAGAGAGATTTGACGGAAGGACAATCGGCAATCCGACAATCAACAAGTCGTTTAACAACTATGAACATAATAACCCTAATCAAAGATATTCTATGAGTAAATCTGAACCAGACTATGTAAATCGGAACTCCACCATGGGCCTAGATACTTCGCCGCTGCCTTGCACTCGGTACAATAATTTTGAGTAAATCATACCAAACAATGTTAAATTAAACATTCCTTCGATTGCCCCGCCATCCATTTTGGTTACCATATAAAATTACTATTTTATCCTCAATACTTAAGTATTTTCATCGATATTGAAGTACATTTGGCTTAGTACCTTTCATCACGGGCCATTGGATCGAGGCCAACCGACGGTCCACAATCTATGCAAACACCAGAAAACACCTCTTTCTCTAGTGAGGGGCTGCAGCAGACCAAGCTCCCCGGGCTTGGTGAAGAGGCTATCGAGAACATCAATCACAAGTATAAAAAGCATAGGAGAAAGCGGGTCGCCTTGGCGAAGACCCAGCTTGTGCAGGATCCACATCCCCCCCCCCCCCCTCCCATTAACTAGAATTTTAGTGGAAGCCGTAGAAAGCACATTTGCAATCAGATTGCACCATGTAGCCTCAAAGCCGAAGTGTGATAAAACTTCCAATAAAAAAGACCAAAAAACCGAGTCGAAAGTCTTTGAAATATCCAACTTGAGAAAAACACTCTACCTTTCGTTAGTGCAGCAGCTTGATAGTTTGTTGTACAAGCATAACGAACGAATTCACTCTGGTTTGAGGCCACAAGGTCCCTTAGGAGAGGAGCGAGCCGGTTGGCCAAAACTACGGTAATTAGCTTTGCGAAGCTATGTACCAAACTGATCGGCCTGTAGTCTGTTGCTCGAAGTGGCTTATCTTTCTTAATCCTAATCAGATGTTTATCTACTATACCTATCCTAACATATTACACTCAAGATGCATGGCACATGCTTGAGTCAAATAAAAAAAATCATCACTTCCTGAATTATTGGATAATAAACGAAAAGAACAAGATTTCAACAATCTTGTCACAGATATTGGGCGGGACAATTGTTGCCTTGTTCAAAGATGTTTATGTCTCCTCCATACCGCCCTTTATATATGTATCTTCTCATGATACCATTAGAACATGGTGTCCATCTTATAAGAAACTTCCTTTTATTGTGTTAAATTTTATTTTAGTCAAAAATGCACTTTATAGTGCACCTGACCAAACATGCATTCTTTTTTTTTCGAGAAAATTCCCTGTATGGCCTCCAAACAAATGAGCCTTCCTTCTATGGCCTCCAAAAAATGAAACTTCCCTGTGAGGCCCAGTTTCGTTTTTCAGTTCCCTCTATGGCCCTTCCGTCTATTTCAGTGGTTAACGGTGTTAAGCCTCACGTAAAAAGACAGATTTACCCCTGAAACGAAATGAACTTATTTTTTTTAAAAAAAATGTTCTGCTGAAAGTATTTATTTTCTAGTTGTTGTATAAATACGAAACATGTATTTCGGTTTGTTTTAAATTTTCAGCTTGTTTAAAAATTAAACCGGATTAAATTTGCACACTATTTTTCATTTTGAATTTCCTTATTCAAGTAATTATTCAAGTGCTGTCAAATTTTCTTATTAGTTTATATTTGCAGGGAAGAAACATCAGACATTATTTCGTATATGAAATGTAAAATTTGAAAAATAAATGTAAAAGCTTCACACATGAATTAGGCAGCACATGCAAGTTTGCGAAGTTTCACACATAAGGCACAATCACATAAACAAACCAAGCACACACATAGTCACATACAGCATCCACACACATATAGTCACACACAGCATCCACATATAGTTACATACAACATATATTCACAGAACATGCAATACATAGGCTGAAATCATAGGCTAAGCCTTCTTTTGCTTCTTGTGCTCATTGCAGGGCTAGCAGGCAGCCCTGTTTTGCTTCTAGTGCACATAGACGGGCTCTTTCCGGCAATATTTGCATTGAATACGACTTCTTGACATAGGATCTTTTTCTTGGTACATTTCACCTTTTTTAGCTTAGCCTTCTCAGGTTGCGGTATGTGTGATGCATCCTCAATAGGTTGATTTGAGCCACTTCTCGACCTACAAGTAGACATGTATGACAGTAAGTATTTGAAACCAAATAATAGTAGAAAACAATTCGAACAAAAAGAATATGATCCAAATACCTTTTTGATGCTCCAGAGTTGGAGTTGTTATGTTTTCCCTTTGCCTTACTTGAAACCTCTAAGGATTGGCTGAAATGATAGAGCAATAGTGTAATTAGTTTTTGAATTTTTTGAGCAGCATGTTTTCTCCAAGTATGAAATACCTTTTTGATGGTTCAGGGGTAGAATCAGCATGCTTCCTCTTTTTTGTGGGTGCTACTTCTTCCAATGATTGACTATTGTGAGATAATAGACACTTATAATCAGCATTTCCAAAGTCTGGTAACCATGACAATAGTTAGAAAGTGCAAACCTTGGTGGAAAAGACATGGATCTTGGTGGGGCATCTTCCTGTAATGGCATTATGGAGCTTTGAGCAGAATTGGTTTTCTTCACTTTTTTCTTCGGTGTTCCCCTACAATAACCAAATACAATTAGTAAATGTGAAACATTTAAAAGTAAGATAAAAAAAGCAACAAATATTACTTGATAGCTTTCATGGCAGCAATATCTTCTGGGTTACCCTTCTTGCAATTATGCCAGTGATGACCATAGTCCAAACAAATGGGACACTTGTGTTGTCCTTTTTTGTTCTTATCAGTGCTACCTTTAAACCTCTCAGTTTTAGGCCTACCCGCTACAGCTTTCAATAAAGGTGGGTGCATGAAAAATCCATGTGTAGCTTTCGGCCATTGTGTCTTGTCGGGCATAGCAGGAATAAGTTGACTATATGCAACTTTAAACTTATCAATGGAGTAATACAAGTCAACATATTTCTCAATTGGTTCATTGGCAAGTGATGTGATGAATGCTAGTGCGTGGTTGCAAGGAATTCCAGAAACCTGCCATTCTCTACAAGAACATGTTCTATCACGTAAGTTGACCACAAACCGGAATCCACTACCTCCCATTGCAGTCACTTCAGCCACTTCTTCGAACATTCTTCCACTTCCAAGTTCAGTTCTCTACTTCTCTCATTTAATTGTTTGATGATGTGGGGAAGAATCAAGCCATCAAGTTTCTTTGATATTTTCCTTCGTTGATTCCACTTGACCATTAGCAACTGTCTAAACTTATCCATGAAGTCATCCAAGTTCAAGCACTTGTGATGTTTAATCCAATTGTTGAAGGATTCTGCAAGGTTGTTGGTCACATAGTCAACCTTGGAAATAGTTGAAAATTGACTCCTTGTCCACAATCTAGAATGCCACCTCCTCGGATAATTAGTGGCAGCTGGCTTTGCTCTCTCCATTGCTGCCCAATGTTTCTCAAACAGATAAGAATTCCAAGAGTAAGCTGCTGCCTAAAGATGGTCATCAAACACCTTTCCATGGTGTCTCTTCTTAAAATTGTTCACCAAATGAAACATACATTCCCTATGTTCAGCAAATGGAAATATTTTACTCACCCCTTCCATAACAGGTTGTCCGGAATCGGTGCATATGGTTAAGCCCCGTGGTGATCCTATGGCCTCTCGAAGATGAGTCATGAACCATTCCCAATTTTCATTAGATTCTGAATCAAAAATGCCGACGCAAACCGGATACATCCAATTGTGCCCATCAACAGCCGTAGCACTAGCCAACTGCCCCTTGAACCGGCCTGTCAAGAATGTGCTTGTCTCATTGCTAGGTATGGTCTGCAACCACTAAGAAACCCATCTATGCAAGGTTTCAATGCAAAAAGAGCCTTCGAAATCTGACCTTGCTGTTGATAGTGTGATGGTCAATAATTACTAAGCTACCAGGACAACAACTCTCAACTTGTGCTTTGAATCTATATAGGTTGTCAAAACTACTGTCCCAGTCACCATAAAGCTCTTTCAATGCTAGGGCCTTACCCATGTAGACTCTTTTGTATGGAATATGGATCTTATGGTGTTCTTTGAGTTTCTTTTGCAATGCTTTTGCCCCCAAAGTTGCATCATCAATGAGAAAGTCCTTCACCTTTTCACATATCCAAAACTTGGTTGCATTCTTAATATTCTTCTTCCTTCTTGTACTAGAGCAATCATGAGCACAAGGGTTTATTTTAACCTACAAAAGATTGACATATAAATCACTTTACAACGTACAAGAAACATATACAATAACGTAAATCTCATTAAGATATACCTTCACGAGTGCATCCGTCCGATGTGGTGGATGCAAATATCCTCCATGGACAGTTGTCCTCGACTTTCCTCGAACAATATGCCCTAAATCTCTTAGGTGAACTTTTTTTAATATTGAACTCAAATTGATGTTTAATTGCATGATGTGCTATAGCCAGTCTAAATTCCCTCATATCACGATAAGTGGAACCAAGCTGTCATTGGAGGATCATCAGGATCATATTCTATAGTAGGAGCATGATTTTCCTCATTATGTGCCACATCCTCATCACCTCCTTCTTCATCCTGGACCTCATCCTCATCAGCACTTTCATTATCATACTCAGAATCATCCACATCCATCTCACTATCAACATCTTGATCCTTGTCATCATCAACAGAAAAAGGCACTATCTCAAAAGCATTAACAGGGTCATTCGTGGTACTGCATCTAGGTACATATCCTCTTCATCAACACCAACATGCTCATTATGTGGCAATGGATTCCTCAAGTAACTATCCTCATCAAAACCTTTGTTCTGATTTGGCAGATCATCAACATCGAAATCCCACTCTATGATTGGCTCATATGTATCAGCAGGGCTACAGTATAGAAAAAACATGACAATAACCTTGCTCTTGCAATGCTTACTAAACATTGCCATCAAGTCTTGATCAGATGTTATCTCTGGAAATGATTTCTGATCTTCATCATAATATTGAACATGAGGCACTTCCAAATAACGGGGAGGGTACTTGTCTACCACCGATTCAACAAGATCCTTAAAATTTGTCAAGTCTGAATCCACGAGATATCTCAAAACTGAAACATTTAACATCCTTTCTTGCCTTCTTAAGATTTCCCACCAATTTAATTTTCAACAAGAATGTTGTATTAGGATCCATCCTGTAATTTAACAAACTAAGTCGACAAGCTACAATTTATAATAACTAAACAATTGATGGAACAATTTGTGAGACTTACCCTTCGCTGCAGCCGTCCGTAACGTCCACGCCCATGCCTGCACGGGACGCGGAGCTGCCCGGCACGGAGCTCCCTACGCCGACCGCGGAGCTGCCCGCCACGCCATTGCTTGTCGCGCCCCTACCCGCCGCGGAACTGCCCGCCACGGAGCAGCCTGCGCGGGCCGCGAGCTGCCCGGCCCGGAGGCGCGGCCCGCAGATCTGGTCGCGAGGCCCCCGCCCGCCGCGCCCCGGCCGCCTCGCTCCTGGCCGCGAGGCAGGCGGCCGCGGCGCCCCGGCCGCGCCCGCCTCGCTCGCGACGCCCCGGCCGCGCTGGCCGCGCCACGGCCGCGCCCGCCTCGCCCGCGACGCCCCGGCCGCGCTGGCCGCGCCCTGCTGGCCGCGAGGCAGCCGCCCGCCGCGCCCCGGCCTCGCCCGCCTCGCTCCTGGCCGCGCCGCGCGCGCCCGGTGGCCGCGCCATTGCCGGGATCGACGGGATCCATCGAGCCGCCGCCGGCACGCAGGGCACTCGATGTCCAATTTTTTTTTTCGATTTCGTGCGCACAGGTGAGACGGCAAGGGTAGAAACGTATTTCGCTTATGGGCCACGCTGGGAGTAAACGGCGTATACTAACGGACTGGACGGAAGGGCCATAGAGGGAACCGAAAAACGAAACTGGACCTCGGAGGGAAGTTTCATTTTTTGGAGGCCATAGAAGGAAGGCTCATTTTTTGGAGGCCATACAGGGAATTTTCTCTCTTTTTTTCCAGTATCCTGCAGAATATCATGTTACGTGTGAGTTCAGATCCTCTCAATTGAAGCACTCAATGCACTGTGAACAGTAATCAAAATGAGCTCCATTTTACCCTCCGACTAGGAAACAACGGATCAGATCAACTGCTACAGTATGCACAAATAAACAATTGTAAAAAAGCCGACCTGCAACTGTCCACATGCATATAATTAACCAAAGTATGTGCGAGCTGAGAAGCTTACCTTACGACTTATCTGACGTTGCTAGCAGAATAACCTAGCTTTATATGATCATGTGGTAAGTTCTCCATCCATAACAGGTCAACTGTACTAAAAGGGAAGCATGTGAGCTGCATATATAGCCATATAGGTTCTTGTCAGGTCATCGACAAGCTTTCAAGGAACCAATGTTTGCAATACGGAAATTGAAAATCGATGAAGTAGGACTACTAGCTAGAACTTATAAAAATTCCCTAGCATTTTAGGCTTCACTTTCTGAAAGTTGAAATACAGATAGAGCTTCCTCACATTCGAGAGACACCAGGTTATCAGTTCTGGGATCAAACTATTAGATGGGTATTGAATGTATGACCAACCAATCTTTTGGATTAGTTACTCTCTGAAAGTTTCCCAACTTGTGGCACTAATTAATCGAGACAGATGAAGAATATTGGCCATATGTATACACACGGGTCCCAGAACATTAGAGCCTTTTATAAGGGCTGAGCGGCCAACAAGAAGACGTGGGTTTGATATAATATATGTCCTATACCAACCTTAATGCTATGCACATGGCTGTGATTCGCTCTCTTTTCAGTTTAAGTTGTTTGCTTTTTCATAGTTCTCCCGGGGCCTGCAGAGGCAATATTTTTGCTCCACTTATTCAGTTTAATTTATCTGAATATTCGAGCAGAATAATGAAGTAGTCTTCAAGAATTTTAAAAAGCGACGGCACTAGATAATTTACATTTTGGATTGATTAAATATATAACATTCCTTACGTGCTAGTGCTACCTTTCGGTCGGAAGCTCATGGCCATTTCTCATCATTTGTATTTATTTTTGTTCAAAAAATGTCTTCAGATTCTTTAACCTTTTTTTATGTATTTCAAAGAACTAAAATGAAAAATGTAGCTGCCTACGTGCAGGGACATCATGTAACTGAAATTTGAATTACAAGAGCAGAAGACTTACGCCTACATTTAAAATGGAAACATATTTGAACTTCTGAATGCAAAGAAATTAGAGGGCATAATTAATTTTTCTACAATCATATTTCACTCCAAATCTTTAGGACATCAATCAAGTAGTAGATTCTTAGAAATCCTGAAATAAAAAGTGCATTTCCCCTCTACTGTTTTTTCACCAGACTGCCTGCAATGTTCCATATTCAGCTAATTTTAGTTTCAATGGAAACCATACATGTGGTGCACACAGAAGTTAGTATGTAGGCAACGTAGGAGCTGCTCGTTTCTCGTTGTAGACACCGATAAATTTGTGTTTAAGTCATGTGTTTCGACAGTAATGAGATGAGAGTCGATTGTTCAGAAACATGATAAACCATGAAAAATCTAAAAGCTACGCATAGGTAGCTCTCACGGCTTCATGTTTGAGCTTGACTCCAAATTAATATCGACAAAAGGTACAGCGATGATGAAGTACATTAGTTTCTGCTTTATTTGATTCCATAGTAAGCCCCTTACAATCCTCTCCAACAGTCTATCCCAAAGACCCAAACCACTTGTGTCCTGAAAGCTACTTGCTAACCACCCTTCCATACACCATATGCATGCCATTGCATATGCACCCTGTCTTCATTCATCGATCCTCACTTTATATTTGACGGCATCAACAGGAAAATATTGATAACCATCAAGTTTTTTTAAAAAAAATAGTATTGCTGCAGTTGAATGGAAGGAACAGGCAAGTACACGGTGGGTAAAAGTTGAGATATATATAGGCATGTGGTTGGTAAATTTTGGTACAGAAACCACTGATCCATGCCTAGTTGGTAGTTATGATACACACAAATGACCAAGCGAGTAGAGTAGGTGCATAGACCATTTGGTCACGCATTCATGCTGATGATAAGCCAGGGCACCGGCTGGTACGAAAGCACTTTCCTTTTCATATTGAGAAGCAACAGCTAGGTAAGCATGCATTTTCGATCAAAAGAAACGGAAGAAAAATTAAGAGAATAATAATATCATATACTCTCCGCTTTTTCGTTCCAATAAAGTAAGGAAATAATGACATGGGTGACGTCCTTGTATATACTGCAAAGGATGGCCATATGGCGAAACGTAAGTGATATCTCGTGAAGTTATACCAATATATTTTCATTTACCCTTACTTGTTATTTTTACAAATAGAAATAGGTAACCAATTTCTAAATTATGGAATCTTTTTCTATTATTTCTTTCTACGCTATCCTTATTCCGTGCCGTGCTGTTTGGATCTATCAAATAGGACAAACAAAGCCAAGAGCATAGAAAATAACATGTATATTTACAAGTAGTGTTATAGGTCCAATCCATTTCGTCCAACCAATACAAAAACATGACAGCACATGAGCCCAAAAACATTGTTTGTGTCTTGGTCGTACATCAGTCGGACCTATAGTATTTTTCTATATTTACCAGAGATGAAAACAAAATGGAAATGAAATTTAAATTGAACAAGGAGACATATCATGAAGATGAGCAATAGTAATATTCACAAAACTTTGTTAAAGAAAAGCATATCCACAGGTATATATACCAGCACATTACATATGGATTTGTTTTGCGTTATCCCACACATGCATTGAGTGTTAAGTATGAACACTACACATGCAATTCATACAGTGAGGTTTCAGTTTCGTCCATGGTAGTGTAGAAGCATGGACAATGGAACCAAACAAATCCCCTGGTCCTTCGGCTCTGCACATGGATTTATACTCCTCACATCTGGATCAATAAATCGCACTCCCGCCATGGTTGCATCCGTACAATCAACCCCCTCCATTCTGTGATCGTCGCCGTGACCAATTCCATGTTCCTACATACAAACAAGCAGGGAAATGATTTCAAATGGAAAAAAATAAGGGGGGGGGGGATTAAGCAGGTAAAACCAAGAAAAATATTGCTGTTATAACTGAACCTTTGCTATTTTATAAAATATAATCAATAGGGACAGGCCTTGGCCCTCCTATTCTCTGAAAAAACAACAAAATATTGCTGTTCTGTAACCAACAGATAAATAGTACTCCTCCGTTTTTGAAATACCGACGTTCAGACAAGGCTATATAGTTCATTTCCCGTCCATTTCCCTTTTCTGAAACGTCCACAATTGTAAAAAGAGGAGTATATAACTCAACTATTTATGTATCATTTCAGCAAAATTCTATCAGTTACACTGTCCACAATACTCAATAAACAACCGGGTCAAAACAAAACTCAACAAACAAAATTTACCTTGGTGATGAGGTCCCTGATGTTGCACCTCCTTTTAGGACTAAGTTCCATTTGTGATAGATCACTGACCTTGAAGAAGCCAAACAAACGAGCCAGTTTCAGTAGCAATCTTTCTATCTATCTTTAATAGGAAAACTGAAGTTGGTGCCCTGTAACTAACCTTTGGACTATTTACAGGAGAGCTCGCAGTATCTTCCAAGCAATCTTCATTATCCAGGGCCTTGAAAGCCTTCTTCTTCAGCTTCTTCAACTCCTTATATTTGCTAGGTAACAACGCCGCAGGGGCACGAGAGGCAGCATCTGAGATCATGGAATCCTCTTCTTCGTCATCACCATGGCTACCACTGTCTCCACCGTCTTCTCCTTCGGTAACGCAATACGAAGCATCCTGCCTCTTCTCCTCCTCAGATAGCATAAAATCCACAAAGTAATCGGTCCAAGAGCTCTCTCCAGATTGAGCCTGCCCTTCACTATAGCTAAGGACGCTATTAAAAGTTGAGCTACTAACTAAGTCCTCCATGGTTGGTGAGTTCACAGGTGAAGAAGCGAGAAAGAAAACTGAAGGCTATCAAGTTCTGCCAATATGTATGAATGAATTCCTTCATATACACAGCGTGGCCTATATATATGGAGAGAGAGAGAGAGAGAGAGAGAGAGAGAGAGAGAGAGAGAGGTAGTTGGGGTGTTGAAATCAACCGTTACATAAATTGTTTCTGTTACAAGAAAACGAAGAATATATTCCTTGGTTTGAGAATACCATCTAATCAATCACAGCCCGTACATGATAGGCATAAATCCTAGCGGCGCAGCCTCTATAACATTTGAAATAGTCTTCACTTTTCCGTTGCAAATTAATTTTTATTTTGTTGCATATCGATCATTGGATGTACTAGGCCTAACTAAAACGAAATAAATAAAAGGAATGAGTTTATTGCACTTGTGAACTTTTTAGAATGTTTATATACATTATCCAGTTAATTAGCCCCTTCAGAAGCAAAATTGGGTATTCGACCTACTAAACGAAAAGCACATCACTTGGATTCAAATAAGAGTACGGCTTGCCCCAACTACCTTTCTTTGCTTTCTCCGATTTCTTGTAACAAGGATACAAAAACCATGACCTTGATTTTTTTCTATAGGATCTAAATGAAGGAGACGGAAGATGAAGTAAAGAAGAGGTTGAACATGTGCATGTGTGTGAAATTGCATCGGTAAAACAATTGATTTGGCTATAAATACAATGAAGAGCCCCCTTTGAAGTGAATCCACACAAAACTGTGTTAGCGGCTAACAACTGTCTACGAAATGGAAGTACCTGGTTTAGGACAAGTTTAATGTACAGTTAAGGGTAGTGTAAATGCAATTTATATGCCAAAAAGGTCAGGGGCGTAAAATGCAATATATACTTTAGCCCAGCTAAGAACATATATTTGGTTAATTCAGCTTTTTATGAAGGAACATACATGCCTTGGCTAGAATCTGAACAATGAACCGACATTGGTGGGCGCAGAGCAAAAAATTGAAACGGAACAGAGCTTCCTTGTGTCCTTATTTCTTCCTCATATCTCCTTCGCCTATTGGGGTCTCGGCGGTTGTTTACCGTTACAAAATGACGTCCACAACTGACGGATGCACCGCTTGTTCAGCAGTGGTGCGCCGCACGTCTCCCATGCCGAGCGAGGTGGCGCCTCCGTCAGAGTAAGAATTTATTAGACTAAAACATGTAATCATGGAGACGTAAAACATATCTTACCATCACATTCACACATCGAAAAACACGTCAGCAATATTTCGTACAAACCTCACCATTAAAAAGTGCTAAATGTGATGATTTCCGGCTGAAGAATTAGTGAGTGTACCAGTGCAGTACCATTCGTCTTAGCTGACCTGTAATCAACTTCGTCAAATTTACGTCATACTAATAGATATACATAAATAGGAGAATTTATATGTGACATTGGTGGCACTCTACTGCTATTAATGATTATACCGATCTTTAAAGTTTTTCTTTTTTGGGAATCCATTTTACTCTATTGAACAATTCATTTCGACTGTCTCACCCTCTTAAACATAATCATGCACTATACCACAACACAGAATTATCAACCAATATTTTCCAATAACCTTTGATTGGTAATGATTCCATTTACTTATCCAAAAAAATTAATTGGTGTAATATACCTCTAATGAAGTTTATCTTTTTTTAATTTCACAGACGTACAAGTTAAATTTGAAGCTCAAATTTGACAAATTGACAGGTGATAGAACAACGCATGTTAAAATAGTTATAACATATTTTTTATATTACATATATGGAAAAATTGTCCGGGGCACATGGAGAAAGCGTGGATTTGTCAAAAACACATCGTATATTTTGATTTTGTCTAGACACACTACGATTTTATGGTAGTTGCATTGGAACATGCTGTGTCTATTATAATACTATTTCCGGTTGAGAGGCTCTGGAAAAAGACATTTTTGTCATTCATTCTCTCTCTCTCTCTCTCTCTCTCTCTCTCCCAAGCTTCCAGCGTTGCCTCCCTGGCCGGTGCATCCGCTCCCCGACCGATGTCGCCTCCCTGGCCCGTGTGCCCCTCCCCGCGTGCCCCACCCCAGCCGACGCCGCCTCCCCAACATGCACGCCCCTCCCGGTCAGCGCGCCCCTCACCGCACCACACACTCCTCCCCGATCGTGGTGAGGGGTGCCCTGCCCCACTCGGTGCCGCCTCCCCAACCGACTCACCACTCACCGTGTCGCCTCCCCGACCGGCGCACCCGCTCCCCGACCGGCGGCGCCTCTGCGGCGTGTGCGCCCCTCACCGTGTCACCTCCATGGCTGGCACACCCACTCCTCGACCGGCATCGCCTCCCCGGCCCGTGTGACCCTCACCACGCCGCCTTCTAGCCGACGCACTGCCTCCCTGAATGCACAGCCCTCCCTATGTTGTGCTCCTCCCCGCATCGCGACCCTCCCCAGTCGTTGCACCCCTCCCCACCCCGCGGTTCTCCTTGTCTAGTGTGCCCCTCACCGGCCCCTCACCGCGCCACGACCAAGGGAAGAAGATGAACAGTGCAGGGGCACCCGATGTCATTTATGAAAGTTTCTCTCTCCTGTTCAAGCCGGAAATAGTATTATAATATGTGTGATGTGTACGGGACAATTACC
Organism: Chloris gayana; assembly: GCA_031894775.1. NCBI lineage: Eukaryota > Viridiplantae > Streptophyta > Magnoliopsida > Poales > Poaceae > Chloris > Chloris gayana. The sequence continues at coordinate 123,589 of JAUNZO010002088.1, forward strand.
ACAAAATCGTAACGTGTCTCAAACAAAATCAAAATCGGCGGTATGTTTTGGACAAATCCACACACACACACACACATTATGTTATTGAATTGTGAAAATGGCATCAAAGTATTATGTTATAATTATTTTAACATAATTTATTGTGTCAAATTGCCATGCAAAATTTTAACTTCAAAGTCAACTTATATGCCATGAAACCAAAAAGATAGTAACTCGCAATAGGGAGTGCATTGCACTGACTTGAATTTTGTACAAAGAGTTATATGGACAAAATTAATTGTTTGGTGGAGCAAATTAGAAATTTTCTAATTTTTGTATATCATTTTTCATATTTTTTGTTTGAACCAATACTTCAATATGTCTATTGGGAGCTCGATCACGACCATATTCAAAATTACAAACGAAACGTAGTGGAGGTAGTTGGTGATACCCGTAACGAATAATCGAAATTAGAAAGATTGCTTGTGCAGTACTCAGGCGTCTGATATACTTATGTATTGCCAATTTGCCATGCGATCAACGACGTGCCGGCCACATCGTGCATGGGATGTAGGTGTTGTTTTCTAATAATGCGTCTGTCTGCGGCTTGCCTGATAGAATATTTGTCGGCCTTTTTCCACTGAGATTCACACGATTTTTAGTCATTCTCCTGCGAAATAAGCAACCTATAAAACTATCAATCAATCAGCTGACGCTTCAGCAAGTGGTGTGAGAGTTTCTGTTGCAAGTGTCATCAGAACCGTTCGCTGTAGTATTTCTTAATATTTTGTTTTATTATTCGCGGCTGCATACTGAGATGCAATGAACTGCTAAGATTCTTTTTCTTGTTTACAAGTACACCAACCGATCCAACAGCGGTATCAGAAATCTCAGATAGAAAGAAGTCTATATTACCCATGTTAACAATTTATTTTATCCATTTGACCAGTTAAATAAAATCTTGACACAATGTACTCTCTCAAACCATTTAAGTTAGTGCAGTCATACAGTAATAATGGCAGTTTCAGCATGCACAGCGTACAAGCTACGGAATTTTGAGAGCCAGAGGTTCCAAAAACATGGCCTACTGTACCTACAGCAACTGCTGAGACTGGATGGCTAAACAAACGTACGCTGATAAACAGTTTAGTGGCATGATTGGTACCCACCCATGTGCTGTGGTTGACAAACACTTCCCAGAATTTCCATGACTCCTTAGACTGTTGAGGCATTTGCTCCTGTGCGCAGTCATCACCAACGATCTAGTCCCGGATTTCTGCGTGATATCTGGCCGGCAAAATGGCATTCTCTAAAAAGAGGAGAAAAAATGAAAGAGACAGGGGCTAATACATTCTCCTGTCAGATGCAAAACGGCACCGAAACGAACAGAAACTCTGTCCTGGATCTCAACATGTGGCATCTCTGGAAGGATGCACATCTCAATACCTAACAGCATGCTTGAATTAGAGAGATACAGGTACATAGGACACGTACGGGGATCACTCTTTTAGTTGCTAAAGCGACTGATACACTGTGCTTATTTTGCCAGACTTTTGGACCTATCAAATTCAAATCACATTTCTCCCAGAGGATCGGTTTTGAACAATGTTCTTACGAGCGACTAGATCAAGAGATTGATCATCAGATTATATGGTCCAAATTATGCTCGTATTTAATATGCTTTGGACGAGATAATGAATCGTAATTTAGCACTTCAGATAGACCTTTTGACGTTCCAGGGGCAGATCATTGGAGTTCTCTCCGGTACCTTGAACTGAGGAGCGGCCAAAATAACAGGTTCCCCATGGCAAATATGGGACAATTGACTTGTTGAACCAGGCAACTGCCTTGACTTTCTTAAGAATTTGTTATAATTATTTTTAACATGAATTGCAAATAGATCACCAGCTAACTGCCTTGACTTTCTTACAGGGACTTGTATGAAGGAAGTATGAATGTGGACAGGATTCAACGTGTACAAACTAGTATATCATCAAGGTGGAAGTACAACTGTTGCACTAACCTAGTTGAAGGAAAAATATCATTTGATGCGTGGCTAACATGCTGTTCAGGCATTGGACCGAATGGGAACTATAATACTATCCTACTGCGTTTCTAATCGTTATATCCTGCAAACCAGCGGTATGGAACCTTAAGTACTGCATGTGACGATCAGTTGCCTTGTCCGGCATTTCAGCTCAGTGGAAACTAGCATGTTTAAGAATGCGTCGACAAGCTCCAACTGTACAAAGATTCAGGCTAACACCATAGCATGTTTCAGGGGTTCGAAAATGCATAGGTACAGCCCGGTTGGCACTTGGCAACGCTGCTGCAGCCGCGCCACCCGCGTTCTAGGCTTCTAGCGCCGCGTGTAGGTGTCTCACCTCTTCTCTCTTAAAGAATTGGTAGTGCTTCTTTCCTTAGTTTTCGCCTTTTCAAAACCCTAACCTGTATCACCAACATGAAAACCCAGCACCCTAACCCAGCATCCTAACCCCCTTTCCTTCCATCCAAAAGAAAAAAAAAACTTTCCTCCATCTTTGATAACACAACGACACCCTCAACCTCTGGTCGTGCAACCCGCCTCCACCTACAGCGACGCAACGCAGCTCCGCCACCACCTCGCTTGTTGTGCTGGCCACACCGACCTCGTACAGCTACGATCACGAGACGCACAAATCTCAAAGACCAATCTACTTGTCTCCACCCATCGAGCAATCACACGTATAGGAGTTACTCCCAATGTTTTAAATTATAAGCCGTTTTTGACTTTCACTACTACAGATTAACCCTACAATAACGGGCAAAAAAGCACTGCAATATCAGGCAATTTGTCCGATACTACGTAGCCATCATTACAAGACGGGTCTCTACAATATCGGGCAATACACCCGTTATTACAGTGGTTAATAAAAAAATAAAAAAACACTTGGTGGTGGACCCAACCCGGACCTAGCCCGCCACTAGGCCAAGTCGCTAGGCCTGCCGCCGAGCCCGGTCGATTGCTAGATGTGTCGCCGCCGGGCCTCGGAGTCGTCGGATCCGGCCGTGAGGAGGGGCCGGATGAGACCACCTCCTCGCCGGATACGGGCGCCAAGGAGGGGCGACACGCGGCAGGGAGCCGGATCCGACCGTCTCCTCGCTGCATCCGGCGTCGATTAGGGGAGACGCGCGACGAGGAGCCGAATCCGATGTCGGGGAGTGGAGTCGAAGCCACGGAGGTGGGGCGCGCCGTGGATCCGAGCAGGGTAGGGCGTGACGCGGAGTCTCCTCGTTGGATCCGACGAGAAGGGGCGCGACGCGGTGGGGGCTGGTTCGGGATGGAGCCGGCGTTGAGGAGGAGCCGACGGGGAGGGGTCGGCATTAGGGAGGAGCCGACGGGGAGGGACCGGCATTGGGGAGGAGCCGACGAGGAGGGATCAGCATTAGGGAGGAGCCGATGGGGAGGGGTCGGTGTTGGGGAGGAGGCGACGGGGAGGGGTCGGATGAGGCCACCTCCTCGCCGGATACGGGCGCCGGGGAGGGGCGACACGCGGCGGGGAGCCGAATCCGACCGCCTCCTCGCCGCATCCGGCGCCGGGTAGGGGAGACGCGTGGCGGGGAGCCGGATCCGGTGCCGGGGAGTGGCGTCGAAGTCACGAGAGGTGGGGCGGGACGCGGATCCGATGGGGGTAGGGCGTGATGCGGAGCCTCCTCGTCGATTCCGGTGGGGTAGGGCATGATGCGAAGCCTCCTCGTCGGATCCGGCGGGAAGGGGCGCGACGCGGTAGGGGCTGGTCCGGGATGGAGTAGGCGTTGAGGAGGAGCCGACGGGGAGGGGCCGGTGTTGGGGAGGAGTCGACGAGGAGGGGCCGCATTGGGGATGAGCCGATGGCGAGGGGTCGATGTTGGGGAGGAGCCGACGGGGAGGGTCCAACATTGGGAAGGAGCCGATAGGGAGGGGCATCGAAGTAGAGCCCGCGGGCGCACGGACAACGCCGTGGTGCTGAGGGAGGCAGGGAGAGAGGTGCAGCGCGAGAGGAGAGCGTTGTGCGAGTAGAGGAGGGAATGACCGAGACATAGGGTTAGGGTTGAGAGGAGAAACCTTTATATATAGCAACGGGCTAAAATGGGCCTATAGGTGGGCTGTGTTGCACAATAGTATCGGGCCAAGGATGACATCACTGGGTCCGATAGTGTTGTATGATTTTTAATATCAGGTATATGATGATGTCATTTGGCCCGTTATGACGAGTGCATTTTTAATACCGGACGTCACTAGCGCGTGATATTGGAGTGCGCACTATAATAACATTGCCCGATGTCGGCGATCACGAATCTGTAATAACATGTTTTCTAATGCCCGTTAATACTGGAAAATATGAGGCGATAGCAAAGGGTGATTTTGTAGTAGTGTTTCGGACATCATGTTTGACCGTTCATCTTATTCAAAAAATTTGTGCAAACATTGTTTATTTTATTGTGGTTTGTTTCATCATTAAAGATATTTTGAAATTGACTTATTTATTTTTATATTTATAGAAATTTTAAATAAGACAGACGGTCAAAAGTAACTTCTAGAAGTTAAAAGCATCTTATAATTTAAAAAGAAGGGAGTACTAGAATCTGTGGAGGGGCGGGGCCGGGGCAGAAGCGCCATGAGGCCGCGACCCATGAGTTCCCTTGAGCATCTTGGAGTTGGCCTGGCAAAACGATTGGGGTTGGTTATGGGCCCGGACGGATCCGTTGGTGCAGTGGGTCCATGAAAACCGAGAATAATTCGCAAATAAACAAACATCGAAACCGGATTGGGTGATCTCTTCGATGCTTCGTGCTCATATTTGTTGGTGTACTAAAAATCCCGCTGTCGTAGCAACCTAGAAAGAAGAAAAAAGAGAGTATAAAGCCACGGTTGACCGACATGGCACGATGTCAGCGCGGCGGCGGCCCATGAACCGTGCTTTTGGGCTGGCCGTAGACATGGCACGATCTTTCCCGGCACAGGATCCCAGTGTTGTTTTCTGTACGAGTGATGTGGAAAGACACCAATCATTGGATCATCGATCTTTCATTTCACCCCGACCGAGAGATCTGGCATCCGTAAGAAGTACTAAAACCGATCGTGCCACTTATTACCGCTAGACGCCACTCCACGTACCTTTGGCCGTAGCCGTGGCGGTGCTTCCTCGGATCCGCGACGCACATCGGCACATGGACGGCTGGACCCCTGGTCCTGCTGCGCCTGCACATGGAGCAACGGCAATGCTAGGAGGGAGAGCTCGCCACCTGCCCCGCGCCGTGCGAAACGGGGAAATCGTGCACGGAACAGATGACCGGTGGTGCGTGGGAGGCAGGCAGGTCGGCCGGTCGCGTAAGTACACGAGCGAGGCCGGCGGGGGCGAAAAATCTCCGGGCGCCCGGGAATGCCAACAAAAGGCGACAGACAGCGCATGGTGGTACCGGACGAGAGGAGGCACGGCACGGAGGGGTTGGTGAGTTTGGACGATCGAACGGCGCGCTGCGACTGACCACGAGACGCGACACGGACCGGGCAGCTGCTAGGAGGGACTAGCGAGCTACACGGTGTGGCTGTCACCTACCGGCGGCGCGGCAAGTTGGACCGAAATCGTGTGGTAAGGTGCGAGCATGATATGTGCCCGATCGAGTATCTGCGGTTGCTGCGGCTCTCGCTCCACAGTCCTGGCCGTGGCCCCTACATGAACTGAGACGCGACGCCTGCGACTGCGACGCGCGAATCTTGGTCGCGCGATAGCTGCGCCCCGAGATCGACATGGCGCGTCGCATCACCGCGGTCAAGAGCGGCCGGCGCCGCGGCGCTCCCGGCGGTTCATCACCTGCTGCTACTCCTGCTTCGATCTCACACGTGCACGCGGTGGCGCAGAGGACCGGATCGGAGGCCGCGTGCCCCCGGCCTGCCTGCATTCCGAGCGCGCCGCCGGGGACGACGACGTCGCGCCAGGCTACAAACCGGCCGGCCACGGAAACAGCGCCCATACCGGCGGCCCGTACTGTACCGACCTGCTGGTGCCGGTGAATGGTCACGGACACGAGTCGATGTGTTCCTCTGTATACTAGTGTGCTGAGCTACATACAGGACAGTGAGCTAAAATCCAATCAGGGAAGCTGTAAACAGCGCCGCCGAACGAAATTCGCAACGCAGACCTCTGGTGCATTATTCACTGCCGGACTTTCGTTTTCGGTCACATTCCCAAAGGGACCACTAGTGCACGGAGCATGATACTGATGTTATGCAGAATTACTTGAGGCACCGTCTGTCCCTCGGGGTCATCTTCGTTCACCCTGCGTCATGACATGTCCCGGCCGCAGTAATATCCGGTACCTGAGGTCGCGCGTCTTCATTGTCCCGGAACCCCACATAAGCCTCGCTCCTTTCACCGTGCCATCTTCCGAACGAAATACAGAACCCATCGGGATCACGACGTTCGAATCTTGCGTATGGACGTACGCGCGCAGCTGACATGACGCCTCACGCCTTGACGCAACGCACCCAATGACCCAAGCCTCGGCCTCCTGATCGAGACCGGGCCGGCCGGCTGGCTCCTGCTCGCCGAGTTCACGGGATGGAGGAGTCCGCCACATGCCGTGGTGCCTGCGAACCCCGCGTCTGTGTGTCCGGCCTCGTCACACGGGCGGCAACATCGCGCGGGCGGCTTGTAGCGCGCCGGCCGTCTAAAACGGGGAAACCGTGCACGGAAACGGCACCGGCCGCGGCCTTTACCGAGACCAGGTGGCAGTGAATGCTGACGAACACAAGGCGAGAAGCGGAGAACAAAAATCTCCGGGCCGGTTGCAAACAAGAGCCCTGCTGCATGTGCAAACTGCAGCCGCGGAGGACGGACGGGTTTGGTGGCTTATGGCGACTGAGCACACGCCACTGAGCTCGCTTGAGACCTAGCAGTGGGGACAACGTACCGGACGTGTGCACCGTGCGTGATCACTGGCAGGTCGACCGAGTTCGCCACGGTGGTTCAGTAATAATGTAGTGCTTCTATTGTTTTTTTTATTAAAAAAAACAGTTCTTCTATTGTTGGTACGCGGGTTAATTCGGCAGCCTCTCTGGGAATTAACCAATTGCATGATCCATGTTCTCGACAAAACGACGTTCGCAATTACCAGCTCTACACAGCACAATCCGACAATCAGTGAGCGCTGCCGTTGCTGATTGAGCAACCGGACGTGTTCAAATAAAAGCCAAATGCAGTAGAACTGGAATCCAGCTATATAAGCAATCGACTAAATACTGCAACGCCAAGCTCTTGTGGATTCACCCGACTAAACGTGCCGTGCGCTAGCGAGTCACATCCCCAAATGCGGGCGCAACTTGAGTGCCCCTGGATCTTATTGACCCTACTCCCTGCACAAAGAGCACTTGAGCGCTACATAAACCAAACTCACTTTACATTAGTTCAAGAAAAAAAAACAATGACTGCAAAACATCTATCCCCACAACGATCACAACTGTGATCTTGAACCCACGCTGCAAAGTCTCATGTGTGTGACGCATTCCTGGCTTCCAACCGGGTCGTTGAGCTCTGTGGTGGCAAACTCACCGTCGTTCTCAGAAAATTAACCAATGCAATCGTCATTCTTAGAAAAAACAAGATGATGGTCACAAACGCCTGCAATCTGATAAGCAGTGAGCTACGGTTAGTGATTGCAGAACCAAGCATGTATACTCCAAGGTTAAGGAAATGACCAATTAAAAGTGAATGGTGTAGAGTACAAATCCAACCATATGTTAATATATAGCCTATAGAGAAAGTAAAACCTCACTCATTTTACACTGTTTTTTTTAAAAACAACTTCTCAAACATGTGACCCACGACCGATGAAAATTGTGATCTTAGGCGCATGATCTTCTTGATTGCTATTCTCGGCAAATCAAACAAGCAACTGTGACATGTGGTTAATAATTACATAACCAAAAGTGTACATCTCATGCTTCAAAAAGAAAGATCGATTTCAAGTTGAAGGGTGTCAACAATTAGTAGATCAAACAGTGTCGTCAAAAATATGCATAGCAACAATTCGATAATAGATAAGCTATCATTAGTAATTGTACAACCACACATGTTCAATTAATAAGATATGAAGGAAGGCAAATTAAAATTCAAACAAGGAGCTACTGCCGGGAGAGAAGGGGTAGGGGGAGGGTATACAGGGCCTAGGCCCCCTAACCATCCATATATGACTTAAACTTAAAGATTCCCGTAAGCTTACTTGCTAATCATTTTTGTTAAGCATGTCGACCCTTGCATGACCATTAGTACATTTTTGGAGGAAGACTATTTTACTTCCTCAAATCTTGTCAAAGTTTTGTTTCCTTCTCCAATTACAAAACCGGATATCTAACCCCCTTGAACTATTAAAATCGTTCACTTTTTCTCCCTGGACGGTTTCCGATGGTGGTTTTTGACCTAAGCCAACATGTGGGACCTACGTGTCGGTGACACTAACATATAGGGTCTACATGCCAGTAACAAAAAATACCATCAACATGGATCCTACATGTCGGTGTCACCGACTTGTGGGCTCCTACATGTTGACTAGGTTAAAACCACTATCTAAAACCGTCCAAGAAGAAAAAGTGAACGGTTTCAATAGTTGAGGGGATTGGAGGAGAAAAACCGGACTTTGGCAAAAATTTAGGAAGGCAAAATAGACTTCTTCCTAGATTTTTTGCACTAACTCCAGGTCCAATTCAGCCCATGGAAAAGGACTTTCATCCACCATTAGTTAATAAGCCTCCCCAAAAAAACTGTTCTACACCCACCTAACTCCTTATAAACTTAGTATTACAACACCAAGCTGAATATTGCAACACGATTCTAACTTCTAGCACGGTTCTAAATCTTGCAACACCGGACTGATGACATGACTTATGTGTGTGTCTAACTAACTTTTGTATTTTATTATAAAGGAAACTTTAAAGTTTCTAGCCTCTGTTTTTTTATTGTTTTTGGCTTTTTATTACAAAGAGCAGCCCACCGACCGAAACAAAAGAGAAAAAAAGCTAAGGAGGCATGAGTCTATAATTAAACTTCCATCCAAAGCTTACAAAGCGGTTGAGTGCCATGACCTCGAGCATCGCACTCACGTCCCGGATATCCGTTCGTACCTCCTCATACTGCAACAATATCCAATACCGTAGTCAATACGCTCCTCTAAAAATAGCTGGCATAAAAGACTATAACGGATATTATTAAAATAAATATCATTACGACAACGTCAGATGACCCAACATAAAGCCGCAGCTCCTAGAAAAGTAAGTGTCCACATTTTTTGGGAAAATCTGCTAGTCAATCTCCAAACATATGAGATACCAATGTAGGGGCATGTAACCTACTAGTAGTAATAGTAACTACGTACTCTCCAAATATTCTTGGCATGGTAACACTCAAAAAACAAATGATGTTTTGTTAACTAACTGTTGTATGTTCTCCTGGAACCGTGCCTTTACTGGATGTGCATCCCAAAGGGTCAAAAAATAATTTGCGAGGATCCAAACGGTCGTATCTATATGGAGCACGAATGTACGATACGGATATATGGAATGATGTATCTATCCTCAGATCTTTTTCACCCTGCGTGAGAGAAATCTTGAACCCTACATAAACCTCGCTCATTTTACACTATAGATTTTTTTAATGACTGCTGGCGCGGGATCACCAGTGTGCTCTTGCACGCACGCTGTAAACCTTGAAGTGAACATTCCCTCTGATTCCCCTGAGAGCATCTCCAACAATGGCATGCAAACGAGGTCCCTACTTCCTCTTTACGGGTCGACATGCAAATTTGGGGCCCCGAAATTTCTTCTCTGCTCCAGCAGACACCTTGAAACTAAGCCCGCATCTGGTGGGACCCACGTGCTAGCAAGAGCAAAAACCATCGCACTCCATCCAATCGAATCTCGCCGCTCGTCGGCGACCCTCGATCCGCCGTGCCGGCGAGCACAACGACGGTGACCTCGAAGTGGTGGTCGCGCACGGTGTAGAGGGCGGCGTCACGTGGATCTTGGAGCAGCAAGGTCCGCGCTCATGGCGACCATGGCTCCGACCTCGGGCAGATGTGGGAACTCCCAAGCGGGAGCGTGACCCAGGAGGAGGTGGCGGCGCGACACAGGAGAAGCTGGCGAAGGTAGCCTCACTGTCGGCGAGGCCCTCGCGGCCGGCGCCGGTTCCCGGCGCCACCTCCTCGACGAGCGGCCCGACACGGGTGCCTAGGCGGCCGGCCAGCTACCTGCGGCGCACGGGGACGACAGGGCAGGGAGGGGGCAGGGGATGCAGAATGGAGGAGGCGACGCTGGGGATGAGAAGGCTGGAGGCCACCAGGCTTTCCCGATTGCGCGCCGGATTCTAGGCCACCGCGCCTCCCGGCCGCCACCGCCGCCGAGGCGACCTGCACGCTCTGGTGCGGAGGGTGCGGCGGGCCTCTGCACCGCTCGACGCGGTGGGCGCAGCAAGGCCCCGCGCGGGGAGTGGCTGGGGCAAAGCGCGCGCGGCTGGCTGACGTGGAGGGGCGGCGCCGGCCGGTGGGGAGGGGTGGCGCGCGGGGCCGACCGCTAGGAGAAAGGCGGCGCTGCCTCAGATTGCAGGGGAGGCGAAGAGGAGAAAGGAAAAGAAAAGAGAGAGAAAGAAAAGGAAAGAAAAAATAAAAGAAAATAGTGGAACCCATGTTTGAGAGCCTGAGTTAGAGGCTCCTAGGAATAAAGTTTTGGTCTTGCAATTTGACTTGAGTGAGCATGAAAAAGTAGGGATCTAGTAGAGTCTCTACTAGAGTTGATTTTTGGTCAAAGACTCTAAATATTTGGATAGGGATCCAAATAGAGGCCTTGTTGAAGATGCTCTGAGAGCTCCTTCCTGGAGCCCTGCGGCGCTCCGGGGTCGCCAATTTGCCATCGCATGGAAACATCGCATGGTCACGGACACCAGTCGAGGTTCGTGTGTAAACTTCAGGCAAGGAGGACCGAGGACGGGTTTGTGGCTTCCTCTGTACTAGTGTGTTGAGCTAGATACAGGACGCTGAGCTAAAATCCAATCAGGGAAGCTGTAAACAGCCCCGATCGGAGTTCGCAACACCAATCTCTGGCGCCTTCACTGCCTATAACTTTCGTGTGTGTCCTGCCGGTCACATTCCCAAAGGGACCACCTGTACATGGAGCATGCATGATATTGATATGCAATTTTTTACTTATCCCTCTGGATCATCTTCATCCTGCGTAGTGACATGTCCCGGCCACAGTAATATCCAGTATCTGAGGTCTGCGAGTCTTCACTGTCCCTGAACCCCACATAAACCTCTCGCTCGTTTTACCGTGCCATTTTCCTAACGAAATATATTGAACCCATCTATCGAGACGTGACCCCTGCGATCACGACGTGCGAATCTTGCATATGGACGTACGCGCGCCGCTGACATTTGACGCCTTGACGCGATCTCACCGAAGCCGCGCGGCCTCCTGATCGAGTCCGCCGAGAGCAGGCTGGTCGGCGGCGCTCCGGCTCGCCGAGTTCACGGCGCGGAGTCCGGCACATGCCGTGGTGCCTGCGAACCCCGCGTGTTGGGGGCAACATTGCGCGGGGAAACCGTGCACGGAAACACCACCACCGGGCGCCCATACCGGCGGCGGCATCTACCGACCAGGTGGCAGTGAATGGCGTGACGGACACGAGGCGAGAACCGAAGAGCAAAAATCTCCGGTTGCAAACAAGAGCCTGCTGCATGTGCAAAGCTGCAGCCACGGAGGACGGGTTGGTGGCTTACTGCGAGTGACCACACTGTGCACGACAGTACTGACCTCGCTTGAGACACGGTTAGCGTGAGCCCGACCGAGCTAAGCACTGGGTACACACGTACTGGACGTGCGCACCGTGATCACTGCGCCGGCCAAGCCGCACGGTGGTTCAATAATAACAATCCGGTACTTGTGTGCCCACTGCTAACTCTGGTGTGCTCATTCCTGGATTACCACCGAGAGCCGTTGAGAGAGCTCTACGGTGCTCACTGCTCGCCAACACACGATCCCTGTTCTCAGAAAATCAACCAATGCAATCGTCATTCTTGGAAAAACAATATCATAATGTCACAAAACACTAGCATAACAAAGCGCAATCTGATGTAGCCATCTATGGTCAGTAATTGCAGAACAGAGCGTGTATATTCCAAGGTTAATAAAAGGATCAGTTAAAAGCGAATGGTGTAGAGTATATATTCAAACTAATATAGGTTACTATATGTCCTATGGAGAAATTACCAATTGCTCATTGTTCTCAACGAAAAGACAATCCAACAGATCGACAAGTTACAATTACTAATTGCACAACCCAACATGTTCAATTAAATGTCGAAGCTAGGAACAAGAATAACTGAATCCAAATAGTGGGGGAACTACAACTAAAGGCAATCCCCAAAATATTGCAACGCCAAGCGGATCGTGTGGCTCGAGTGCCATGCTTGTGTGAGTTCTCCCTCAACCACGCTTTTGCCGGTCGCATCCCAAAGGGACGTTTCTAAGGAACATGATACTGATATGCGATCTAAGTTGTCCCTTGATCTCGACCCGGGGTGTGAGAGACATCTTGAACGACTTGAACCGTACATAAATCTTACTCATTTTATATTATTTTATAAGAAACATGACACTCATATACAATCTAAGATGTCGTTGATCTTGACCCTATGTAACAGACGTCAAGAATGACTAGAACCCTATAAAACCTCACTCATTTTACACTATTTTTTTAAAAAAATATATATTGCTGCTCAAATATGTGAACCCCATGCATGATCACAATTGTGATAGATGCATACTTCAAACTCTTGTGTGAAATATTGCTCGATTCTCATGAGCTAAGCTTGTGGTGCCCCTATTCAACAACTCTCAATTGTTATTCTAGGGACATGAACCAATTTCTATTTTTGGCGAATTAGTTATTGTTAGTAATTGTAGAACCAAGCATGTATATTCAATTAAGATATTAAGGAAACCAAATTAAAATCCAAACAAGGGAGCTAGTGGGAGAGACATGGGGTGGTGTAGGGGCCTAGGCCCCCTAACCATCCAGCTGTAACTTAAAAGGCCTTGTAAATTTCCCCGTTAATCACGTTGTTAAGCATATATGCCTTTGTTGCAGTAACTCCATGCCCAAATCAGCCCATGCGAAAACACCTTCATCTACTACCCTCCCTACTGGCGAAGACGTTTTCACGGTCCATATCTCGGTTGTGTCCGGCCGGTTGTATTATTTTTCTTTACGCATGCCATCAAATATTTTTCTTTTCTCAAAATGTAAAGCCATATTTTTCTTTGAGGGTTGCTGAATTTATGGCTCCGCCCGTGAGGAGAGCTCTAAGCAGTCGACTAAATATTTGCAGCAGTGATGGCATGGCTTGGATCCGTGCCTAACTTTGTATTGAACCATGCCTTTGCAAGTCACATCCTAAGGGGTGTATGGAGCACGATACTGATATGGAACCTGATGTATCCATCCCCGGATCTTTTTCGCCCCCGTGTGAGAGAAATCTTGAACCCTACATAGACCTCCTCATTTTACACTACAGATTTTTTTAAATGACTGCTGAAAACGTGTGACAGTGGCGCGAGGGATTGCAAGCGTGCTCTTGGACGCGCGCTGCACGCCCTGGAGTGGACATCCCCCTGATTCTTCCCCCTGGCAGGCTCCCGGGAGCCCTGCGGCGCTCCGGGGCCGCCACCTCGCCATCGCATGGAAACATCAGCGGGAAGGCAGGCGATCAAATTGCCCAACTGGATCATCCGGATCGGCCGCACCACCACCACCAGCGCCACGCGCGCGCCCTGCTCCCCGACCCGAACGGATCGCGTCGTCGCGGCTGACAAAGATCTCAGCTGGCACCACCTGCGATCGCGACGTGCAAATCTTGCATGCCGACGCGCGCTGCGGACATGACACGCCTCGCGCATCTTGGTCACCTGTCGAAGAAGCCCCTCCCGAGTCCGCCGAGCGCGGGCCGGCCGGCGGCGGCGCGCTGCCGGCTCATCACGAGAGCCCACGTTCGCGTGGAGGCAGGCAGGCAGCTGGGATCGAGCAGTGCAAACACGCGGCCAAATTCTTACACTGCCAACATGTAGATCGATCGATCGATGGATCATGTGTTCGGCCTCGATTTTCCGGAAGAAAATGCGTCCGGCCTCGTGTCCCGCGCGCTTGCAAAACGGGGAACACACATGACGGTCGCGCGCGCGTCCACCGCGCCGTGCAAAACGGGGAAACCATGCCTGTCCATCGACGGAAACAGCGCCGAGCGCCCATGCCGGCGCGCCTGTACACGATCGGGGTGAACGGTGGCTGACACGATCGAGGCGGGAAATATCTCCGCGCCAGGGAACGGAAGCGAACAAAGCCCGGGAGACGCGTGGCCGCCCCCGGTGCTAGGTGCATGTGCGAACTGCAGGCGCGCGGGGTAGGCACAACGCCGGTACTGACAATTTGGGACACGGTTAGTTTGAGCCCGACCTAGCTGTGTCCCGTGGGGACAAAACTGGACGTGTGCACCGTGATCACCGGTGCTGCAACCTTGATACAAGACAACAAGTCGGCTGGGCCGAACTGGCACGGCGGTTCAATAACGCAGTACTACTAGTTGCTCTGTTGTTGATGCGCGAGGTAATGCAGCACCTTACTAGTTACTACCAAATACGAGCCGAATCGCGCGCTGTTGTCAACAAAACGACGTTCTTCACAAATGCTAGCTCCACCACAGAACACCGCTTTCGGACAACCGGTGCGCTGCCGCTACCCGCTTGAAATCGCGCACCCGAACATCGTCGTTGCAACATCAAGCTCGCGTGCCTTCCTTCCTTCGGTGCCTAGCCTTCGTCCTCTCCGTCAACCGTGCCCTTGCCGCCGCAGGTCACATCTCAAAGTGACATTTTATGATATTGATATGAAATCTAGTGTCCCTTGATCTTGACCCTGCGTGCAAGAGACATCTCGAGCGAGTTGAACCCCACGTAAACCTCACTCGTTTCAAAGTTATTGTTCTTCAAAAATGACTGTGCAAACATCGCGTGATCACAACACTGCGATCTTGGACGCACGCTACAAACTCCGGGCGCTACACATTCCGCGGATTCCCCAGAGCCCTGCGGTGGCCACCGCCCGCCAACTCACAGTCATTATTCTCGATCGGCAAGTTAACTGTGTGCTATTCTCGGCAACTCAGAACGGTGACCACACAACTGCCAGTTTACGGACAATAAGCGAGAGTTGTGGTCAGCGCTTCGCAGAACCGATTGCTGTTCTACAGAGAGCATGATATTGATTTCGATCGAGATTGGAGCCTCAGGTATCTATCCCGAGATCTTTTAATTTTCACCGGGCGTCAGAGAGTTCTTGAACCCTACATAAACCGCACTCGTCCTCCTATACTACTGATTGTTCTTAGAAACAAAAGAATGATTTCTGAAACGTGTGACACGGGAGCAGCGCGTGCCCATCTTGGACGCACGCTGCACACTCGGGCGCGACGCGCCCCCAGATTCCCATAGCACTCCTGCGGCGCTCCCTGCTCGCCAACTCACCATCGATCGCACGGAAGCAACAGTGAGCAAGCCATCAAATTGCCAACTAGATCGCTCTGTCCCCTGCCGAGACCGATCGCCGATCGTCAGCCGCGCAGGAAAAATCTTGGCTCCCAACAAACGGGTCCCGCGCACGTGGCCCCGGGATCGCAACCAACGGTGGAGGAGCGCACGGTACCCGCGCGCGTCGCGACGCCGGCAACGCGCCTTGCCGCCGCGGGGCCGCGGCCGCGCTCGGCCGCGAAACGCGTATCTCGCGCCGGGGACGCGGGGCCCGAGACCGAGCCGACGGTCACGAGGAGGCCGAGCGCAGCGCAGGCGACAGGGGAGGGCCCGCGCCGGACGGATGGGGACACTCGGGGAGCCCGGCGTCGTTGGCGCCGTGCGTCACCAGCGTCGTCGGCAAGCCGAGCCTGCTGGCGCTGGCTGCAGCGACAGCTAGCTAGAGCAAGCAAGCTGACCGGTAGCAGTAACCACGCGCAGCGCGCCAGCGATCGGCTCTCTCGATCGTCAGATGAGCAGCGGAGAGGTTCAGCTTGACACGGGCGGTGCGAATATGCGGTGCCGGCAACGGGCATCACTGTTGACAAGTCTTACTACCACCTGCGAGCCGTCGCCCGTCCGGCCACGGTAGGAGGGGTTTGTTCTCTTGCGGGGCGTCCTTTTCCGCTGAAAACCGGGTGCACGTATCTGACAGACTGACACCAACCAGCCTAACCACCCGTCTAAACCTCTCTCTCTGCTGTTACAGAACAAACGAGCTCTTCCTCCCCAGCTGCCCGATCATTTCCATTGATGGATCTCTTGAAACAATGCGCAAAATCTAATAACTTCATGCTTGTGTATATGGACTATTTTGCTCAACTATTCTCGGAAGATACAGAGAGACTAATATCTTTCCCACCTAAAAAATCTAACCATGGTTTGAATTGGGAGAATGAAGCCACTTGGCTATAGTACAAGTCTTAGGCTGTTGCTGCGAAATGAAACCAACCATGTGTCCGACGAACCAAGAAAGACTCAACTACCAAATGCTCTCCGAAAATGCTCGGAAAATTCTCTTGGTCAAATTCTTTAAACGTGCCGAATTACTGGTAATGTACGCTCATACTTGTCGCAACTCATAGTCCACGTCACAAGCACGCAAAATCACGTGGTGACAAAAATGTAGCAATCTCTACTTCTTCTTCTTATTTCAAATGGGAATAACAGGTGGAGCTATTTTCGATGTTTCTCAGGAATGAGCTATGTTAATGTAAATCTTATACAGGAAACACGTATAGAAGGTACTAAATCAATCTAGAATTTTACATGGTTACCTAATTTTAAATGATGCATGTACAGCAGTGATGACATGCATCTATCTTTAGTTAGATTGAAGAAACACCAAAATGCCATATTTTTCATTGAGTTACATTATACATCGAGAAGGTTGTGAAGACCACATAACACATGAATTAATCTAGCATAAAACCTCCCAGTAGAACAAAGATAAGAGTGGGAACTGGAAGACAAAAGAATTGACAAAAACATTCTGAAAATTGTAGAGCAGGACAATATATATTGATACATTTTCGAAAAAGGAAAAACATTTTTAAAAAAGAAGAAGAATGAGACAAGAAGGGGTGAAAAACACTGCTGCTGGGTGAAAAGAAAAGATCTGTGGGAAGAGGAAGGAGAAGGAGGACCCAAAGTCGGAAACCGCCTCCCCTCCCTTCTCCTTGGCGCGCTGCCCTATAAATACCTCCCTCATCACCATTCCCCTGCCATCAGACCATCGCACACCACACAACAGCAGCCTCAACCATCACCACCCTCCGACAAAACCCCTAGTCTCTCGCTAACCAACCTCGCCGCGAAAATGCTGGCCGCCGCCGCCTCCGTCAAGCCCTCCGCCGCCGCGGCCACATCCATCAAGCCGGCCTTCAAGCCCCTCCACCTCCCTCCCCTCCCCGCCGCCGCGCCCCGCCGCCCGCTCTCCCTCTCCGCGCGGCCCCTGTACCGCCAGGATCCGCTCTTCGTGGCCGCGGCGGCGCGCAGCGACCGCGGCGCCGCGCCGCCCGGCGCCACCGCCGACGGCGCCCGGCCGGTGGAGGTCGCGGCGCCCGCGGAGACCGCACGGCGCGCCAAGATCGGTGTGTACTTCGCCACGTGGTGGGCGTTGAACGTTATCTTCAACATCTACAACAAAAAAGTGCTCAACGCGTTCCCTTACCCGTGGCTCACCTCCACGCTGGCGCTCGCCGCCGGCTCCGCCATCATGCTCGCGTCCTGGGCCACCAGGATCGCCGAGGCGCCCGACACCGACCTCGATTTCTGGAAGTCGCTCGCGCCGGTAAGGATTTAATTTTCATGTTCTCTGTTCTTGAGGGGAGACTTAGATTACTCTGTCTTGATCCTGACGCGAAATTGTTCCCTGCAGGTGGCGATCGCGCACACCATCGGGCACGTCGCCGCGACGGTGAGCATGGCCAAGGTGGCCGTGTCGTTCACGCACATCATCAAGAGCGGTGAGCCGGCGTTCAGCGTGCTCGTCTCCAGGTTCTTCCTCGGCGAGCACTTCCCGGCGCCGGTCTACTTCTCTCTCCTCCCCATCATCGGTGGATGCGCCCTCGCCGCCGTCACCGAGCTCAATTTCAACATGACCGGTGAGTCACATCACCAAATCCCCATTTCCCGAATCAATCTCAGAAGACACGTGAAAATATCAGAGGCGATTGTATCTGCACTTTTTGTGCCGTAGATATTTTCAATACCTCTGAAGAAACTGACGAGCACAGATTTAAGCAGCAATCAAGAAAAGCAAAATTGATCTTCTCTTTTTCGTAGATTTGACACCTTCTCGCTGTGATTGGTATCTTTAGAGCGAAAGTTACTCATCACGTCTTGTCCGAACAAACTTTTCAGGATTCATGGGCGCAATGATCTCAAACCTCGCGTTCGTCTTCCGCAACATTTTCTCCAAGAAGGGGATGAAGGGCAAGTCCGTCAGCGGGATGAACTACTACGCCTGCCTGTCCATCCTCTCCCTGGTGATACTCCTCCCCTTCGCCTTCTCCATGGAGGGGCCCAAGGTGTGGGCTGCGGGTTGGCAGAAGGCAGTCGCCGAGATCGGTCCCAACTTCGTCTGGTAAGCTCACGTGCTCCTTGTACTATTCACGCGTAGCATCTCACTCTACAAGCATCAGGTCATTTGGAGATTAATTCTTTGCTAATCGGAAAATTAATCAGTTGCCAAGTACTAGTGACTGCAAACAAAGTTGTACTTGAGAGGTCTAAATTTCACAATATCGATGCAAAATCTAAGAGCTATTCAACTTTGTCATATCTCACAAGTATCTTAAAAGGTGTACGCGTATTAATAGCAAAAGTGCACTTTCCCGTGTAGGGACAGAGAACGTTAGCGAGATATGTAATCTCTGGTCTGAAACATTCAGCTCGTTCTGAGAGAAAACATTGATATTTTCCATGATAATTCAGTCTGATTCCTGTGGCTAAGAATTTCTGAAATGGCTGTAGGTGGGTGGCGGCGCAGAGTGTGTTCTACCACCTGTACAACCAAGTGTCCTACATGTCGTTGGATGAGATCTCGCCGCTCACGTTCAGCGTCGGCAACACCATGAAGAGGATTTCTGTCATTGTCGCGTCCATCATCATCTTCCACACGCCGGTCCAACCCATCAACGCGCTGGGAGCAGCCATCGCCATCCTCGGAACTTTCATCTACTCCCAGGTAACTTCACATGTTTAATTTGAATTCATCATGCTCCACCAAGGTGCCATTTGATCACTGGATTCTGACAAAACGATCCACCATCTGCAGGCTAAGCAGTGAGGCCGACCGATCCAAATGGAAATGGTCTCAGTACACCCCGCAAATGGACTCGGTGCTCGAACATTGCAACCTATGACTTATGAGCACATCTAAGGACCCTTGTATAATACATTAGATCCTTTTTTCTGTTTTTCTTGTAGGCCTAGCTTCCGGCGTTCCGGAATTCCTTTTTCTTTTCTCTGTGTTTTGAATATGACTATGTTGATGGTGTAGAGAGAGATGAAACCATCTAAATAAAGGTTACCAAATTTTGCTTGATTCTTCTTGCCTTCAAATTCTGCGGTCCCACTAATGCGTGGTTCAGAATGCATCAGTGGCCGATCGGGGTCCTCTGAAGTAGAGCCTTCAATTCAGAGAATCTACTGTAGCAACCAGAGCCTGTATCTGTTGCTACAGTACCGGTTCAAACAGGAAAAAACGGCGTATTTTTTTTCGTTAACAGTGTTTGCTATTGCTACAGCTCTCTGAATTGGTACCTCAATTGAGAGGACCCTCGTCCGTCAGTGGCTACCTTTTTCGTTTGTCATGTACCGGTGTTTCACAAGGGCGAAGAGTCATTTGCTCCGGTGACCCATCTTTGTTTTCTTGCTGCTGACAGATACAGGGGAGATGGGAGCCGTAGGGCAATTTGCACTCTGAGATCTTTGCGTTAGATTCAGCGTTGGATCGTAGCTGCTGATCTACAGCCCCCACCTTGGCAGAGTTTGCTGCTCACCTTTTGGTGTCGCTGATATACCATCGTCGCAGACTCTGCATCGCAGCATATACCCTCTGTTCTTGACCTAAGAACAACCTTTTAGTGCTCTTAAGGGCGTCACATTTGGTTTCCAGTTCAGAAGTTCCTTTCACGCTTTTTCAGAAGATCCAACACCGTAGCACTCCGTTGACGTCGGCTACAGCTATTAGTAGCATGTAAACGCTGCCCTGTTTTTGCTCAGCTGCGTGGCACTAAGAACAGTAGCCATGCTTACAACATGCACTGGAGGATCATATATGAAGTATGTGTCTCTTCTCTTGGAAGCAACTGAACTGTCCATACAACTCTATCTATCTTCTTACTCGTACTAGTACTTGTTATATGACCACCGAGGTCAATGGCAGGCAAGCCAAATGGGCTACTGGAAGATTTCTTTTTTTGAAACTTTAGCAGGAGCTCTGCCATTCATTAAGGGAGAAGAAAGAAAGAAATACATCCTAGTCTTTACATAGACTAGCTTGGTCAACAACGGACCAAACCCCACTCAAGTGCATTCACTTAGTAGGGAGAAAAACAAAAGAGAAACAGAAAAATAAAAGTGCATTCGATCTAGGCCGCCTACCTTCTTCCAGAGGGATGGGTGGCCAAAAGAACCCCGGCATCGTATGGCGTCACGGCTTCATATATTTTTTACTTTTTTTCTCTCCTTCTCTTTCTTCTTTGTCTTTTTGCGCACGGAGATCATCATCCGCGCCACCCGCACTCAGGACGGCTACTGGAAGATTTCGATGGCAAAGAACACCAACATGTGCTACTGGAAGATTTTGAAGGCAAAGAACACCGACCAGGTTTTTAGTTGAGAGTAGAAATGAGCATTTATATTAGTCTAAAATGACACCAGATCTTAGAAAAAAGCGAGGCCATCACTGTCCAATCTAAATATAGAATAGCTTTCTAGTACTTGAAAGGTCAATAGTCAGTTTTAAATTTTAAGGTCAAAATACCAAAAGGTATGGAAACTTTATCGATAGAGGACAAAAAGCAGTACACATCGTTGGAAAGCTGGTTTTTTCCTATAATAATATAAATGCTAGATTGTGAAATTTGATTCAAAATTTAGGAAGACCGATCATCACCAGCACACTCCCAATAATATCGTCCTCAGAGACCCCAATAGTACTTTTCCAGCTCTCCACTAAAATTTGAAGGTGCTACAACCAGCTCTCAACGACTCAGTTTCAATGATTCTAGATGTCCCTTGTTATAGATAGAACAAGGGACCACGTCTTTCCAATAAATCTTTAATCTAAGGCGTAATTTCAACTGCGCATGATCATCCTGCTGATGCTAGGATGAAGAAAATTAGCCGTTGAGCCTGATTTCGCTCATCTCTTGAGGCTAGAGCTCACAACAAAAACTGAACACCAGGTTGCTTTGCACAAACTGAGAGAGGTAGATGCAACTCTATCTAAACTTTACTTCAGGGAAACAAGACAATCTAGTAGGTCAGAATAACATCAGGATAAGTAGACGTGCGAAAACAAGATTTGTAGGTCAGCGCAAACTCAAGAGCAAGCACAAAATGGTTTCACCGGGCATACCAGCTACAAAACTTCATTAAGTTCTCAGAAGTAAATGTCAGACAATGGAATTTGAACACAGAGCAGTCTGATTTTAACTCCTAGTAACATAGACATTGGACGATAAGTATCAAGAGACCCCACAACTTCAGCGTCCAGGTAGGTGATGAGCAGCTTAGAAGAGGGATGTTCCCTTGCCCTTCTTGTCTCCACCAATCTCAAAATGCTTGCACCTCTGTAAATTGAAATTATAAAAGGATGAGAAACATGTGGTAATGCTCTCAAGAGAACATTCAGCTTCAGAGGAATGAAAAGAGTACCTTGATGGCGTGCTGGGAGTAGTGCTTGCAGCTCTGGCACTGCAGCTTCAGCACGATCTTCTTGGTGGTCTTGGCCTGAAATTGGGATGTGCATCATGTTACAAATGCACTTGTCACTCCAAATTTCGAAACTCACATATGCCAGCTAATAGAGACATGTACACAGCATTCGCAGCTCAATGAGACAATTAGATACCTTCTTGTGGAAGACAGGCTTGGTCTGACCACCATATCCTGATTGCTTGCGGTCATAACGACGCTTTCCCTGGGCAGACAGGCTATCCTTGCCCTTCTTGTACTGAGTGACCTTGTGGAGAGTGTGCTTCTTGCACTCCTTGTTCTTGCAGTAGGTCTTCTTGGTCTTAGGAACGTTCACCTGTAACAATTCAGAAACCAAATATTACAATCAGCTTACAGAAAGGTTTGATGGAAAGGAGACAACATGGCAGCAATTAATAGTGGCTAACAATTGAAATCGCTATAAATAAGATTAGTTCTCCCTAGTTCTCAAGTTATCAGTTCCATACTATAAACTCATTTTGATAGTTGATAGGGTCCTCAGAAGATATGCTTATTGTTGTCATCATAAGAATGATCAGGTCTCAAAGATTTCATGCCATCATTGGACCCATGAATATTTCAAATAATTCAGCAAGAGACGTTTGAAACAGAGTATCAAAATGCACCATTAAGAGACATATATTGGTAAAATGTACATGGAAGGACAGAGATTTTAATCTTAAAATCAATATCATTATCTGGGGCATGTCAATTGTTGGCATATAAACGAAACAGTATAAAGAACTGACACATTCCAGCTGAATTGTCAAAGGCTGTTTAAACCCCAGATATAGAGTAAGATTCCCTAACAAGATGGGTCAACCAAGGATATCTACTGCTACAATCTGAATGCAAAAGTGTTACGATTTCACCGCGCTACAAGATAGAACATGGCATGCCACTCATTGTGGAAATGCTAAGGAATAACGAAAACAGCATGAGTAGATGGAACCTGCAGCAGTCCAAACGTACAAAAAGCGATTACACAGAACTGCAGAAGTGTATTTCTTACAAAGAAAGCTTCGCAGTGAAGGGCTAACATGCGACTAAGTGCGTAGTGCCGCGGCTACTTATATCACCTAGACCAGTTCCGCTAATCCACATAATATCGGAATCATATAATACTAGTATTATAGTAAGCAGATCTAGGAAACCTCTGACTAGGGCTGTACTCCTCTACGCATAGATCATAAAACTTTCAGCTAATCTCTATCCACTTAAATCCGAGTAACCGATAATCACAGCTATCAACCAATTTACACCGGCCAAATTAAGCTACCGAATCCGCTAGCCACTACCGCATCAGCAGTGCGACAGCACACATATCCGCAGCTAAGACCTCACAGCCACCTCGCCTCGACTACAACTCGAATCCCACGCAGCAATCGAGCAAAGCAGGGGGAAACACGGATCTCTGAGCCGCGGAGAGAAGGGTAGAGCGAGAGAGAGTCGGGTGATGGAAGGAGCCTTACCATTTTGGCGGCGGAGGGGAGGCCGGGGCTCCTGGCGCTTCGGCGGCGTGCTCCCTTACCCTGGCGAGAGAAGTTGCAGCGAGTGGCGGCGGCGGGGCGCGAGGGGTGCGATTTTATACGGTGGCGACTCTAGGGTTTACAGCTGTGCGCGTTTGGGCCGTGTAGCTTGATGGGCCTGTAATTTGCATGTGGGCTTAACGATTTACCCCTTCGGTTCGTGCTGACGGGCTAGTTCACATGCGCGTTACGGCCCCTATGAGGCTATGACATGTTTTGTCTCGACCAGATAAACAATGGGCCATTGCTAAAAAAATAGATAAACAATGGGCCGTGTTGTTTGGGTCGTAAGATCGTACGGCCCGGATGTGGCGTGATGGTACGGGCCGTAACGGCACGCGGACAGGGAAATAAGTTGTGATGGAACGGACTCTCCACAGGAAAATAAACTCGCGGCTGGAACAGAGAAACTACACGCAACGGATTTGTCCTTTTTCTGTCCGTTTGTTTATTTATGGATTATGGATTGATTGATTCACAAGCACTGAAGCAATCCTGGTACTAGTGCCGGTGCAGTCCACGAACATGAGCGGCGATGAGACCGGCGCGACACCCCCATGAGCGCTGCTGAGACTGAACAGCAATGCCTGTCGCAACGACGCGTCAACCAAAAAGAAGAGAAACAAACAAAAGAGGGCATGTATTAACATGGATTCCTATACACTCTGATGGGTGTTACAGTCGGGCGCGCGTCAGGGCACGCGGTCACCTATGTACAAAGGGCATCTCTCTGCCTGCACCCTCCCTCTCCCTGTCGTCAATAGGACGAGGACGACTGGCATTGTCGCCGCCCTCTCACCGTCCCACTCATGGATCTCGCGCCAGCTGACGATCAAGAGCGATCCGACCCACGGAAGACGAAGGGGTCGCGTAGCTGCGCTGCCTAGTAGCCGGTTAGTAGTATGTAGCGGTCGGTCTCATCAGAAGTCTATGATGGGCTCGCCGACGGTGAGGTTCCGCTCGACGGTCCACGGCAGGTTGAAGAGCTTGGCCGTGATGAACTTGAAGATCTTGTTCACGTTGATGTTGTGCGTCGCGCTCGAGAAGAAGAGGGTCGCCTTCATCGCTCTTGCGTATGCCCGGGCCTGACAAATCAACACATAAACCACACACATCAGGATAAACATCGATTATATTCAGACGTGTTAGTCGCACAATGTAGTATATATACACGAATCTGCAAAAGTAGGAACTCCCCAACTTTCTAGCCTGGAATTCGATATCGAAATAACGGAGACTGAATTTTGGATTAGCTGCTACCTAACTATTCACTATCAGTGTTACTGATGAAAGAAACACGGTTCTGCCATAGGCGTCAGGCTCTACTTAACAGCGTCACCGGATCCATGAAACCCTCGAGTAGCTGCTGTGTAGCCGTCGTTACTTTCGGCATTTCGGGTGAGGAGTGACCATCAATCTACGTCCTGTAGCCCCAAGGCCCACAGTACAAGCTTGACGTATAGTAATCTGGACCTGTGCCAATTGGAACAAAGTGGACAGGGAGTGGAGAGCCAGGCCAAACCAATTTTTCATGATTTGACACAGTTCTTTCGTGCACGGCCACTTTCTTCTCCTAAATACTACAGTAGGTACGTGCTCGGGCCTACTTGTTCTTCATAAAACCTGGCTCTGATCAAGCCGGGTCCTGGCTTCAATGTGTGGCAGTGCTCTAAGATTAGCCCAGTCTTAACTCGTCCTCTGTACGACTCGGTTTTCGTTTGGGACCTCTTGTCCTCGTCTCACGAGATACTTGCGGGCGGGCAACCAAACTGGAAATCTTGGATTTATGGATGTGGGAACGAAGCTCGAAATCTTATATCCTACCTAAAAAGATTCGACTACAGTTTTCTAGTGATGGGTAATAAGCTACAGTACTCTATAAATCTCACTTGGTAATCACGAAAAGTGGTCACACTCAAAGCCGAGGGAAGCCTCTGACCCGGGTTAACCTGCACTGTTTCAGATGAAACAGACATGTGCATTCCCAAGCGGAGAAATAAACATTTGCAACGCAGCTCCCTCGTCAGGACCAAGGCGGTATCTCATCTTTCTATGCTAGGAACGGAGGAAACTACGTTGGGGATGCTGAATGTGTCCAAGAAACAAAGCAACCGAGAAGAACATTTCGATTCACACCATTTATTTTAGAAACAAACAAGCCGTACTGCTCACCTGGTTAACAATGGCCCATTGCATTTCAAGAGGAAGCTGGGCAAAGTCGTCGAACTTTGTCCCGATTAGGATTGGAATAGCCGTCTGTTGGGGAAAAAAAGAGATTGTTCAGTTATCGTAGTACCAGAACACTTGTACTATAAAAGCTAAGAGCATATTTGTAATGAAAAAAAGGTAAAGGCATATGAGCAATTCTGAGAGTTATTGAATTGCTGCGAACAGTGATCTGCAGGGGTGCCATTATATAAGTGGGCAACCAACCTGCTGTTCATTCAGACTATTAAAAATCAACTGTCTACAGCTACAACATCGGAGGCAACACAAAGGAGCCTGAAATCTACAGAAAACTGCCGATCTATGGATACTGCACCCACCTTATTCCATTTCCTCGCCCTCTCGTACCAATCTATGATACTGCATCGATCAAACAGTAGCCAACAGTGAGAACCAAAATAATAATGAGTTGCTCTGAAAGTTGATAAATTTGTCTGAAACGGGTCTGAATACTAACTTGTTAAGCGTGCACCGGCTCGTGAGATCGAACATGTACAAGATCGCCACGGCGTCCTTGCACGCGATGGGGATGTGGTCGACGAACTGGCTGTCGCCTGCATCCATTACACGGGGAGGAAAAACCAATCAGGGAACTTGGCATTCGATCAAAATCAGCCATGTTTGGTTGGATCAGTGGTGGTGCCTCTGGATTACCTGCCACATCCCAGATGCTGTATGCAATCCGTGCTCCCCGCACGGCGAGAGTCTTGTCCATGAGGTTCAAGCCCGTCATCTGCAAGCCGTTCTGCTCCTCCCCGTTCCCCACATACTTAACCTGCAGATGAACAGAGCGGCCAATGGTTGAATTTTCAGAGACATCAATGTTGAACATTCAATGCTTCGGTTGCTAAACGAAAAAGAAAATGCTCGGCATATCATTGGCGGAGCAGGACTTGACCGCGCGCACTACCGAACCTGATTCCATCATCCAGATTAGTATAGCAGACTACACGGCCGAGCCAGGTCAACAAGGGCAAGGCCACGAGGAAGACGAAGAGGAAGCAGGCGCGTCGACGGTGGCACGACACAGAGCTTATC
This sequence comes from Chloris gayana, assembly GCA_031894775.1. Lineage (NCBI taxonomy): Eukaryota > Viridiplantae > Streptophyta > Magnoliopsida > Poales > Poaceae > Chloris > Chloris gayana. Next base: position 150,436 of record JAUNZO010002088.1, read on the forward strand.
CGGGTGAAATCACACGGCGACAACGGTAGGTAGGGATCGGAACACCGGTTGACGAGACAACGGAATTAAGAGTTTGCAGAGCGAATACGGACGGCGCGGGAGGCTGGAAATTACCATGAAGCTGGTCTTGCCGATCCGGCAGTCGCCGAGCAGGCTGACCTTGAGGCTGACGACGTCGTCAGCGTCGCAGTCGTCGTCGTCCCTGGCGGCCGGCGGCGGCGCGGCCCCGGCGGCGTGGGCGGCGGGCGGGCCGAGGCGGCGGTACCCGGCGCCGCCGCCGCAGGAGGAGCACGCGAGCAGCTGGTCCCGCACGAGGCGCAGCACCCGGGTGACGACGGCGAGGCGGAGCAGGCGCGCCCAGCGCAGGTCCACGCCCTTGCGCCGGCGGCGGGAGCAGAGCTGCGTGGCCGCCGCCGCGACGTTCATGGTGCTCGTCGTCGTCATCACGAGCCCATCTACGGCCCGAGGCCGCCGCCTCCCGCAGTGAGCGGAGATGGCGGGGTAGGGTGGTGGTGAGGCGGGCGGGGCCGGAGGACGAGGACGAGGACGAGGTGAGGTGCCTGCGCTCTCGCGGCGCGCGTGCGAGGGAGTATATGAGGACGGGCGGGCGGGCGGCGGGCGGCGGCCGTGCGCGCGTGTAAAAATAGGGTGGTGGGCTTATAGCCGGGGCGGCGCCATGGGCGGCATGGCGAGGCTTTTGTTGGGTCGGTGGCTAGCGAAGCAGGCAGGTGGAGGTGGAAAGAATAATACCGGAACGGAACGGAATGGAATCCCGGCACGGCGTGTAAAAGCTGCGCGCGGCGTGGCGACGGAAACAGGGGCGTGGCTCACGTTCACGTCGGGGGCGAGGCCGAGGACAAGCGGGAAGCGGGGCTCGGCTCACCGCTCACGGCTCCTGCTGCGTTGTGCGCCCTGTGTTGTGGTGGACGTCACGTTGCCGGTGGCGTTGGTGTTGCAACGCGCGAGGAGGGGGACGGGAAAAGGCTTTGACGGGCGGGGCGGAGGAAGAGGTGGTGGTGGTTGACCCGTTGCCGCCACGGTCAGTCGCCACGTCACGGCGGCCAGACGCGATCGGCGGGCGGGACCGACTGGGACGGACGTCTACGTTGGCGTTCGCGTTTCGTCTCGTCTCCGGTTGGCGTCGTGTCTCTCTGGAAGCCTGCTGAACGACGGGGAAAAGTCTCGTTATCTCACGCTAAAGTTTCCTAGAATCCTAGGAACAGCCCCGGTCGCCACTCACATAGATAAAAGGATGGATAAAACGAAGCACATCGCCGACGTGGCCATAGTTAAGGTCGCCGGATGCACTGTTCAAAAATCCGCTCGTTTATTGCGCGGCCGGCCGAGCACTCACTTCCTTGCAGGTCGTCGTCCTCCCTCTCTCCTCCGCAAACATTGAGTGCCCACATATAAACTTCCGAACCGCTACCTACGTTGCTGTTGTGCTCGTACAAATATACTTCTCGATCCATCCTCTCCAGGGAGACGTGGTATGAACGTCTGTTTAAAGCCTGCGCGCCATTGGTTGAAAAAAACGGGGACTTTGGTGTTGACTTGGGCACCTGTGTGTACGTAGAGGTAACCGTATGTATTTATTTTGAGTACCGGTGCTCTGCATTTGCACCAAGTACATCGTAGGTTCATTCAAAGGTCACGTGAATATACGTGTTTTTTAAAAAAAATAGAATTTGACTATGTGCTACAATTATTACATCCAATATTTAGTTCATGACGTTACAGAATAAATTGGGAGTGACTATTCACCTGTCGACACATTCTTTTTCTCTCAAAATTTATCGAATTTTTGGAACATTCAAATTATACTACCGGAACAATAAGATAGTTTAAAACATAATTGTTGTACGAGTGCAAGACAATGAGTTAGTTTAATGCATCATTGTCCCAATAAGTTATGCATTCTAATTGTTCTAGTGGTACATTTTCATTGTTCCAATGAGTTTGATATGAATGTTTCAAAAATTTGATAGATTTTGTAAAGAAAATACATTGACGGATAAATAGCAAAGCTCTAATAAATTTTGTCCTCTCCTCATCAATGCAAGAATGTTATAAAACTAGGAGATACTTATCTAAAAATTTTGGAATATCATCTTCCGAGCAAAGTAGTCTATATCTTAAAAGGGTTATGAGTTCAACCGGAATAAATTTTAATGCATCAACATGCTAACACCATTGCATCAACATTCAATTGACTTTTATTATACTTTTATATATTTGTAAAAATCTTACTATATTCGTGGAAAATAGTTTTTGAGTAGAGGGGCATGTGCCCCTAAGCCTCAGAGTTGATAGTATGAAAACTGTCTTATTCTCGTATAAAGGTTACGATCTTGTAGCAGCTAGATCTATTATCTTCACATTTATTTAATAATTAATCGAGAATATAGTAGTAGGACTAATAAATTATTATAAAATTTTGTTCTATAACATAATAACAAAAGAATTCTTCCTAGTCTAGGCTAGAGCATTGAGAATTAAATGTAGACACTGAATTTATTAAACACAATTGAACTTTAGAAGCACATATCCAAAGGAGTCAATAGAGATTTGGTTTTATCAACAATGAGAAATGGAATTTCTTTTTTTCCCCAAAATATACCCCAAATTCCCGGTAAGAACCCCTGTTTTCTTGTTTTTCTTCTTTAACCATAAATCAAAAAATTTTTCTACCTCCTTTCTTTTTCGTGTATTTTTCTGATCAGGAAAAATAAAAAATTATGTCAGTTATTTTGAAGTTATTCGAATCTCGTACACACAAAAATTTGCAATTATTCATCTACTGCTGGAATCTATAATTTGGATTTATTTTATCGATGCAAATTGGATTTGGATAGAAGGGTACATTCTTTTATTTTAGATAGAAGAAATGTTTCTTCTATCTAAAATAAAAGAATTTTGCTGATTTATTTATTTCTGCAAAGTCAGTAGACACTTTTTATATAACAATTGATTTGTGTTGGAAACGAAGAGAGGTACCATTAAATAGTTAAGTTTAGTGGGCGCTCAATTCTTTCATCGAGATGCCTAACATCATTGTTAGACCTATAAATTATAGGTCATAATTACAATGTGGATAAGTCTAGATGGAACATTTTAACAAAATACTGTACTCCGTATGAAAAGCCAAGCTCCTTTGGACATCTTCAGTAATTGATGACACCATCTGACAATTTAGGAATGACCGGGACAATCATTTTCAATCAGTTCATAATTAATGAGACGATAGGCTAATATTATTTTGTGTCAAATCGATCATAAGGCCATTCTCAGTGCAAAGTTTCATTGCGTTGTTTCCAAGAGTGCCATGTCATTCCATTGTGTTTGAATAGATAAATGAAATAAGGTCTCTCAATGCTAAGTTTCATTTCACGGTTTCATATGCTTAGTTATCACTTAAATATTTCTTCCAAGTGACCAATAGGAATTGCTTAATGTGTAGAGATGAAACCCAAACCCTCTCAATGGAGTTTCATTTTAGTTTCAAAGTTTTGGTAACCGTGTAAACCAAGTTTCATCCCTATGAAACCCAATTCTTCTCTTTCCTAATAAATTCTATGCCACATCATCAGTTTTGCCTACATGGCATACTATTTAATGCAAATGAAACTTGCATTGAGAATGGCCTAACTCTACGACGGATAGGTTTCAAGTGGACCAATTTTCTATAACGCACCTATTTAGCACTAATTTCAGTGTAATGGCCACGGCGTCTAAAGTATGCTCGGCAGGCGAGCAAGGGAAACGAGCATGGCTCACATTGGTTGTGTGAAGTGCATCCAACTGCCATGACAAACAAGTTGACTGGATTATGATCATAGCGAAGACAATTAGACAAAGCGAAAGAAAATAATCAAGTAAAGAACGGGTCCGAATTCAGCCGAAGAATCTCAGCGCAGGTCGTTGAATATCTACAATTATTTTTTTATAGAAAAAGAAGCTGAAGAGCTCACAGGACTTGATCACCCAACTACCAAGCAAATCCTTCGTCACGTACACATGACTCGGTCACATGACACCGAGTCCCTCTCGCAGTAGTTCCCGTCCGTCGTCGTCGACCTTTCACTGCTCCCTCGCAGTTCCTCCGCCGTAAACTCCATGGCGTCGATCGAACCCCCGCGCTCACGTGACCGCGACAGTGACGCTTCCTGATTACTACTACTGTTACGGAGTTACAAGTGTGCAGGCGATTACAAGGGTGGTTAGATCTGGGATCCTGAGTTTTACCGGGTAATCAATTGAAACCGAAGATCTGGATCGGCATATGCAGCAATCCCCTGCTCATCGTACGTGCCGATCAGTTAAGTTAATCTATGCCGCCGGCCACCCGTATTCTGTGACCGTGCGAGCTGGCACCGTGCCGCGTCCGGCCAAAACGAAACAGAGATGAAGATGGCGAGCAGCAGCAGGTGAATCTTTGCAAGCGCAGCGTGCACGGCGATCGACGCGGGCCGATCTGATCTACTGGTACAGTGAGCGAGGCGCAGGAGTTATCTGGAGGCGTGGGGTTCAGGTGGAGTCTGTCCGGATCAACTACAGTTGCCAACGCATGTGATCGAACGAACGATGCGGGGTTGGTACTGCTTACGGTCGGGCGGAGTCGTCGCGGGCGAGCGCACGCACGGATAATGTGGATTGGCTTTGACGCGGCGCACGCCCGGTCGCTTTAGGAATGGTCGGTCGTCGGCGTCGTCGCCATGGACGACTTGAAAAGGCGTCTGGAAACAGCTTGCGTTGCGTGGCTCTTTTTTGTGGTGGTACTATCGACTAAAATCGTGGTGGTTCCAATTCGTTAATTTTAGAGATCTGTTTATTTTATTGCCACTAATTTTTATACACCTATCAATATTGCTATCTAAGAAGGACGGATCTGGTGTAGCGGTAGAGCATACCGTCTGTTCCGCGGTCTTTTCGTATTACACATGCGGGGTAAAGTCTGCCGCTGATATCCTTTCCCATACCTCGCACGGTGTGGAAGCTCTCAGCGCTGGTACGACCTTTATCAATATTGTCATCTAAGGGAAATAAACGGACCCACAATCTTGTGCAAGTAAAGGCCTCATCTTTTGAATCTAATTTCAATTTCTTGAAAAAAATGCAAACATGATAATTTTCTATCATTGAGTGTATTTTTTATTTTCACTATTGCTTTCTTTTGAATCCAATTTCAAGTTCGGTTACAAAAAATAGAAACACTCGCCTCCGATCCTCTTACTCATTAGTGAATTCACGTATTTCAACTAAGGGGGCACTTGCGCCTTTTGTTTAAATATGGACCACCTAAAGAAAAGGTATAACTAACACATTTAGATTCATCATACTTGATTCAAGATGTTTACTACTAACAAGTCAAATCATGCGCATTCTACTCATATGACAACTTGAAAAAGATATCCATTAATTACTTCGTGATTTCTACTATTGCACATTCTACTCATATGACCACTTGAAAAGATATTAATTAATTACTTCATGATTTCTACCATATATAGGCTTTTTTCTACATTTATTTTGGTGAGGAAGAACTAATTAAACTAGTACAAGTTACTTTAAGATGTATTATTTTATCAAAATTTTAGTGGAAATCTAATATAAGGCCGGACCTCATGACAAAATTTTCTTTTGTGTCTATCTCTCTTCAATCTCAATTGTTTGTTTCTATATTGCAATGAGAAACTTTATCGCAAAAAAACATGCATGGGAAAACTCCATTGCTTTTTAGATTTGCTAGTCTACTCGTTGAGTGGAATTTTTCTTATCTTTCACTCAGCCGTTGGATCAAGATCGAACGACCTCCAGTCATCTTCAACCTCCAGCGACGGTGGGAGGCATGGCGGCGGAGCGCATGGCGGTGTGGGCGGGGCGACCAACGGCGAGGGCACCGCCGCGTCGCCGGTGGCGGAGGAGGGACGAACTTAGTGCTCCGAGTTATTGTCCGTGGTTGGTCGATCACCGGTGGCCTAGGGTTCTAGCGTGCTCAACATTTCCGGCAATGGAGGAAGGGCTCCGGTGGGTGGCGGCCACGACTCGACGGTTAGTGGTGGCGAGGTAGCAGGGGTGCCGCCTTGGTCGCGAGCGGCCGGTGGGTGGTGGCCGGGGTGGCAGCGAGGGCGCCACAGCCAGAGGATTTAGTGGCGGTGGTGGGTTGACCGGCGGTAGCGATGACGGGTGCGGGTGGCGCAACGCCACCAGCTGCCGGAGGTGGGGGTACGCGTGGAAGGAGGAAGCGGAGGAGCGAAGAGGGGTTGGAGGAAGAAGACGCGCTGACGACCGTTGGATCAGGATCGTGCGGTCAAAAATCTGACCGGAGGATTTCCTAAATTCCATTTGCGTGGGCGCTAGACAAATCCTTATTTTTTGTATAGTTTTTAAGTTTTTGGATCACAGACTTACATGTGACAACCAACACTAATCTTGTACTTTTATATCCCTGCATTTTTTGTAATAATGGTTTAAAGTGTTCATTAGAAATGTAGTGTCTTGGGAGTTTATGCTATTGTGTGTTTTGATGCTTAAAGTCAGTTACAGGTTTTCTCAGGGGAAGCAAGTGAGCACCTCTCACCGAACATATATTAGAGAGATGCAATTCCCTGTGTTCCAAAATAAATATCGTTTTGGAGTTGGGCACATAAATTAAGCGGAACTAAAAAGATGGGTGCGTCAAAAACGAGAAAGAGAGATATAGAGACAGAAATAGTGAAAAGAGAATATATTATATTGAAAAGTGAGAAAAATGCATTGAAAAGTGAGAATGACATATAATTTGAGAAAAGTAGATAAAGCTGGAATGATATGTATTTTGAAACAGAGGAGTACCAACCTGCCATAGGAAGTAGCTAGATAATAAAAAGAAACGAAAAAAATCAGATTCAAAAGTAAAATGAAAATATGAACTGTCAATCCACTACCTTGTATCTCATGATCCATGCCACACCATCCTCCCCACATATGTTGTACCCGAAACGTGTGATACGTGCATCACCACGGTGTACTGTCGATCTTCGTTCGTGGCATGCAACTGGGACGCAGGTGCGCAACCGGCGCCATAACTCATCCCACAGCTTTGGCAGATCGCTTAGCCCGTTCATCTTCAGCGCAAGGACGCTCGATCAGTGAGCTATTACGCACTCGGTTCCGGCACACGACTTCGTTTTCTGAGACCGTTCTGGCGAGCGGTTCCGGCGCCGGTTCTTGCACAAATTAAACGATGCCATCAAATCGGGAACGCAGCCGAGGCCATTTCACGGACAGGGAGACATCACCATCGCAAGGCGACGTTACTGGGCGCCGCACCCGCACGCGCTGTATTGGCCTCCGCACGCGGCAACTGGCTCGGGCCACATGAACACGGCGCGCCGATCAGGAGCTTGGCACGGGCGCAGCTGCTGCGCACCAGTATTCTCCCCGCTTTTTGGGAGAATCGTGTGTTGGGGTTTTATCGACCGGCTTTTGCTCTTTTTGCAGAGGCCAGAGATTGCAGTCATGTGTTGCGTCATGGCAGAAAAGGCTCTGATGATCTGCAGCACGAGCTGATGAGTCACAGGCATCTTGTGATCCGTCCTTGGAGAAAAGGATGTGTTAGCGGCGCGCTACTCTGGCCTGGCACCTCGCTCGATTAACTAACTAGGCTGGCCGCGTTAACCAGAAGAGTAAAGACGAAGGGTTCAAGCTGTCAGGGCAACGAATACAATCATCGTCGATTTTGTTTGATCAGCTGTACCTTGACAAAGTTCGGTTTGTGGAGCAAGCACAATATCATAACCGCATGGTGGGCGGCCAGTCACGCGGCAAGATGCCTGGTTTAAATTGACGTATTGTTTCTTAATTTGCTCAGGGGGCAGGATCTTTCTGTAGATGGACTAGGATTGAATTCAGAAATGTAATACTTCGTATTCTAAAGTACGTTGCCTTGCCATTTCCCCCTTTCTAAAGCATGATTATTTTAGTCTAAAGCTCAAAAGAATGGGAACTACTACTATACATAGAGAATAATCTTGCTAATAGCATTCCTTTAACAGAAGCAATTAATTTATATATATTAGGCCATTCTCAATGGACCTTTTATTTGACATTAATTAACTGCCACATCAGAAAAATAGATGACATGGTAAGGTAATTAATATGAAAAAGAGAGGTAGTCTTTCATTCTAGTGAAAGGCCATGGACTCTTTTCCAAGTTAATGAAAGACAAACGAAAGTGCATTGAGAGCATTTCATTTCATCCTTAACACCATCAACCAACAAGATCGTGCCACCTAGTAACAATTTAATGTCTCGTTCGACTTACGAAATTGTGAAATGACATAATGCGCTTTCATTTCATATGACACGACTAAAAAGTTGACGTGTTATACTTGGAAAAACGTGAAATGAAAGAGACCAGTGAGAATGGACTTAAAGAAAGAAATGGTTTCATACATTAATAATCTTGTTCTAGGAAAAGGACCCACGCAACTGAAACTATGGGAATAAATCGTAACAGACAAAAAAAAAATTAAATTAAAGAACCTACACAAACAACTGTGTTTGAGCCATGCGGGTCTGAAAACTACTACATTGCAGCGGTTGGCCTTACTTCACTAGAGCATGCTGTGATACACACCTACGTGATTCCTGATGAACATTGCTATACATACGACCAGGTCATCCGATACGGACATCCGACCTTCAAATCAAAGCTCAGCAAAGGGCAGTCGGACAGTCTGCTCAGTCGGACAGTCTGGTCGTACAAGACAGTCGGAAGCAAAGCGTTTCCGATTCTTAATTGCCTTTACTGATGACACTCGACGCTCGAGTATGCTATAGAATGTAAATTGTCACATGAGTCATGATTGATATTAATCATTAACTCTACCAGAGTAATGTATTATGACTATACATGCTTGGCGGCTGTTTAGGTTTGTTGTGCTGGAATTTTAGGTGAAATGGCCATGTCAATCACAGCAAAATAAGGCCCTTATTGTAGTCAGGCACAGGTTCATCATCTTCAACTAATTCTTGCCTCTTTGCCTGTACTGCAACTAACGGATACAAGCATTGATACTAGTACTGGTAGATGCTTTAAGAGTTTTGGTGCTGTTGTGTCCATGATAAGGTAAACTACAAATGCCCACACAGTTATGTGCAGGACAACCGCTACTGCAACTGATAGCCATACCCATTGATTCTGAGGACCCGTATACCTACCAGTTTGACCTAAAGAAATCCGTTTTCTTGCATGGCTCACGTTAAAAATCTTGTGGGTTTTGGTTTATACGCTATAGCAAAGCGATGTCGCAACCACCGGTACGTCGTCTGAAAAATAATATTTAATTCAGACCGCAGACAAGTGTGCGGTGACTCATTGTTAACTCTGTATCTCTGCCGACTAGGGACAATTGGTCTACATAGGCTGCATGGCTCCGGAAGTAAGTATCCTAAAGAACGCCACCGTACATATATTAGACACAAGTAGTTATGTTCAGTCAAATTCGAATCCTTGATTGAACAATTGTGGAAGAAACAGATCCATGTTTATATCACGGATTTGGGTGAGCGGATATCTTCTGTGCCGATCCATGTATCACTGACCCGTTCGTAGAGATATGTAATCCATAATCTAGTCTAGTTTAATGAAAGCTGATCTTAGCGATTATATAAACACTGTTATATAACATTTCACCTTTTGATAATTATCTAAGTCACTGGCCAGGAGGCACCGGATTTATTAAGAATCTTGAAAGGCATCATCATCTTCTTTCCTTTTGATATAAGCACTACTTAATTGTTGCCTCGGCAGCCCTACCACTACCGAAAGAGTAGAACACAAAAGTGACGAGTGGATCGGAGTCACAAACCACAGCCACAAACAGAACATTGCACTTTTTCTAGCTCCTTTGCCTTCCCTTGAAGCACATCGCTACTCATGTTCGGACACAACTGCATGAAAAACTACTCGATCCATCGTACCCGCATCAAGATCACAAAAACAATGTACCTGTACTGTACTCGCAGATGCTCTTGATGCGTTGTTACTTACGCCAATTGTTCGTTGCTTAGTTTTTTTTTTCGAGGATGCTGCCTAGCTTATTATGGCCCAATCAGAAGGAAACTACATAGACACTAGGTGTTAGACCCCATCATATGCATCATGCGAGTTTGCTTGTGCAAGTTGCTTTGCACCATCCACAACTAACCGATTTTGCATTGGTGCCTCATATTCTGTGCATTCTGTGCACCGGTCGTTTGTTCAGTTCTTTGTGGACCTTATCCAATAAAACAATTTATGAAACCGGATAAACTGCACCTATTATATTTTTGAGGGAGTAAAGTTGGTTTATCCCTCTTAAAAATTAAATGGGTCTCATTTGGCAGTCCAAAAATATGGCATTTACAATTGTGTACAAATTAGGGTCCCTGGTTAAGCCATTTTTCTTACTAAAAATTAAAGATATTTTTTTAATCTTATAAACTCAATATTGGACATGATCGATCTTGGAGCTAGAGTTTTGTGTCAACCAAAGTATTCATTTTTTTAGATAATGGGAAGATTGCATTAATCCCAGCCCTGGCTCTCAAAAAGAGAGTTGCGATAAATTACAACCACCGAGTAACTCGGTCATCATCAGACTTTTACAATAGTCATGATCGAAAAAAGAAAAGCATTTCCTCTCTAAATCTTTATTATTTTCCAATGCATTACTGGTTCTATAAGACTACATCGGAAGCATCTTCAAGGTGACTCCAAAGAGAATTCAGAGTAGTTGGCAATGATGGAGATTTGGCACCACCATGCGACGACAAAATTCCACGTGAGGGGCCATGTCAAGGATGACAAGAATTGTTTGACGAGTACATGCCATAACACCATGTATTGGCGATGATAGATCAGACCTTACACAATGGCAATGAGAAATCACCGTGATTGAATCGGACCTGTCGCCGGCTGGGTTAGACAATCACAACAATTGTCGAACGCACAGTAGAGCACGTCGCTGTTGTTGCTAGACAAACACCACCCTGCGCCGTTCACCGGGTCTGTAGCAGAGGAGGGACAAGAAATGCCTCCGCTAAAATAGAGAGGAAAAGAACGCCATGGTTTGCTTATTCTTCCTTATAGGCCACGGCCGGCCGACCCTGATACGATGAAGATCATTTACGAGATCCACCATGACGTCGATCAACAAGAGGGATGACCTCAAATTGACGTGAGACGGGCTAGGGGCGGCGACGTCGGCTACAAACCGTCGGACTCCACCACCGCAACAGACCGGCCACCACCATATGACGACTTGCGACTCCGCCCCGACGACCCTCCTGTAGATCCGGAGCTCATGCACCCGAGAACGGGAGGAAGGCCACGCCGCCGCCAGCCTAGCTATCCTCACCGGTTTACACGGCGGCTGGCTCCGGCGGCGCGATAGAGAGGGAGATTTGGGGTGGCACCGGTCATGATGCGACCTTAGTTTAATTTATTTGAGATGAATGTCATTTGCTTGTTTATTGGCGGCAAAGTGGCTACAAGAGCGAGGCTGCACGATAAGGTGTCTAGCGAGGCTGCACTGCACCCACTCCATCAGCAAATCAAAACAGCCGTAACGAATCGTCCCTGCTCCAATGGTCCTCTGCTCTCACCATGTCCTATGTGATTTACTCCGTACATATGATGCAGATAGGCTGTTGCCATAATGCCATGCTACCCGTTGTAGGTATCCAATTTTTGTTTCTGCAGGTTTGGCACCGGCCTGGCGGTTGCAGCCATCCAGCCGCTCACACTTGGAAGCCCATGCTCCGATCGCACTTCCTCACAGAGACTCGTCCGCCGGCGTGTCGGATGTCGAGACCTGTGTTGACGTCTCCTCTATTTTGGCGGCTGCTTGGAACCTTGATAGAGATTTCTCGCATCATGGATCCTTGACACCTCAGCTTTGAGCTGTTGCCGTCGTCTAGTCCGTGGCGGGCCGCCAGTGTGTGCCTTTCATGTGGCGTGTAGCTGTGGCGATTGGCGAACCGTCACGTGTAAGTTTCGCTGATGTGATGTGATGGTCGTGTGCGAGAGAGAAGTCCAAGTCCAACAGAACAATACGAGGTCACAAGGAGACGGGTTGCTAGTTGAACAATGCAACGGCATGCAGGGCGCTGCAGATTTTTTCTTGGGCCATACATATCAACCATCGTGTAGTGCGTCGATGGGGCTATGATACATGTGTATTTTAACCTAACACAATCGTTGCAAACACTTGGAAGTACTCTCCGTACGGTATGCAGTTTACACAATGCCCAGCTAACCTAACATATGCCTTTCCATGAAATCCATGCGTTCCAATCAACCAGAGGTTGGTACTGACTCATTTGCTGAAAGAGAGCAGGATTAAAATGGTGGCAACGTTACCACAACTGATGAGTTGTTAGGAGAAGAACTGGACCGATCGACTGGGCCAGAGATTTGGATATCTCTGCAATTAGTTAGTGGGCACTGGGCCGAAAGAGAGCAAGATAAATGCTGCAAGTCAGGAAGATTTGTTCTTCATTTGCCAATCCTGTTCAGGTTTCAGAATGGTCCAGTCTATAATGCTTGAAGAAGTAATGCGAATCGAATAACTTTCAGTTCAAAATATAAAGTAGGCACACCGATTTCTCTATCCAGGGACACACCAGAACTTTTCTGATCTAAATGCTTTAACTCAAGACATTTGTGGATATTCTTCTTCTGAAACGGGAGACGTCAGGAGCATGTTCCGAAATGGTTTCCTTGCATTTGCATAGTTGCAATGGGAAAGGTAAACATTGCTTCTTCTGAGAAAAGGTGCAGTAGTGGAACGATGATATGCACAACGAGCTACTACATACCACACCAGACAAAGATTCTAACCTCTCAACTTATTTGGAAGATGCTTCAAAATGGAGAAGGCCAACTTGGCACAGGTTGAAGCTGCAACCGAATGGACAGCAGAGAGGAGAAAGAAGCACGGACTGCAAGAGAATGACACATGCGCCTCTTGTGAACAAGCAACAGAGTCGATTGAGCACATTATCCTCCACTGTCCGGTCGCAAGAGAGGTATGGTGGGCGATACTCAACTGGGCAAACATTGCACGTCGTTTTCAAACAGGAGACACTGAAATCCTGGAAGCATGGAAGAACATGAGGAGCGGCCTGGACAGGCCGAGATGGAGTCCTGCTGGTGCTGGAATTTTTGGATCGCAGGTTTTCAGGAATGAGACAGCGGACGCGACATACATCAAGAGGAGGCCATGCTGTGGATTGCGGCAGGCGGAAAAAAGCTAGGTATACTAATAACACGAGAGTAGGCTGATAAAAAAATTACTCGGTAGTAAGCACTGTAATGAACAATATGTAACACTACCGGCGACCGACAAAAAGCAGCACGCGTGTAAGTTCATCGACCACCTTCTTCATAATACAAAGATGTGCAACTCTCCTGTGTATTCTAGAAAAAAAAGCTGCAACCGAATGCTTTAGCTCCCAGAAATTGCTGCTTGGAAATTGTTCATAGTCCGACGCTGCTTCGCCACCATGTGCGTGTAGTCAGAACTCAGAAGTCAGAATAGACCGCACACAAGAAATGCTTTGGCCAACAACCAGGCTTCTGGGTCAGGAAAACGGCCACTTCAGCACTGTTAGTCATGCAGCCATGCAGGGATGGAGATGTCATCGAGGTAGTGAAGGTTGTTCTTCCATGCAGCCAGTTCTTGGCTCCTGACTGCCATTAGGTTTTTTCTTCAGAGCATTCTTCACCTCCTCTTCTTTCTTATCAACAAAAGAGATCAATGACTTGATGCTAGTTAACCTTGCTGGTCGATTTATAATCTGAGGTTCGTGAAACTGAACCTCAACCTGGTTATTGTACCTACTGTACTGACATAATATGCGAAGGAAGAAAATCACAAGAGCAAGGGCGCATGCCAGTCCACAGATGAGGAAGAGGCCCCAGAAGCTTGACAGGCTCAAGGAGTTTGACCCGACATTATTGTCTGCACCGCACTCTGTACCAGCTAACCATTCGTCGTGGATCCTCTGGAGATTGCCGTTCTCTGATAGTGTCAGAATTGCTGTTGACAGGTCCTCAGCAAAAGGGAGTCTCTTGGAAAGGCCTGCAAAAAGATAGAGTGAATTTAAAAGATACTCTGAAAAGGAATACTAGTAAGTACAAGTTGTTTCATTATGACACTTCCACTTACAAATCCCCAACCACTTTTTGTGAAAACCTGACCAACTGTCTTGAATTTGCAGTATTTTGACAAAAAGATCTCAACATATGGAAGCTCATCAATTATTGCAGCAACACCGCCATTTCCTGAACCTAGCTCTAGTGCTCTTGCATATTCTGATGGGCTGCTTAGTGGTACCAAGCGGGATTCAGCGATGTTTAGGTCTTCCACTAGATAGTTTCTAGAAAATGAACCAACTTGATAGCCAATTGCACTTGAACTCGAGATCAAACTATCGAGACCTTGTATCCCTGATGTCAGCTCTTGAACTGTGAGAAGTGAGGTCAAGCTTGCTGTGTAGCTCGAATTAATAATCAGCACAACAAAGAGCCAAATGAGCAGCACAAATCTACCAAGTGCACTAACTGTGTTCTCTCCTGTTCAAAGCAACAAGAAAGGAGGATTTGAGAGTGAATTAGGAAACCTTTGAAGTACATTGACTACTTCAAAAAACTTACTGTGCGAAAAGAACATGGTAGAGAAACTAAACCTGAAAATACACAAGATTTAAATTAAATAAATAGCAATAAGTTTAACAACCAGAATATGTAAAAGCATGGATGCGAAATGCCGATACTAACCAGCACACTGTCATAATTTGCTGTCTTGGAGGTCCACGGAACTCAGTATTAGTGCGGTGTTCAAGTATCCAAACAACCGCGCCCACAAAGACAAAGAGAATACCTAGGACACACCACATTTGGAAGGTGAATGGTTTCAGAAAAGCCCATGCATTTGATTCGATCTCCTTTGCTGGAGCTACAATAATGAGGCCTGATTCTATATATGGCTGGGTAAAATCAACAAGTCTTGTTCTGTTCGTCACTATAGCAATATCCCCTATTGCAGCATCGAAGTACTGAAAGGACAAGACAACCAGAATTAATAACATCGGTATAGTCAAATATTCAAGGTTCTAACAGTTAACATATTATTTTCCGAACTGAAAAGAGTACATGTGCTACTCACGTTTTCCGAGACTTTCTGAACAAGGTTACTGTAGCTAGGATTCTTCAAACCATCTCCAAATAAAACAAACTCGTACAAGACAGGGTAGGGCAATAAGCTTATTGCAGATTTAAAAACATCGACCGAAAACCCCTTTACTCCATCAGGTCCCTTATCTTGCGTCACAAACTCTTTGTAGCTCGTTCGCAGAGGTACTCCGATCCTCAGAGGCTTCCCATGATCAGAAAACACCCACCCACGAGGTTTTTCAGAGGTCTGACCAGGCCATATAACATCACGGAGCCGTACATTGTTGGTTGAAGAGGGCAGTGCAGATGAGTTTAGTTTTTCTGGAGCAACAACCGAGAGACCAGAAACATTTGACCAATATCCAATGGTTCTTAAACCTGTGCCACCGATATTCAGGATAGCATATGCTGGGTGAATCAAATTTCGGTCCGAGGTAAACTGAAATGGGCCAGAAACTCCTGAGAAATTTGCACTCCACACTTTTTCCAGTAATTTATCTCCATTGTTGAAAATACTAAGAGAATCTAACCGAAGGCTACTGCCTTTTATATCTTGCAAATTTGGGTTCGCCGAAAAAGATACAGCGTTCCCTTCACTTAGAAATTGCTCAACAGCATGAGCAACTAACCATACAGAATCATAAGCACGCATAGTGTACGAACTCAAGGTCAAACTACCATTCCTGGTTAAATCATTCCACTTGGACAACAAAGCATGCTTCATGTCAGAATCCACAATATGTTGCCGAAGCACAAGAACACCCTGGGTGAGTTCCACAACATCAAGATTACCATGCACAGATGAATCTATCACTGTAGAAAGCCAGTCTGTTGCTATCCAAACATAACCGCTGCTCATCATCCCCAAAGACTTTGCAGCAGAAAACACATTAAGACCAGAGTCAGGGTTTACGTGGACAACATAGACACGAGACTCCATCTCATTTACTTGCATCAAGATATTCTGGATTGTAGTCTTTTCAGCCCCAGGGGGCAACTTAGCCTTGTAGGTTATCTTGCACTTGTTTTTTGCAAGGGCGTCACCTAGTGCTGCGATGCCACCTCTGCCATAGTCATCATCAACATATATGGCAATGACTTCTTTCCATTGATACTGAGTGATGATGCTAGCTATAGCACCCATTTGGTAGTAATCACTTAGCGTGGCCCTCACAAAGTAAGGGTACTCAAGAGAAGAAAGGGTAGGATCAGATGCTGCGAAGGAGATAACTGGGACATGAAGTTCATTAACAGCATGAGAAATGACATGAGCAATTGCTGAGGATTGTGGACCTAATACACTGATCACATCTTTTGCCAGAAGCTGCAATGCTGGACAAGAAAAAATTGTTGTTAAAATCTCCCAGGCTTCCAATTCAGGATAATTACACTAATCACTTCCACTTAGCAAGACTAAACATTTTTTTATAATGCAAGACTAAAGAAAGTTATTTTCTCTATATTTTTAGAAAAAAATATGCAGGCAAAGTCAACTTTCTAAATATGCTTGTCAAAAGAACAATGGTTTATGCACTCGTTACATGTTTTCAATGGAAGGATTTGGAACCTCCCAGCCAAATGTCATCTGAACTTAAACATGATTATAGTGTTGGATACAAATACCCAACTATTGCCTGATTCTAAAAATACAAGAAACATCAGTAGTTCAATAAAATACATTTGTAAAAGTACAAACTGAATTGCTGGTGCTAATACAATCTTTCTATTGCAGTTCCTAGTTTAAACATTAAATCATGTTGTTTTCTCCATGTACCGACTAAAAGTGACAAATTTGTAATTCTTATATAACCGCTCAAGAGTCAAGATAATCTGGTGTTGCTAATAACATGCATCACTACTTTTCTCATGCATAGTTACTAGAAAATCCAATGAAAGATTAATGCATCTATCTCAATATATGATATCGAATTGTAATAAGACCAAAGAATGTCAATAAATGATTAAGAAATTCAGACCTTCTATGGTGCCAACAAAGCCACTGCAATTGGTATCTTGCATAAGAACACTCAATTTGGTCCCCGGGAGTATGCTAGGATCGGCATTGACATCCCCAACAGCGAGTTCAATAGCTGGCCTTACCGCCTTCCCAATAACAGAATCAAATGTGAACAGTGCACCGATGCGCACCTCGGCTGGCCTTGTGAGGTTAACGGTGATGTCGTTCTGGTTGTCTGCCATGATTCCACTGACAAAAATGCAGGTACACAGAAGTAGGCCAGCATAGTGAACAGGGCCCATATCCATGGAACAAGGAACGCCTATCTTATTCGCAGCAGCCTGGGCTGTCTAAAGGACCTCTTCAGGGAGAAATGAGGAACAGAATTCGTATGCAGAAAACAGGAGAACGCATTTCATTTCTTGATTCCTAAAACGATTCTTGAATTACTAGTTGAGGGCAAGCAAATGAACGCCGCTTGCCTCCAAGAACCAAGAAACCTCATTCAGTCAACGCAAACGCTGTTTTAGTGACTGCTCGTCAGCTGTTCGACGAAATGCTCGATGGCGAGCAGAACGCATCCCTCATCTACAGGAGAATTGCGCAAAGGAATAAGCGAGGTACGAGCTCAGAGCTCCTAGAATAGTAGCATCCGAAGATCATCCAGTGGTTACCTTGTGCCTGACGATGCCATGGAGGGAAGTGAAACCACGGGACGGCGAGGTGACCTCAGCTACAACCTCATCTACAACTACAAGCACCAAAGATGTTGCATTTGGGTTCCTCGTGATCCTTGTTCCTAGTGGGCGACAGGAGTAGCCATCCGATAGAATGATTCGGGCAAGATTTTTCAGAGCCTGAAGAAACGAGTACAGGGGAGGGGTACACACGCAGTCGCGGGTCACGAAAAGCTAAAAAAAGGCAGCTCTGTGCCTTTGCCAATTGAGATGCGATACCCCTCGATGAAAAGAAATGATATTTTGCTCTGTCCGAAAGAAACACGACGAGATGAGGAGCACCCCGACCCGACCTCTGTAAAGTACTTCGACATCGGATCGTGAATGGCGGCATAAGGGCCACGTGATCCAGTTCTTCATAAAAGGAGAAAAAATACGGATACCCTGGAGGTTGGTACGGATTTGATTTGACCCTTAATGGCCATCATTTTTTTTTCTTGCAGAAGCACCCTCAGATGAGGGCCGTTTCATAATATATTGTTGTGTTTGGGTTCACTTTTGTTGGCAGTTTGTGCTTCCATACTTATCTCCAGGATGACACAATACTACGAATTCCAAGTAATTCTAGAAAGGAGAAAAATGCGTGGAGATGATCAGTAAGTGTTGATCTACTATACAGAAGAAAAGGGAAGAACGTACTGTGTTCCAGTGCACTGAATAATCACATGCCATAATCGTTTATGAAATATACAAGGTTCTCTGGCCTCTCCACAAGAGGTCATCACTATATCTACATGGCTGAATTATGTCCTACACGCTCAATCATATATACATACATTCTGGTCACCTTCTAACGTTTCTGGAAGTTCAAGGCCTTCGTGCCGTACGCGAAGAGGAAGAGGAACAAGATGATGTACCCGAAATGTGCCAGCACAACGTAGCCGAGGAAATCATGCTTGTAACCCAGGTTTCGTTTCAAAAATCCTTCACCACGATGCCGGTGGAGCTGCCAGGTACACTGACGGTGCGGCCCATGTCGCCAAACTGTGACGCAACGACACCGTAGATGGTCCAGGCCACCGGGTCCGTCCAGTAGAACCATCGCCACCAGATAGGAATAGACTGCAGGAGCGTATAAGTGTTTTCAGACATGTAGCAGGAGCTCAGGACACGACGTTTATTGTGTCCTCAATCAGGACTGATTTAGATTTAAAAAAAACGAGGACTGATTTAAACACTTGAGATCAGAGAGATGCCTACCGGTCGGGGTATAAGGAAACCAGCGAAAATGTTCCAACTAGTGAGGGTGAACGAAACAAGAATACCCGCGAGCATTTGAGATGGGGTGCAGGCAATCAACATTGCGCCATACAGTGTCAAGTAGACGAAGCTCGCACTGATAAAGAACAAGAAGTAGAAGAACTTGTCTGCCTTCCACTCATAGCCAACCATGGCATAAATTGGTAGAGTATAAAGAATACCCTGAGCCGTGTTGTAGACAAATTCGACGACGGTCTGTGCAATAAGTTCAGTGAATTAAAAGTTTGTACAATATGTGCATGCAAGAGTTCCAATTCTGAAAAGAACTGTGAGAAAATAAGTAACTGTAAGAAGATCACGATATTCTCTAAGAAAAATTCGACTGGTGGGGTAAAACTGTCCCCACAGCTTTCTTATTGATAGAAGAGAAGCTCAGCCGGAGAGAAAAAACCCTCAAACCCCCGGAATCAAATTGTAGTGCCGCAAAGATACTTGGTTGGACACTGTTGACCGTGTTGGTCACTAGTGCAACTATCCGTCTATCCTAGGTGGGAGAGCCCAAACCAGTCTACAGCCCAGATACCAGGCAACCAAGTCGGCGTGGGTGCCACTATTTCAGGGGCTGCCAACACTCTTTTTTTTTTCATTCCACATTGATTTTTTTTTCATTCCACAAATTGCCTCTCACCACGAGGTTCTAACCAACTGAGCTGGTGTCAGTTTGCAGAAGTTCATGTTATTCTCTTTGGAGCAAGATTAATGAAAGTTAGTGTCATCATACTTCATCTATTAAATGAAAAGAATAGGTATCCAGAAATTACCAGTGCAAACGCATAGGACAATGGAGAGTACATCCCTGCTGCCTTTTCACGGTAGAAAACTGTCCGCTCGATGGAAAAAACAGGTAGACATGAGAGCAAATTTGCAGCTCCAAGGAAGAAAACGGCAGCATACGTAGCTCCAAGTAGATTAAACAGGTCCTCCTGATTTTCTCTGTACAAATGTTATAAAAGAAACCAGATCAACAAACAAATTTAGCATGACGACACTATTTCATGAATTGATTTCAATGCGAACACGAGTGAATAAAAAATATGAAAACATCATAATGTGGGGTAGTATCATACATATTCTTTCCTTTGCGCCAAAAGACTGTGCCAAAAACAACACCGTAGAGCACTGTCATAAGATAGCGCATAGCATTGTAGGGTGGATTCTTCCAGTAAGATCGAAATTGTTTCCACGCATTCGCCATAAACTGATTTAGGAAATTCTGGGCATATTTAGTGGGAAATGAGATATCCTGGTAGCCTGACGGTGGAATGCTTAATTCCTTAATAAGTTCTTGATTGCTCCTGAGCATATTCATAAAAGTAAATGTAAGAAAATCGATGCTTGTTTGCTCGGGCTTCAGAGAGCGAAGAGTTTCAATATAATCAAACGCAAAATGATGTATTCCACAAAACATTTTTTATAATAGCTTAGCCCATATATTTACCGGTAAAGAGCAGAGTTTGCATATATTTCTGCAAAATCCACATTCAGGCGAGCCTCAGCTAGAGGAGAACTGACTTCCAGCATCCATGTTGCTGGGTTGTATCCTTCCGTAATTTTTGGAACACCTGGAATTGCCTGCATGAGAGGTATTCCATAAGAATTATCCTTTCTGATATCTCACCATGAGTTCAGGTTACCTCCATACACAGTGATACATCAATATATCAGATGAAATGATGAGCGACTAATCCTAGTTAGTTCCTGAATTGTTACACAAATAATTTATTTCAATTTGTGTTATTACTTTTCAGGAGCTTCTATTTCAGTTCTGTCATTAATTTATGAATCAATTTAAGTAATTGATCTGTTTACTGTAGGCCCAAAAAATAACTTCATTTATCTGGAAATTGCATATATATATATATATATATATATATATATATATATATCTGGAAGAAACAGATGTGCCTGTAACTGTAACAAACTTTTAGCATATGGGCTGCTTATCATCAAAGACAGTTCACCTGGAAATATTCAACTAGTATGTGAGATTGGACACCAAGTTGGCCAGCGTAGATGACACGTCCTCCTCGCTTCAGCAACAGAAGCTGAAAAGGTCCGAAATTATTTTAAGTACATTCTTGTGGAGTTTTAAAAAATAGAGATGTCAGAGCTTAAAATAAAACTATAAGTAATGTGAGGACCTCATCAAAAGCCTCAAAGATATCAATACTGGGCTGATGGATCGTACAAACCACAGTTCGCCCTGTGTTAACTGTATTTCTCACAGTACGCATGACAATTGCTGCAGCTCTAGCATCAAGGCCAGAAGTTGGCTCATCCATGAATATAATTGAAGGATTCGCCACTAGTTCTACAGCAATGGTGAGTCTCTTCCTTTGTTCAGTTGATAACCCACTAACCCCAGGCAGACCAACCAGAGCATCTCGCAATACATCAAGCTCAACTAATGACATCACTTCCTCTACAAACATCTGCATTAAAATTGAATTAGTTATATCAGATCAACTAGTGCTTTCAAACCCAAAGATATTAAATCTGAACTTTTTTCTCAATATCGTAGGTGCTGTGCAGGCCTTGTACATCATCATCAAGAACAGCAACAGCAGCAAAAACAACAAAGCCTTTAATCCCAAGCAAGTTGGGGTAGGCCTTGCGCATATTCAAAGAAAATTAAGTAATACAGGCACAACAGTGTTGTACTAATATGTATATTGATGATTCACTTCAGACCAGCATGAAAGGATGCATTTGATGACTCAAAAGTTTTGGTTTGTAATGTGCCAAACTATTCATAATACGAGCCAGTATTTCAGAAATAACATATACAGATAAAGCTAGGTGATCTTTTGAAGGAAGAAGTGACGTTATGCCAATGAGCTCGCAACTTACTCAACTTTCTCAACACCAAGAAAAAATATTAATGCAACTTTGGATTGACTAGAATGCTATCGGTTAAGAGACAGTATTTAGTACTGAGTTCTGACACTCCAAAGTATAATTACCAGTATTGTTTTTCTGTAGAATAAAGGCATAAGCACATCGAATATAGACACAAAATAAAGAAATTAAAATACGAACATACCTTTCTAGTGTTCTCATCAACCTCTGAGGGAATGCGCAACCAGGCAGAATAAAGGAGAGATTCGTACACAGTAACATTTGGTGAATGGATATCAGTTTGTTCACAATAGCCACTGATGCGAGCAAAAGTTTCTTGTTTCTTAGGATAACCAGAAAGCTTGATGTCTCCCTCAATGGTTCCACTTGTTTTTCTTCCTGCCAGTACGTCCATTAGAGTGGTCTTGCCAGCCCCACTGACACCAACAAGCGCAGTAAGAACACCTGGTCTGAATGTTCCACTAATGTCAGATAGCAGCTGGAGGCGGCTTTCCGTGAAACCTTGTTCCCTCATCGCCTGAAACAAGTAATTTTGCATCAGACTTGATTACATGAATATCTAGGCTGTTTTTTCTCAGGCACCAGCTAGAGGAGGTGCAAATACTTTAATAAGAGGAAGCAGGTAAGATTTCTGTGCTAGCTATGATGTGTTTCATCAACTATGTGTCTACCGATAACTTCATTATAACTTGTGGGAAAAGGTTAAATTAGAAGATTAACTTACGGCAGGCATGTCAACGTAATAATTCATGTGGTTGAAAGATAGTGAAAGTGGCTGGAAGGGCAGTATCATTCCTGTCTGAGTTCTGTTTGCTGCTCCACTCGTGCCTGACACCAAGATAGATTATGAGATGTTAGATATATAGTTTTTAAATATAGTAACAAAAATGCATGCTTCATGAATCATGATGATTTGTACATAATTCTGTCAACTGTAGGGAACAAGTCGTTTCAGTATTAAGGACCCTCTTTCCGTTTTGGATTGGATTCAGAGTAATTACATAGGAAACAAATCATCCAGTGATAGGGGATGCTTCCTTTCCACTGAACTTAAGGAATTCACAGATAAATAGGCCTTACTGAATGAAATATATGAAGATTAAGAAAAACAGTAGATGGAGAAACAAGGATAAGATGCATTTGCTTCTATATTACTTACCATGGGTAACCTGGGACATTTGTGTTTGATTTGTTGAATCTTTTTCCATCTCATTTTCATCATCATCAGGAACTACAGTACTTGAATTGCCACCAGCTGTAGAAGAAATAGTATATAAGTGCTTCATTTAACATTAAACTGACAACGGCGCCAGAAGTGAGAAACTTACGGCTCAGGAATGTAAGAGCGCAAAGGAAGAGAATGTTGAATAAAATAATATATCCAACGATGGCGCCAATGGAAAGCCAATACCCCCATTGACCAGAAAAGTAGCCTTTAAATTTCAGGATAGCCTTCCCTACAGTCTGTGCATCAATGCTTCCATCATTGTATGGCTGCAATTAAAACGCGATATTAGTTCAAGATATTCCTATCCTTGCAATAATTAGGCGTATCAACTTCCGGTAAATTAATATAGACACCAATTGCTTGGTCAGTCCCTTACAAAGCGAAAGTATCATATTTACTTATTTAGAAAATAAAAATGTTGAGTTCACTAAAACTTACTGTGTCCCATCTACTGGAAAGGAATTCATTAATTGATATGGCGTTGTTACTGTACATCATGGGAGATACCCAGTAGCCCCAAATCCACCATGGTTTAATGTCCTCTGTGCATAAAAGTATCAGGAGCACAATTAGAAACAGTAGTACTTCGCAGCTCACACTAATATTTAGAGAGCTTAAGACAAATCATTTTTCATCCGCCTTCCAAGGCATCACTTAGTTCAAAGCGAACTGCAACTCTGATTAGCTAGCTTATTCAGCAATCCAGAACTCAAATATTTTTTCCACAATGACATATGTTTTAGAAGAACAAAAACTTACGTCTGGGGAGGAGAAATCCTCCAAACAAGAAAACGATAAGCAGAGAAAAAATGCCAAATGTGTTAGCTACAACCATTGTCTTCAACATTGCACCTAATAACCGGAACATGGCCACAGCCATCTGGTGCGTTAAAAAGTATGCTAGAAACTGGCTAAAGAACCTGGAATCAGAAAACAGGATCTGTCAAATAAAACAAGAAACCGAATTTGTAACATACAAATATCTAACATTTAAACTAAGGGAATAAGAGAATGAGAGTAGATACCTCCCAGCAGCAGGCGCGAAACCCATAACATAATATGTCACACCTGTCCACATAAACGAGTCCAGGAATGAAAAAGGAAGCTTTAAAATTATGGTTGCAAGTCCAAAGGTCCATGCTGGAAAGAATAAGTAGTCCCTCTGTTTATAGAATACTGGTAGCTTTTTTATGGTCATGCTCATCTCAGTAATTCCAATGAACATGATTGTAATCAATGATGAAGCCAAAGCACCATTAAATTTGGCATTGTCAGAAAACAATTTGTGGGGCATCTTTGTTCTGAAGAACACAGTCATTGTTATAACTGCCAGTATAAACAACTGAAAAGTCTTGAACACATAGAGGAAGGAGTTGCGCTTCATCAGCAACCATTCTCTAGCCAAGACTGCCTTGAGAGACTCCCAGCCAGATAATCCGTACTTCTTGGTTGTCAAAGCAGCAGGATGTGTTTTAGATTTGTCATAAGGAACTTGCAACTCTTTCTGGAGCTTCTGGCCAACATGGAATGTCTTGAAATGTTGCACAAACTCTGGAACCGACACATAACGATAATGTTCCTGGTCATGGAACCAATACTGTTGCTGATCCTTCCTGGATGTCACCTCTTGAAGGAAGTCAGCCACTCCTTTCCGTTCAGGACACCGGAAACCAGCGCTCTCAAAGAATTCAAGGATGTTCTCTCGTGGCCCATGGTAGACTATGTGACCTTCTGATAGTAAAATGATGTCGTCAAATAGATTATAGGTCTCAGGTGGAGGCTGGAGAAGGGAGATCATCACTGTATAATTCATCACATGGACCATCTGTCTAATATATTTGACAATCTGAAATGTGCTAGAACTATCAAGCCCGGTAGATATTTCATCCATGAACAAAGCCTTTGCAGGTCCAGTCAGCATTTCACCTACAACAAAGTAATTATGGAAGTTCAAGAAGTTTAACATCAGGATTCCATTTGTGCAGTATTATTCAGAAACAATCCAATAAATGGTAATTTAGCAGACATGTGGTTAATGGTGATTAAGAGGTTAAGTAAAATATGCAAAGAGCAGACTCAAACAAGGCGCTGCTGGGTGTAATTAAACCCCACAGGGTAAACTCCAGCTCCAGCACTGGGCAAAGGAATAAAAGCATGTCAATCTGTAACTCTGTAATTTGAGAACATAACTGATAGCTTATACTGTAATTCATATAGAGTCTCTCAGTTTATAAATATTATGACTTAAGAATAAACACCATTTCATGACAAAATTAAAATTTGTTTTATACAGTCCAATACACAGGCATACCAGTTGTGACACGTTTCTTCTGCCCACCAGAAATGCCTCTTTTCATCTCATCACCAACAATTATATCAGCACAAATATCAAGTCCGAGTACCTGTGGTGATTTATCGAATCAATAATAAGCGCATACAAATCTTTGGTAAATGGAAACTGCTGAGATTCAATTCGCGAGTGACTGTCACAATGATATTTCCACTCCATTTTTTTTATACGGAATATGTGCTAAAAAGGGTAAACAGTCAAACAGATTATTGCTAGACTTTTCTTCCCAATAACTCGGTAAGACATACGATATGTCAAACTGAAGCTAAAGGCTTAAGCCATGTTATTTTAACTAGCAGAAAGTTACAGGAGTTCACCTTGAGAACAAGATCTGTCATAATATTAGTCTCCTTTCCTTCAACTGCAGTAGCCTTCATCAAAGCATCAATTTCTGGGTCTGGCTTAATGCCTGCATTTCGTTCACGCCTAGCTAATTCTGACAGCATGTCATATCTAGCACCAATGCCCAGACATCGTCTCGAGAAGTCCATTGTCTCTCTTACAGTCATTTCTCCATTGTGTAGATCATACTGACTGACATATGCACTAGTCCTCTCCGGATAGAACTCTGAAAACGTATGGCCACAGTACGTGATATTGCCAGATAGCTGTAACAGCAAATGATTGACAAGGCATACATTAAGTTTACATAATCAGGAAAAAAACAACACCAAAATAAATGAACAAGTATTCAACCTTGAGATTCTTAGCAGGCTTCCCGGTTAGTGCTCGCATAAGTGTGCTTTTCCCTGATGCTGGGGGCCAAGAAGAAGTGTCATCCTGAAATAGTAATTTAGTCCAAAAATAGTTCAAATAAGCAGCAATATAAGCCATACTACTATATTTGATGACTTTTAGGAGAGGTCACTAGAGATATTGCCGATTGCAAATTGGTACTTTTAAAAAAAATAGCTGGAACAAACGTACAAACAAAAGCAGAGCTGATATTGACGATTGCAAATCTGAATAAGCGCAGTATACATCTACCAAGGGAAAAGAAGACCTGAAGTTAAGGATGGCTATTGGTCCTTCTAAACAAGGGTGAGTAAACCCTCAAATTTTTAAATGTCATCGAGACATAACTAAGTATAAATAGACTGAGAAACAACTGCAGATGCAAAAAACCTTAGCCCATATATATAGGTAAAATTCACTGAACCCTGGGATTTGTGTTTGCAAAGCTTGCAATTTATGTGATTAGAGAGAAGAAAAACTTCTCTACCAAATTGTCAATACAACATCAGTCAGTCTACATGGTATCATAAGCGACCGAATCATGAGCGTATGTATTGTACCTCGATGGCTTTATAATGCCACTGACATCTTTGAGTATCTTGATCGTCCTCTTGTTGGACGAGCCAAACCGGCTGATGAATCCCTGTGATAAACCGTGAGA
Source organism: Chloris gayana (assembly GCA_031894775.1). Classification (NCBI taxonomy): domain Eukaryota; kingdom Viridiplantae; phylum Streptophyta; class Magnoliopsida; order Poales; family Poaceae; genus Chloris; species Chloris gayana. The sequence continues at coordinate 177,428 of JAUNZO010002088.1, forward strand.
GTGAAAGGTTAGCGCATTCGATCAAGGCAAAGCCGTAACATAACAGAGTGCTCACAGTGGCATTAACTAGCTAAGAAATCACAAATTAGAACATGAGGGCACAATGTGGGACGCAAGGGCAGGGCAGGGCGGGTAAGCCCAACAGAACAAGGCAGGAGTAGGGATGAAGCGGACTGGTTCCGTGGCGGAAGGTGCCGAGAAGGGGGCGCCGAGCTCGTCCCATCCCAGTGGCCGGCGGCAGCCGCCGTCGCCGGCGGAGGATTTCCATGGCTTGGCCGGTGGGTGCGCTTCGAATGCTCCGCAAGAGACGAGTGTGGGTTGGGCTTTCGGCCGCTGGGCAGGGAGCCAGGAAGGGTTCTCGTATTAGGCCCGTGGAATGTAAGATTGGGCCTGTCTGAGGGCCCGATTTTGTAACAAGGCTTGGACTTTGCTACTCGAACGGCCCAGCTGGAGTGGTTGCCATGTTTTGCTACGGAAACCAATAAAAATGGTTAATTGCATAAATCACCCCATATGTTACTTGGAGTTTGAGATTTCTACCCATAATTTTTTTATTGCAAATCCCCACCTCCTAGTGTATTTTGTTGTAAAAATTTTGTTGTAAAAACCACCCCGTTTTCACATGTTCAATTGTTTCATATGTTTTCACAGATATAAATAAAATCAATAAAAGTAAAGTTAACTGAATTTATCATTGTTAAAATATTTAAATGAATATAATTCATCTTAGTTTCATGAAAACTTGAATTCAAACTAATCTCAAACTATTTGAAACCGTTCAAGTTAAATTCAATTTGGTATTTTTTTTTGTTAGTATTCTTAAACAAATATGAAGATTATACTCCCAAAATTATGTAAATTTGATAAGTACACAATCATTTGCTCAAAATGACTGAAAACAAGTTGAAACAATTAACATTTGCAAACTAGGATGGTCTTTGCATCAGAATACACTAGGGAAGTGGGAGTTTCCAACAACAAGAGTTATTGGCAGGAAACTCAAACTCCAAGTAACTCCAAGTAACTTGACTTCTGGTCAGCTACTGAGCTAGCTCCAGGTCAGAGAGGAAGTATGCACGGTCACAAAAGTAAGCAGGCACGTGTGTCTGCCACTAGGTCCACCCACTAGTGGCAGTCTTCTTGGCTTGGTGGCATGCACGGGAATTCCACGCCATCTAGAAAGCCAGAAAGGAATATATGCATCTGCTAGTCAATCGTGTCCAGTACCAATCCGCAAGAAAATTCATGCCAAGCTGTGCTACTGTGAGTAGGGCGTGTACGTGTAGTCGAACCACGAGTACAGGACCCGAGGACCGAATGGTTTGACCGTGTGACTTCACCGGACGACGACTGCGACGGATCGGCCGCGAACAGTCAAAACGTCGGAAACACGTGACGGACTAACTGCGACGGATCGACCGCGACCTTGCTGTGTACAGTAGCCGCAAGAAACACCAGTGACTTGTCGGACCTAAGGCTACAGCGTCGCAGCGGCATGCAGATCAGGAAGAGAAATCGATGGATCATCTCATCTGATCGAGGAAATTAATGTGAAAGAAGTCATATACCTCGAGCAGGTTGATGGCGGCGTTGAGCAGCGTGGGCAGCGCGCGCTTGCCGACGTGCACGTCGGCCTCGACGGCGAGGTGCTCGTAGCGCACCTCGATCTGGGGCAGCTCGATCCCGACGAGGTCGAGGCGGTCCCGGAACCGGCGGAGGAACCGCTCGTTGTCGTCCTCCACGGCCTTGAACACGCGCTCCATGAGCTCCCGCCCCGCGCGCGGGTCCAGCTTGGCCAGGTCCACCTCGTCCACCCCCTTGCCCGCCTCCTCCGCCAGCTCCTCCGCCCCGAGCGCCGCCGCCTTCCGGATGATGCCCCGCCGCATGCGGTCGTACGTCGGCAGCTTCTCCAGCGCCGCCCACCGCAGGTTCTCCTCGTCGTCCGCGTCACCCGCGCGGCTGGAGCAGCGGAACGGGTCGTCCTCCGCGCCCCCGCCGACCGCAGCGACCGCGAGATCGACGCCGCCGACAGCCAGCTCCGCCGGCTCGCCGACGGCAAGATCTCACCCGCCATCGTCGCGTGTGCGTAGCTCTCGATCAGCTCCTCCGTGTGTATTTCTGTCTCTCACACAGAGTAGCAGGACGGGCTGCTCTGGCACCGAGGATTATGCAACTAGATCATCGTATATATAGTGGTGAAATTGTTCCATGCACAAGCCAAGACCTCACGGCTGGACGTTGACCGTTGACACACAAACGGACACGGGCCGGAACAAGATCTTCCAGCCGTGCGCTACCGCTACGACACAGATATGGGGAAGGCTAGTGTGCTGGGTTGGCGGAAGGTTCTTGCGTGTTTCCATCTTCTCCGTCCACTAAGAGCTGCCGTTCGAGACATTTGCAGCTACGAGAAGACAATGACTAGAACTAGTAGCAGTGAGTGGATGGCGGCTGCGGTGTGGTAAATTCATTCGTAGCTAGTGGCGTATATGGAAAGAGAATATATGGTCATGTGTCGAGCAGCAAAAGCGATCTGGAAACTTTAGTTTTTATACAGGACTCTAAATATCTAGTAGTAAAAGAAAAGTGGAGTGCACTTTTTCCTGTTTATTATTAGTACTGAAGTTGGGTACTTAACGGATTATTAACCTTTGTCTTCTCAAAAGGAATGTTGTTCCAGACACTCGGATTTTTGTACTAACGGAAATTTCATCTGTTGGCAGTGAACTGACCTATATGAGGGCGTGTGAATATTAATTATACATATATTTTCATTGTTTTGTGTTCTTCTAATATCAGACATGCATGCAGAAATAATATTCAAATTTATGCATCCAACCGAGTTGGCGCCATATTGTTGCGCTCAAAGTGTCAATGTTCTCTCTCGCAAAAAGAAAAGAAAAGAAAGTGTCACTGTTCCATGATTGAAAATCTTGAGACACGGCCGATCACGAAGTTTATTGTTTGTTCAAGAGACTGGCCGGACGTCGTCTAACCTGTTCACTCATGCACGCTCTTTTCACAGCTGTACTCGTCACGACCATTGATCGCTACTACTCCTAGCTATCCTGAATTCTCCGTCCTCTCCATGACCCTGACTTCACAAACAACGAACATGCGTATGGCAGGGCGTCACCTATTCGTGCCTTTGACCTTCTAGAATGGTATTAGTTAACTTTTATTTGCTTGAATAATCTTATAACATACAAGGTACGCAATTTCATCCTCGGCTAACAATCCCTCAACTCCACTAACCAGGACTTTTGATTTTACCTTTACGCTTTATTCGTGATGGGCGCATCAGCATCACACCTCCATTTGACAAGAGTAGCACTTGCGCTCACAAACTGATCACTGCTGATAATTCCAGCATCTGTTACAATAACTAGATAAATAGATTCTTCAAACCCAAATATCACGGGTCTGCTTCTAGAAACCCCCTCCTCAATCAACAACTGCTACTATGGATTGAAATCCCGGTCGGAATCTGGCCGGATTCCACGGATTCCGGAAATCCCGATCCGGATCGGGACGACCAGGATTCCGGGTGAAACCGGACCTGGATACTGTAGCAATCCGGGATTCCGCCTGGAATGACCGGGATTCCGGTCCGGTTTCACCGGGTTTTTTTCCCGCTACAGTCCGGGATTTCAATCCATGGCTACTACTGTACTAGAAGAAGAAATGATGAATAGTGACGAGTTCAGGTGGGACTTCAAGTACTGCTACTGTTTGATTCTTTCCAGTCGACTTGTCTACTGCCTAGACGGAGATGGATATGAAAAATTTCCCCCATTGATGGGACATCCATTGGAGAGAGGAAATCTAACGATATTTTAAAATACTATTTAGAAATTCTGAAAAAAATATGAAATTAGGCATACATGTAGTTGATATAATAGATAACACACAAAAAAATTTAAACTTTAAATACTAATATTTAAAATATATAAAATTAACAAATCATGAGAATAGATACGAAAAAAGACAATACAGTAAATTTGTTTGTGATTCATTGATTTAATATCTTTTAGGTAAAATCAATTTTAAGTTGAAACTTATGGCTATGTTTTCTAGTATGACAATTAAGGGTGTGTTTGGTGGTGTTTTTTCTGGTTTTGACTTTTTAAAAAATCAGTAGCCCAACCAAAGGGATTGGCTGCCAACAAAAGCCAAAGCCAAAAGCAGTTTTTTGCTAGTTCATTTCCGAAAGCAGGTACGGAGGTGTTTTTTGGGCTTTGGCTTTCACAAGTTTCAATAAATTACCTACATACATACATGCATGTATGTATATATAATATATATATTATATAATATATATAATTATTTATATATTATATAATATATAATTATTTATATACATATATCTTTTATATATATGTCGGTGTTCGTACCACCGGCTAGTAGAATTTAGTCCCGGGGTGCGTGTTTTAGGCCGGATGGTACACAAGGGACGACACAAGAGATTTAAGCTGGTTCGAGAAAGCTCCCTACGTCCAGCTGAGGGGGAGGGGTGTCACGGTGCTCGTGTTCCTTGCGTCAAATTGACAACAGAGTACGAGTGGAGGCGGGAGAGGAGAGTGCTCCAGGTCCCAAGCAGCGTGTATGGTGTGGAGCATGGTTTAACTTACCGATTGTACCGTTGTCTGCCGTCTAGCCGCGAGATCACGGTAACCGTTCGAAAAACCGCACAAATGATGAATTTGAACTTGTTTGAGTTGAAAACGGTTTTTCGGACGGTTACCGAGCGGTAAGTCGGTTTACCGCTCGGTAAGTGCGATTTATCGCCAAGTGCAACGGAATACCGACATAAACTGAAAAAGAAAAAATGTAAAAAAAGGCAAAAAATAATTGACATGAGTTTTGCATAATTTTTACGCTAATAAAACACATATATTAAGCACATATAATCCGGATAACATCATGTAAACTCAAAATACATGTAATCCATACTACATATGGTTCAAATAAATTGTCCATTACATCACATAGTTTTTGAACAAATAATTATAGAAGCTAGAATATATTATGCATATTACAAAAAAATTATTATGCATTACACAAGAGACCATGGTTGCTACATCCAATTGGCGTATTCATCCATTGATACGAGCGCAATCCTACGAGTAGTCAATGTCTCATATATAATTAGAGTATAATTGTTAGTGATAACAAATAGGTAATAAATATTGAACAAATGACCTTCATACGAAGTGGGGATAAGGTTATTTTTATATTTTTATTCATTTTCTCCATTTTTACTTATTTCATTTTTTTTGACCCCTCAAATTTGTGAATTTTTGTAACATTATTTTACCAAAAATCATCATATCATTACTAGTTTTTTTTACGAATTTTTCTATCAATTTTTTTCAGAAATCCAATATTCAAATTTCAAATGACCGGTAACCGGTCGTCCGTCGTTACTGGACCAACCCGGTAACTGCGGTAACCGCGATAACTCGACCGGTTACCGAGCGGTAAATTAAACCATGGTGTGGAGTGGTGTGAGCATGTGAAGAACAAACGTGTGTGTGGCAGAACGTGCGTAGAAGAACCTGTCGAGAGAGAAGGGAGCCTCCCTTTATAGCCGCAGGGGTAGAGCTCGAGTTACATGAGAGAGAGAAGGAATCACCACGTGCTTATCCCGATGTCCGTGCCGTCCCGTCGGAGCTCCCCCAACGTATGCTTGAGTGTTCGATTGGGCCGTCGTGTCGCTCCCGTAGCTTGTCACGTCCGGGAAGCGGGGATGGAGTGTCCCGCGTTTGGCGGAGCCATGGGCGGCGTTGTGGTGGAGTGGTTGGAGAGGACAGCCCATGCCGGTCCTTCCTCGTCGGGAGCATTGAAGGCGGAGACGAAGGTCGAGAGTCGGGGCGACGGCTCATTGAGCTTCAAGGTCGTCGGCGGAGGTCGTTCGAGGAGGAGAGTAACTCGAGCCCGAGCTCGAGTTCCACCCGTCGACGGATTAGGCGGGGAATCGTACCATCGTACGTCGGATGATGATGACCGAGTCCCGTGGTCTTCGGTCCACGCCTCCCTTCTCGGGCTACGGGGACGACGCGTCCCATCGGCGTGCCCGACGGGAGCAGGTGGCTGCGACAGAGGGAATGGGGGTGCAAGTCAGCGGCAATGATTGCCGGGGAGCGCCCACGTGGGAGCCCGGGCAGGTGGATTTAATCCGACGGGTGGGCGAGCTTGAAGGTCGTGCGAGACGGAAGTCCCCCGAGTTCCGCGAGCAAGGTCGTGCGAGGCAGGACTTCTCCGAGCTTGGAGGGCAAGGTCATGCGAATCGCGATTCCTTCTTCCCTTGAGTGGGGAAGGTCGAGCTTGTCTCCGGTCGATTCGTCCCGACGCGGAGGTCGTACGGGAGTGGGTCCAGTGTTGACTATTGGTACAGCCGTATGTCCCAGGGACTAATCCTTTGTTAAGTGAGGTTAAATTATGCCACGTGGCATCGCTAATCTTTCTCCCCGACAGCTTTCTTCACGGACCACAGTCCACAACAGCTTTTTCCACATACACGGCCAAATCAAACACATCCTAAATGTAGGTCAAGTTTTTTAATTTTTCCAAAATTTTAAATAGCTTTTTTACTATCCCAACGGTGAAATATACTTTCCCCTAGACGGATGCGTAGGAATGGGGCCGATCGTTGGAGCATCGTCCTTGCCGCGAAAGCACGGGTGTGTTGCAACGACGACGGGGAAGATAGGTGGAGGAATTGGAATTCAAAGCACATGCTTCTGGACTTCTAGAAGGCCTGAGCCAGTTTGTGCGACTTGGCAGCTGGGCTTTTTGATCATTTGCCGGTTTTTATCCTTGACCATTGAAAGCGCAGCGCAGAGGAGCAATGTTCCTAGCTGCTAGAAGTCCCGGAAAGGTCAAACGTCTGATTATCCCAAATAAGAGGAGAACGACTGAATCGCACAAGTTGCTACCTACATCTAGTTTTTATAGTCTAAACTCACTACTATCACAGCAATGTAATATTCACACGTGTCATGGTAGCATAAGAAAGCTGTATTATGTATTGGAAAAGTCCATTTTACATCCCGAACAATCCACTATGTTCAAATTACACCGTGAACAAAATCTTGATTCACTTTACTCCTTCAAACAATTTAAGTTGGTACAATTTATTTCTTATGTAATTTTTCTTTTTTATTTCTCTTTGTACGAGTTGAGTTTAGTGTTCATATTTTGCACAACGACAGTTTTCATTAAAGCTTATGTTAAAAAAAAGTAATATATATATTAAATCTAGTTTTTATAGTTTAAATAACACAAATATCATATTATATAGTTCTAGAATTGTATATATAATGTTTAAGAAAAATATAAAATAATTTCTTTTATATAGAATATAGTACTATCTATCATAATATAAAAGTTAGGCTTCAAATTCAAATTGTAGAAAGAGAAACAAAAAAGAGAAATTGCATAAGGGAGTAAATTGAGCCAACTTAAATTGTTTGATGGAGTAAAGTGAACCAAAATTTTGTTCGGGTGTAATTTGGACATAGTGGATTGTTCGGAGGAGTAAAATAAACTTTTTCCTTATGTATTTAGCACATGATGATGTTTTAAGGACATATTTGGTTGCCAACGAATTTTGCCTCACATTTTTGCCTAAGATGACTAAGGTTAGCCTTGCCACACTTTCATAAGCCAACAATGAATTCACACGCATCCATCACATAAGACCCAACAAGTGCTTGCAATCAAAATTAATTAGTTCCATAATGCGACAGAGTGAAAGGACCATAGTGAACCATTTATTGATCCAATGGAGCCATCACACAGAAAAAGGTCTGGACATGCATGAATGTAATTAAAAATTGTTATGGTAAGGAGATGAATTGGTGAAGGCGGATGAACCACACAGGTTATAACCGTTTCAGATTTGGACCACAATAGTTATTCATTTCCTTAAGCTACATTTGATGTGGACATGAAAGCAGCGGACTACAAAAACTGTGATCTATCTACATTGGAAGATGATCCAGGCGTTCGGATCGGATCTGCAGTAATGCATTGTCAATGACATGTGGGTCCGGGCCCACATATCGGTGACTGTTAATGCATGGTGCATTACTGCAGAGGATCCTCATCCATGATCCGGTGGCTAGGAAAGTTCAGAAATACTAGGTAGAGAAGCGCGCTCCGCCGCGCTCACTAGGTCTTAACATTTACAAATATTCTTTTTATTCTTGTTGATCCATTCTCCAACTGCCACATTTAAAACAATTTTTTTGTAAAGTTTGTATGAGTTACTAAATAGTTGTCTTTCATTTGGAAATCATTTTTGTAAGAATCTTTAGGTAAAATAATTAATCATTCTGTAATTAAGAAAGGAGTAAAATGCAAAATGACGGTGAAACACGTGGAGCTTGGTCCTCCACATGGAGATCATCTTATCCTGAGGAAAGCTAGTGTCATTTAGTCTTGCTCCGGTTCTCCCCCAAAAAACAGCCTCTCTCCCTCTCTCTCCCGCGAGTTGCTCTATCCTTCACTCCGTGCTCGGGTGCAGTTGTGCCGTCTATTACCTTCGGGTAGAAGAAAAGCGGATGAGCAAGGAAAGCTGCATCCGGCTCGGTGTTAAAGGGAGTCATCGATTTGTCGGTCGGTGAGTACCGGGAGGCCTTTGTGTCGCGAGGAGCCGTTGATTTCGTGACCGGTGACCAAACAGGAAGAATCTCGACGGATGTGCTTGACCTAATCTACATGCTGTCCTCCGTTCTCTCTCCGCTCCGAACGGTGGCGGCGTGCCCAAGCACCGGCGACACCATGGGCCCCCTTGACGGATGACGGGTCGCGCGCGAAAGAAGCCGCACGGCACATGCTCCCGTCAAGGGGATTCCCGGTGCCGCTCGCCCATCCATCGTGGTCGGTCGACGGAGAAGCGTCCTCCGACCATGGATTTCATGGCATGCGACCGACCAAGGTTTAGGTCAAGCTACAGGTGAAGGAGGGATCTACGACCAGCTTAGTGGACACCGCATTCTCAACATCCCTAGGTGCCCCTCCGTCAAGCTGCAGGTACCCGGCTCCTCCTACATCCCTATCGTGGGATCTCGCCGCGGGTCGGGGCCAACGGAGGGTGAAGGGAAAGCATGATCGCGCACGAGCCAACTTTAGCGGGCCGTGACGGAATCGAGTCCAAGACGACGACGCATTCTATTTCCGAGCGGACACGTCGTACGGAGGTGATGTGTCGGCTCCGAGACCCGGCCACGGAGCCAAGAATGCCGAGGGCGCAGAAAATCTACGCGCCTTCGGCTTAAGACTACTAGAAGAAGCAACACGCTTCGCTACGCCCGTGAAAATCCATTGCACGATTCCACCTCCCGCATCCGCATCTTGCGTGTGTGTGTGCCAACCGGATCGGAGAAGCATGGCACACCATTTATGAAAGCCGACGGGGGGGGGGGGTGTGAATCGGCAATGTAGATAAATCTTGAATATTACAACACTAAAACGAAAAGGTCAAATCGCCCACGACGTAACTTCCGTCACTAACGAAACTTCCTAGGGATTGACAACGAGAGGAAAAACTTATGATTCCACTTGAATCGAAACCTTTCTTGACCTCTTGAGAATGTTGTACCTGCAGGATTTCGATAGACACGCAACACACAAATAGATCGGGAGAAAAAAACGCACAAAGAGAAAACAAACAAGCACACAACAAAGCGAGCAAGAGAGACCCGGAGATTTTCACCGAAGTTCAAAACCAGCACCGAAAGTTACCTAGAGGGGGGGAGGGTGAATAGGCAATCTAAATAAAAACCTAAAAATCACAACACTTAAAACACAAAGGTCAAATTCGCCACGGAACTTCCGTCGAGGTGGAGTGAGGAAAAAGCTAGGGAGAGAGAAAAGAGAGGGAATCTCGTGATTCCACTTGAATGGAAACCTTCCTTCTTGCCTTGAGAGTGTTGTACCTGCAGGAATTCAATAGACACGCAACACACAAGTAGATCGGGTGAAAACGCATCCGGAAGGAGAACAAACAAGCACACAACAAAAACGAAGAAGAGAGGCACGAGGATTTTTCACCGAAGTTTGGACCCCTTAGAAAGAGGTTCCTACGTCTCCGTTGAGGAGCTCACAAAGAGTCGGGTTTCTTTCAACCCTAATCCTCCCAAGTGACCACAAAGGTCGGACTTGGTTATCTTCTTCTTTCTTTGATTCTTTTCCTTGCGGAGGCGAATCACAACCTTCACAAATTTCCCAAGGCTCACCACAAGCTTGGGAGCTCTAGGGTGACACCTAGCCAATCTAGGAGAAAGAATCTCCAAAAGTAACAAGTGAAAACAAGATTAGTTGCTAAGGCAAGATGTCCTCTAGGTTGGGTTGATGCTATCAAGCTTGGAATCAAGATAGGAGCTCTCTCAAATGGCCTTGGATCTCAAAGGGAATGGAAGGGAGTGAGAGAGAGAGAGAGAGAGCTTAAACAAGATTTGTGAGTTCAAAAAGCACCAGCCACTTTGCTCACGGGGTAGGTCAAAGCTATATATAGTGTGGGCTCTCAAAGAGCCGTTGCTAGGTCAATTATTGGCCTTGACGGAACTTCCGTCACCTCATAGAATCAAAGGCGAAAGAAGCCGGGACGGAACTTCCGTCGGAGATAGGACTTCCGTCCCAAACCCTCCGGAATTGACGTAACTTCCGTCGGTTAGAGTTTTGAACTGGAGAAACCTCTTGACGGAACTTCAGTCGAGTTTGGCACTTCCGTGCCAAACTCTCTAGAATAGACGGAACTTCAGTCTCGGGACGAAACTTCCGTCCTAGGCATTGTCAAGTGGAATTGGGTTGGCTTTTTGATCTTTGGATTTTGGTATTTGGGTTCCAAGTTGTTTGAAGGTAGCTAGAGCACATTCTTCCATGTACGTAAGATCGTTTCACCCCTCTTAATAGTTTGACACACCTATACTCAAAAAGTTACAAATCTAAACTTGAGGCTTTTGCTTTTGAGTACTTTGATCACTTTCGAATGAGGGGGTGTACTTTCTCACATTGTGGGTATAATCTATTTGATATCCTGCACATACCCTCAATAACACATTAGAGTTTTTAATTCTTTGTCATTTATCACCAAAACCCACTAGGGGCCTAGTTGCATCTTCAATCTCTCCCTTTTTGGTGATTGATGACAAATAATTAAAAAAGGGATAAGGGATATCAAATAACAAGAGAACAAAACAAACAAAATATAGCGGAGCTCCCCCTAAAGAGATGCATGGGTCACACAAACATGTGAGAGAGCTCCCCCTATATTTTGTGTTTGTGGGGTGCCTAAAAACAAAGTGTACAAGTGACATGAGTAAGTGTGAAGAATAAAAGCAACACATGCGCAAATGCTGCATACCACATAACGCAAGCCACAAATACAATTGATAATGATAATCCACACATTAAAGCATTAAACATCCATCATCCATCATTCGGACACATAGTTTGCAACGGATTAAACTAGCCCTATTACAATAGAGCCAACTCACAAAGTCTCATACATAAACAAAGTTCCCATAAGTTCCAACTAAGATAAGAGATGAAACATAACGAGAAAGATAATAGTGATCCCTTTTCTCACTCTCTCCCCTTTGGCATCAAGGAACCAAAAAGGAAGAAAGGAAGGAGAGCATGAGAGCTTTGGCCGCCGTCACCGCCAAAGTAGTGAGCGTAGTCCTCGGGCTACCACCGATAGACGGGAGGAGGAGCATCCTCCTTTTCCTCGGATCCGGGAGGAGATACTTTCACGCTTTGTGCTCTCATAAAGTTCTTCATGCGCCGGGCATTCTTCTTGGTGTGCTGCTTGTTCTTGTACGTCTCAACGAGCATTATCGGTGCACACGGTGAATATGGACTTGAGGGCTCCCATAATGCGAGAAGTAGGAAAGCCACCACCGCGAGGGGCTGCACCGCGGATGTGCCAACAGGAGGTGGTGCTGCGCTTCTTCTTGGATCTACCCTTGAGCTTGAGCTGCAAGTGACAATGTTTGCACTCCTTTTCAAAGCGCAACTTTGTGACTCCCTCAATCATTGCCATAATCCATGGAGCCTAGGGGAGAGTCATCCCGGTGTTGACACTGCGCCGATCGATCTCCTCAAAAATGAAACCCATCAAACAAAAGAGAGTGGCATCGGGAGCAAACCTTGCTAGCACATTTCTTGACCACGCAGCAATCCGATCATTGTATCCGTCCTTGGGCACAATAGTTTGTCGAAGAATCCTGTTGAGGTAGAAGTATTAGGGCAAGAGTCCCTTAATCTGTCCATAGCCGCATGGCCCGTCCTCATACATGAATGCCAACTCGGTCTCGGGAAGGTACTGCTCATTGGTGATGCTCTAGTGATCATCGTCCTTGTCGGATGTCGGCAAAAGGAAGTAAGAAGCAAACTCTCTCCAGCCTACACTCATATTGCTGCCCCCGAGTCATCCATAGAATCTTGTGGCGGTTAGTGTCGATATAGAGAGTGACATAGAACCGACAAATAACCTCTTCATTCCAATCATGGCGAAACGCCATGAGATCATACACACCACGAGCTCTACGGATATCGATGACTTGATCAAAGATGGCATCATTCTTGTCCTCCATGTACTTCCAATCAATCCATCGATGCACATGTCAATGAAGAAGATGTAGTAGTAATCCTGTTGTCTCCACGGATGGAACCTTGGATCCGATGCTTCTCTCTCTCGCACACTCGCGCAGATTCTTCCTTCTCAGCTCATCAAGCACGTGAGGGTGCTTCCTCCGATCACACCTGCCATAGGTTCCAAGGTACACAGGTGCCCTCACTCGAACTCCGATAATTTCACCACCCGTGCCAACCGCCCTCGATCGTTCACTAGCAACGCCTTTGCCCTTGTCTCTCTTGTCCGGTTGAGGAGTACGCTTGACCACTCGCTTTCTCTTGAGCCGAGAGCCGAGAGGGCACATCCTCTTCACTTTCCGAAGATTCAACCGCCTCCTCTATTTCCTCATCACTCCTCGGTTCCCGAATGGTTGGTCCACCGCTTTTCCCGCCCACGTGCTTGGTAGGCATACTCCGACAAGAAACAAAGGATCGATAAGGAGTTGGTCGAATAGTATAGGTTATGGGTCAATTTGGACAACTTCATGACTAAAGTTACGTCGGACGGAACTTCGTCGGACGACGAACTTCCGTCCGGCAGGACTTCGTCCATGAAGTTAGCCAAAGTGACGCAAAATCTACCCTATCTACTAGAGCTTGACAAAACTTGAGTAATCTAAAGTACTAGACCCTATTCTACTCAAGATAGACCAACAAGTCTGTTAGCATTGACCAAGATTTGAAAAAGAGAAGTTTCAAGATCCATACCAAATCCACGCGAAGAAGGGCGCGAATCGACGGAAGAAGTTGGGGAACGGAAGTGCTTTGGGGTGGAGGAGCTTTCCCACGGATTGCTTGAGCTTTTCCTTGGTTGAAAAAACGGATCGCCAAAGCCTCCTCACGAGCTAGGGTTTGAGAGGAGAGAGAAAATGCGAAGGGTTATGAGGAAGAAGAAGGGAAAGAAGGGGTCGGGCCCCCTTTGGACCCGCACATGATGGAAGTTCCAGTCACCTGACGGAAGTTCCGTCAAAACCAGAGAGTTTTGCACGGAAGTTCCGTCCTGTCCTGATTCAACCAATTTGGAGTGAAGGAGAGATGAAGGATTTTGTGTGAATTTTGATTTTGGAATCCTAGGTTGGAACTTGGGGTTGCTTTCACTTGTGGATAGCCAGCAATCAAACACATGAAACAATATCCACAAGATGAGCAACATGATCAATTGATCAACCTAAAATATTTTCAATACGAAAACAAGCAATATTTTTGCAAATCATTTTTTAGAAAGGAACAACAGCAATCAATATCACCAAGATGCGCGAGAATTCACTCCACATTAGAAGAATCAAGTATATTAAGTTCACTTCTAAGCTCACAAAATCTCTTCTCATCTAGTGGTTTGGTAAAGATGTCGGCTAATTGTTTATCGGTTCGCACATAACTAATTTCAATGTCCCGTTTGATTGAATGATCTCTCAAGAAGTGGTGCCGGATATCTATATGCTTATTCCTATTGTGATCAACGGGGTTATATGCAATCATGATGGCACTCTCATTGTCACATAGGAGGGGAACTTTGGTCAAAGAGTATCCAAAGTCCTTTAGAGTTTCTCGCATCCATAAGAGTTGTGCACAACAACTACCGGCTGCAACGTACTCCGCTTCGGCTGTGGAAAGGGCAACGGAATTTTATTTCTTGGATGACCATGACACAAGGGACCTCTCCAAGAATTGGCAAGTCCCGGGGTACTCTTTCTATCTACCTTACATCCGGCGTAGTCGGCATCGAATAGCCAACTAACTTGAATTTGGCGCCCTTAGAATACCACAACCTTATGTTTGGAGTGTGAAGCAAATATCTCAAGATTCTTTTAACGGCCACCAGGTGGCTCTCTTTTGGAGCGGCTTGAAATCTTACACACATGCACACGCTAAGCATGATATCGAGCCTAGATGCACAAAGGTAAAGCAAAGAGCCAATCATGGAGCGATATACCTTTTGGTCGACCGCCTTCCCATTCACCTCCAATCCTAGATGACCATTTGTCTTCATTGGAGTCTTGCTTGGCTTTGCCTTGTTCATATCAAATTTCTTGAGGATGTCTTGGGTGTATTTGGTTTGACTTATGAAGGTTCCTTCTTCTAGTTGCTTGACTTGAAAATCTAGAAAGAACTTCAACTCCCCCATCATCGACATCTCAAATTTCCTAGTCATGATCTTGGCAAACTCATCACGGAAAGATTGGTTAGTAGAACAAAATATTATGTCATTGACATATATTTGGCACACAAATAAATCACTCCCAACTTTTCTTGTGAAGAGGGTAGGATCGGCCTTGCCCATTATGAAGCCCTTTTCGATGAGGTATCCCTTGAGGTGTTCATACCAAGCTCTTGGCGCTTGCTTGAGCCCGTAGAGAGCTTTGCGAAGCTTGTACACGGGGTGAGGTTTCTTTGGATCTTCAAAACCCGGTGGTTGTTGCACGTACACTTCTTCTTGTATTGGACCGTTGAGGAATGCACTCTTCACATCCATTTGATATAACTTGAAACCGTGATGTGTAGCATAGGCGAGTAATATACGAGTTGACTCAAGCCTTCCTACCGGTACATATGTCTCCTCAAAGTCCAAACCTTCAACTTGTGAGTAGCCCTTTGCAACAAGTCTTGCTTTGTTCCTCACCACCACACCATGTTCATCTTGCTTGTTGCGGAAAACCCACTTGGTTCCCACAACATTTTGCTTGGGTCTTTCCACCAATGACCACACCTTGTTTCTCTCAAAGTTATTCAACTCTTCTTGCATGGCCACCACCCAATCCGAGTCTTGCAACGCTTGTTCCACCTTAAGAGGTTCCAAAGAGGAAACAAACGAGTAATGATGGCAAAAGGTAGCGACTTGAGATCTAGTGGTTACCCCTTTTTGAATGTCACCAAGAATGTTATCAACGGGATGATCTTTTTGTACGCTTTGGCGCACTCGAGATTGTTGGGGCCTAGGTGCATCTTCTTCTTCTTGTGGCTTGTTTTGTTGATAATCACCTCCACCATCTTGTTCTTGATCTTGATTGTTTCCTTGATCTTGGTCGTCACCACGATCTTGGCCACTACCTTCATCTTGTTCATTTTGTGGATCTTGTGGAGGGTCTTGATCTTGACTTGAAGAAGGTGAATCACCTTGCACTTGAGTTGGATCTTGTGGTCTTATTTCACCAATTGCCATATTCCTTATTGCTTCACAAGGTGCTTCATCACCTACATCACTTGGATTAACTTCCTCTACTTGAGAGCTATTAGACTCATCAAATGTTACATCACGCGTGATTTCAACAATGCCGGTGGCTTTGTTGAAAACCCGGTATGCATACACATTTGATCCGTACTCAAGCAAGAAACCTTCATTGGTCTTTGGAGCAAACTTGGAAGACCTTGTCTTCTTATTAAAAATAAAGCACTTGCTGCCAAAGACATGGAAATACAACACGTTAGGAACTTTACCGGTAAGAAGCTCATAGGGTGTCTTTTTCAATATCTTGTGAAGATACAACCGGTTGGTTGCATGGCAAGCGAGTGTTGATTGCTTTGGCCCAAAAGGTGTCGGGAGTCTTGTATTCATCAAGCATGGTTCTTGCCATCTCAATAAGTGTACGGTTCTTTCTCTCGGCTACACCATTTTGGTATGGAGTGTATGGTGCCGAGAACTCATGCTTGATACCTTCTTCATCTAGGTACTCCTCGACTTGTGTGTTCTTGAAGTCGGTGCCGTTGTCACTTCTTGATCTTCACATCATATTCATTTTGTGCTCTTCTCAAGAAGCTCTTTAGAACACCTTGTGTCTCACTTTTATCCTTTAAAAAGAATACCCAAGTGAAACGGGAATAATCATCAACGATGACAAGGCCATACTTGTGACCGGTCCGAAAAGGTCCATATGGAGTATCTCCAATGATCTTGTCGTTGTCATCATCGTCTTGGATGGATGGTTGGCTCCAACTTGCTTTCCGGCTTGACATGCGCTACACACTTTGCCCTTCTCAAAAGCAACATCCTTTAGTCCAACGACGTGGCCACCCCTTAGAAGATTGTGAAGATTCCTCATCCCAACATGAGCTAGTCGGCGATGCCATAACCAACCCAATGTGGTTTTTGCTTTCAAACAAACACTTAGATTTGGACCCTCTTTGTTGGTGAAATCAACAAGATAGATCTTATCTTCCAAGTACCCTTTGAATGCAATTGAGGAATCCGCTTTTCTAAAGACGGTCACGCCCTCATCGGTAAAGAGACAATTAAAGCCCATTTCACAAAGTTGTGATATGGACATTAAGTTGTACCCTAAACCTTTCGGAAGGAACACATTACTAATTGAAAGGTCATGGGTGATTTGAATTCGACCACGACCAATTACCTTTCCTTGTTCATCATTTCCAAAAGATATACTCCCACTTAGTAGATTATCTTTGTCAAGTGTGGAGAACATCTTCTTCTCTCCGATCATATGATTTGAGCACCCGGTGTCGAGCACCCATATTGAACCGCCGGAGGAGTATCCCTACACACAATTAAGCACAAGATTTAGGCACCCAAACTTGCTTGGGTCCCTTAACTTTAGAAACAACACTCTTGGGCACCCACACACAAGGATTCCCCCTTGCATAGTGTGGCCCAACAAATCTTACAACCACTCTCCCATGAGCACCATGAGTTAGCTCATATGTTGCATGATCATACACATAAAAGGATACGAATGAGCTATTTTTGTTGAGCTCTTGTGTTGTCTTTGCCTTCTTCATGTGCTTGACTTGAGTAACTTGCTTTTATTGGTTCATGTTGTTGCTCTTATTGTTGTATTTCTTCTTGGGTTGCTCCTTGAATCTAATGCCTTTGTTGCCATTGAACTTTCTTTCCTCACTAACAATTTTCTTAGCTACCTAAATTTGAGCCGCTCTCTCAAGATTTTTGACTTTGTTAGTGAGATCCTTGATTGCCGCCTTATCGGTGGCAATGTTGTCAATGTCAACATCTTCACATCTTGCACATCATTTGCTTGATGATGCTTGCGTTGACTCGGCCTTACCTTTATTAGTCAATGTGCTAACCTTGAGAGTTTCAATCTCTCCTTCCAACAACTTGTGATTCTTTTCGAAAGATTCACACTTTGTTTGGAGTGAGAGGTTGATGTCCTCAAGTTTAGCATTTGACTTGTTTACCTTTGTAAGGCATAGAGTCAACTCCTCATTCTTCTCCTTTTCTTGTTCAAGGAGAGCCTTCAACTCTTTGATTTCATCGAGCTTCTTGATAAGCATATTTTCTTGCTTATCAACCATCTCTTCACTCTCTTCAACCTTGTCTTGCATTATCCCTAACATTTTCACCAAATCTTGCAAGGAGGGGACTAGCTCCTCCTCATTATCATGATTAGAGGAATTGACAAGAGGTTTAGTTTGTACCTTGTTTTCTTTAGCCATGAAGCACTTGGGGGCGTCATCCTCATCGTCGGTGAGGTTGATGAAGAGTGATGATTTGGCTGGTGTAAGGCCATAGGCAAGATTGGCAATGCCTCCTTTTTCATCTTCATCTTCTTCATCATCATCGGAGACATATTGTTGACCAATATGTGCTTGTACCTTGTACGACTTCTTGAAGTTCTTCTTCTTGATGAACTTCTCCTTCTTTTCTTCTTTTCCATCGAGTTGAGGACACTTCGCAATGAGGTGCCCCGGATCATGACAATGGTAGCACTTCCTTGATGACCTTCTTGCTTTTGCCTTGTCGAAGCCTTCTTGGTAAAGCCATTGTTGATCATGAACTTACCAAACTTCTTCACAAATAGAGCAACCTCTTCATTGTCTTCCTCAATTTCAATTTGGTCAACTTCCACAACCTCTTTCTTTTTGGCCTTGAGTGCCACATCTTGCTTGCTTGTGCTCTCATCCCCTATGAGCACACTTACTCTCTTTCCTTTCATCATCACGACTCTTATGAGCAAGGATTATTCCAACCACTTCATTCGTAGAGAATCTCTCAAATCCTTCCTTTTCTTCAATGATAGTGTAAAGGGTGGAGTTCCACACTCTTAGTGACATTAGAAGCTTGAGATTCACTTCTTCATTGGTCACATCATCTCCAAGTGACCTCCACTCATTCACAATATCCAATAGCCTATCATGTGTTTGTTGAGGCTCTTCACCTTTCTTCATGACAAAGAAGTTGAATTGATTCTTCAATACTTGCATTCTTGACTTCTTCACCACATCAACTCCCTCATAAACCGCAATTAGCTTATCCCAAATAGCCTTGGCATTCTCGAGCCAGGATACCCTAGAGTACTCCTTAGGACCCAAGGATGAGAGCATGGCCGACACGGCTTGTGCATTGCGGTGTATAAGAATATTATCCATAACGAGTGGGATTCTTCTTGTCCTCCAACACAAATCCTTTCTCCACAACTTCCCACACGGGTGGACCAATTGATAGCAAGTACATCTCCATCTTATGCTTGTACCAACTAAAGCCTTTTCCATCAAACGAAGGTAGCCTTCCACTATCACCACCATTCACATTGGCCACATCATTATAGTTGAAGTTGTACCTTGTGTCCAACTTTGCTCCACTTGTACCATCTTTGGACCATGGGTTTAACTCTGGAGTGTCCGCGACGGTGTCTCCTATCTTGGTAGGATCATTGTTCAACTCGCCATGTTCCCCGACATCTTTTCTTCTCAAGCGGTTAAGCTTTGAATGAGAAGACCAGCTCCGATACCAATTGAAAGTTGCCTAGAAGGGGGGGGTGAATAGGCAATGTAGATAAATCATGAAAATTACAACTCTAAAACGAAAAGGTCAAATCGCCCACGATGGAACTTCCGTCACCAACGAAACTTCCGTCAAGGCAGGGAGAGAAATCCTAGGGATTGACAATGAGAGGAAAAACTTACGATTCCACTTGAATGGAAACCTTCTTTGACCTCTTGAGAATGTTGTACCTACGGGAATTCGATAGATAAGCAACACACAAGTAGATCGGGAGAAAAAAAGCACAAAGAGAAAACAAACAAACACACAACAAAGTGAACAAGAGAGACGCGGAGATTTTTACCGAAGTTCGGACCCCTCACAAAGAGGTTCCTACGTCTCCGTTGAGGAGCTCACAAAGAGTCGGGCCTCTCTCAACCCTAATCCTCCCAAAGTGGCCACAAAGGTCAAACTTGGTTTCTTCTTCTTCTTTTGATCCTTTTCCTTGCGGAGGCGAATCACAACCTTCACAAACTTCCCAAGGCTTACCACAAGCTTGCGAGCTCTAGGATAACACCTAGCCAATCTAGGAGAACAAATCTCCAAGAGTAATAAGTGAAAACGAGATTAGTCACTAAGGGAAGATATGCTCTAGGTTGGGATGATGCTATCAAACTTGGAATCAAGATGGGGACTCTCTCAAATGGCCTTGGATCTCAAGGGAAATGGAGAGAAGTGAGAGAGAGAGTTTGAGCAAGATTTGGGACTTCAAAAAGGACCAGCCCTTTTGCTCACGGGGTGGACAAAGCTTTATATAGTGGAGGCCCAAAAGAGCCGTTGCTAGGTCAACTCGAGCTCGACGGAACTTCCGTCACCCCTATGAGACCAAAGCGGAAAACACCGGGACGGAACTTTCGATAGAGTTGGGACTTCCGTCCCAAACTCTCTGGAATTGACGGAACTTCCATCAGCCATGACAGAACTTCGGTCGGTGGACATTTGATTGAGCTGGAGTCCCATGACGGAGCTTCCGTCCGGTCTGGGACTTCCGTCCCAAACTCTCTAGAATTGACGGAACTTCCGCCCGGGACGGAACTTCCGTCTTGGTTAGTGGAAAAAGAGTTTGGTTGGCTTTTTGGACTTGGATTTTTGGTACTTTGGTTTCCAA
Source organism: Chloris gayana (assembly GCA_031894775.1). NCBI lineage: Eukaryota > Viridiplantae > Streptophyta > Magnoliopsida > Poales > Poaceae > Chloris > Chloris gayana. The sequence goes on from JAUNZO010002088.1 coordinate 197,914, forward strand.
GTTGATTTAGGGTGGCTAGAGCACATTCTTTCCCGCACGTAAGATCGTTTCATCCCTCTTGATAGTTTGGCACACCTATACTCAAAACGCTACAAATCTAAACTTGTGGCTCTTGCTTTTGAGTACTTGATCAACTTTTAAATGAGGGGTGTACTTTCTCACATTGTGGGTGTGGTTTTTTTATATCCTACATATATACTCAAGAACACATTAGAGTTTTTAATTCCTTGTCATTTATCACCAAAACCCACTAAGGGGCCTAGTTGCATCTTCAATTTACGCGAGCGACAACGGGCTGTGCTAGCTGTGTGGGCCGAATCAAAAGGACGGCGGACGCGACCTACGCTTGTGGCAACGGACACGGTCGCTCGGAGGAGTACGCGTGTGGCAAGCGACGCGGTTGCTCGGGAGGAGGCCACGCCCAGAAAAATCGATGTGTCGCGCTCGAGAGGAGGCCACGGAGGCCGAATTGCGGAGGGATCGGTTCCTACGAGCTTTCAGCTATTAACTACTACTAATGACCATCTAATTTTCATCTAACGGTTATAATTATTTGAGATTATGTGCTGCAATGTGGAAGAACACAAAATTTGATTTAATATAAATATCAAATATCCAATTATTCTATCAAACATGTCAAATTAGTTGTAGATATGTCTTATTAATGTGTCATATCATAATTTGAAGTACAAAAATTTCAAATTCTGTTAAATTGAAGTATTTGCACTTCAAATTAATATCTTCTCAAACATGATGGATGAATTTTACATTACTTGTACTTAAAATTATGATTTGACATATTAATAAGACATATCTATAAAACTAATTTGTCAAGTTTAATAGTATAATGAGATATTCGATATTTATATTGGATCATAATTTAAAATTAAACTATGTTGGGCATATGCTCCTATACTCACAAAAGTCACTCTCATTCAAAAATTCAGTTCTACTTAATAAAGCATAAAAATACACTAGAAGCAATGCTTTTGACCAATGAAAATATCGTAATTTAATTCTGAACCTATTTTGTGCCCATTTTGAACCCATTTTTTGCTTACGTTGAGGCCTCAAATTCTTGGAAACGGACGTGTTGAATGGTAACTTAATCCTTTTAGTTAGGTTAGAAATAATTAAAATGATTAAGAGAAAAAGGTAATGTGAGACTGCTATTATGCTTAGAGCGTAAAATGTGAGCTTGTAACCCTATTAGCTGCCACTCGCATGCCTCCATTTGATGGTCCCCTTACCTCTTCGCCTATGGTCTAGTTATAGATAGATTAAGTTTTTCTTCATCCCAAGTTATTTTGTATTAGGGACGATTTGGTTCCTGTTCCTCTCCGGTGACGAGTGAGGAGATTTTGGGTATAGTTGGTCTTTTCCATAGCAGCTCCAATGAAAATGATGTGGTGGCAATAACATCAACAACTTCCTTTGCTTGACGATAATTAAGTTTCCATGCTGTTCTTTGGGCACATGTTATCAACATATTTGCTAACTGTTTACCTGTTGTTGTTATCCATATGACCCTTTATACATGTTAATTGAGATTTGGAGTTATATGTTGAGTGCATTTAGTTGAATCTCTTTATTTTCTGTGTATTTGTAACCTTAATATCTATTTCGCTATGAATTAATTTAATTCTTCTTATTTTTTTGAAATATGATATACCCCCTTCCATTACAAAGAATGGAAGTCACATAGTTTGCTACCTTAATCGGCTTACAAAACAGATCGAGAAGTTGATAGAAATACATCCCTCACCCCCAACGAACATCGGTTCTCTAGACATTCGTTTGAGGGGTGATAAAACGATGCAACTACTCCAACTTTAAAACTACTTATAGTTTGTGACAAAGACACAATCATTACATAACATTACAATCCTCTAGTGTCCTCAACTTTCTTCTTCAACTATATTCCCATATTGTATTATCATCATCATCATCATCATCATCATCATCACCATCATCACACTACAACTACTACCCTAGGCCGAGTAACCGCCGTACCAACCTGGCCACGATATCGTGAAAATTTTTTACCGTAGGATTGAAATCGCGGGCGTGTATGGTGACTGGTGAGCGTTTGTTACCAGTTGAGGTGAGAAAAAGATATGAGTCGGAGATAAAAGGCAATGGAAGATTCTGTGTCTGGAACACTTGGGGGACAAATTCTGAAAAAAAATGGAACGCAATCAGATCCAAAATAATTGAATCAGCATGTGATATCTTTTGCTTACAAGAAATTAAAAAGAGAATATTTTGATGTTGCTTCAATTAAAAATTTTGCACCATCCCAATTTGACAGTTTTGAATATCTTCCCTCTCGTGGGTGCCTCCGGAGGAATTCTGGTTGCTTGGAAGGGTTCCCGATTTTCAGGAGACCTTATATCGCAAAATGAGTATGCTCGACAATAGAATTTACCTCTATGTTTTCCGGAGCCAAATGGCATCCGACCACGGTATACGCACCATGCACCGATGAAGGGAAGATTCTTTTTTTAGAATGGATGAATTCTCTCGATATACCGGATGATAGTGACTGGATGATCATTGGGGACTTTAATCTTATGAGAAGACAAGAAAATAGAAACAAGCCAGGAGAAAATGTACATCATATGATGAGATTTAATGATGCTATCAGCAATCTTGGCTTAATTGAACTGCCATTGAAAGGAAAAGTTTACACATGGAGTAACAATCAAGAAATCCTGCTCCTGGAAAGACTGGATTGGTTCTTTATCTCCAATTCTTGGTCGACTTGCTACCCAGGAAACTATAGTCACTGCCCTCTCAAGACAAAATTCGATCATGTTCCCTGTCTCATCGAGTATCAATATCGACATTCCAAAAGGTAAAGTTTTTTTATTTGAAAATTTTGGTTGCAGAGACAAGACTTTATGCAAGTCATGGAGCATGGCTGGACCTTACCAACTCAGCATACAGATCAAGCAAAAAGAGTGGTTAATAAACTAAAAAACTTAAGGAGAGTGTTGAGGTTCTAGAGTAAGCAGATTTCAAATCTTGTCTGTAACTATTTCAAATACAAAAGAAGTTATCATGCTACTAGATATTGTGGAGGAATATAGAGATCTTACCCCGCAAGAGTGGAACTTTAGAGCCATTCTACAAGAACACTTGGACAATCTCTTGGAACAACAAAAAGCATATTGGAAACAAAGAGGTGTGATCAAATGGGTCAAATTAGGTGATGAAAACACAAAGTTCTTCCATGCACATGCTACTATTAAATACAGGCAGAATATAATCACTTCATTGACTACATCAAATGGTAGTATAGTGTATGCTCATGAGGAAAAGGCATATATTTTATGGGAATCATATAAGGAAAGACTTGGGGACATCGGAATTCATCGCTATAGGTTTTGATTTGTCCAAGCATCATTTAAACAATGGATGATCTACAAGAGTTGGAAGAACCCTTCATGCAACAAGAGATTGATAATATTATTAAAAATCTGCCATCGGACAAGTCACCGGGACCAAATGGATTTAATACAGATTTTCTCGAGAAAATATTGGCATGTAATCAAACAGAATTCTATGATCTTTGTCGAGCTTTTTATAATGAGCAGATTTGCATGCGAGTATCAATGGGTCCTATATTACTCTCATTCCTAAAAATGAGAGTCCAACCACAATCAACGATTATAGACCCATCTCTCTCTTGAATTCAACTTTGAAGCTTATAACTAAAATTACGCGAGCATGATTGCGTAAAGTCATTTTAAAGGTAATTCACATGAATCAAGTATGGATTCATTAAAAATAGAGCCATACAAGATTGTTTGGCTTGGTCTTTTGAATACCTGCACTTATGTCATAAGTCTAAAAAGGAGATTGTTATTCTTAAATTGGATTTTGAGAAAGCTTTTGATAGAATTGAGCATCAAGCTATTATAGAAATCTTGAAACACAAAGGTTTTGGGGACAAATGGATCGGGTGGATCAGCAGTATTCTTAATTCGGAACATCCTCGGTCTTATTGAATGGAGTACCGGGTAAAGTCTTTCATTGTAGGAGGGGGTTCGACAAGGTGATCCCCTATCTCCTTTGTTGTTTGTACTTGCTCGCCGATTTGCTTCAAAGCATTGTAAATAAAGCAAAGGATGTAGGGTTGTTACACTTAGCGGTCCCAATTCGTAGCTCAAATGACTTCCCTATTATTCAAGTATGTCGATGACACTTTATCGATCATGGAAGCTTGCTCAAGACAATTGTTCATCTTGAAAGCTCTATTAAACTCATTTGCTGACTCCACAGGACTCAAAGTAAACTATAGTAAATCATTCATAGTTCCAATCAATGTGTCGGATGACAAGATGCAGATTCCGCTAATACTTTTGGCTGCCAAATTGGTTCTTTACCTTTCACATATATGGGCTTACCTCTTTTCACATATATGGGCTTACCTCTGGCTTGCAAAACCTACGGTAGAGGATTGTATGCCTCTCGGTTCATCATGTTGAAAAAAGGCTTGTAGCTTGTTCCTTATATTTGACTCAAGGGGGTAAGCTACGGATGGTCAACTCAGTTCTCTCCACTCGCCCACCTTCTATATGTGTACCATTAAAGTGCCTCTAACCATTATCAAACAGCTAGAACAAGTACATGAGACATTGTTTATGGCGTGGGGCTGACATGAATGCAAAAAAACCTTCACAAGCAGCTTGGAATATGGTCACCGAGACCGAAAAGTGAAGGAGGCTTAGGAGTGGTGAATTTGATGGTAAAAAATGATGCTTTATTGCTGAAGAATCTTCACAATTTTTTCAACAAGTCAGATTTGCCATGGGTAAACTTAATTTGGGAAAAGTATTATGCAAATGGACAATTGTCCGGATATAGAAAAAAGACTCCTTCCGGTGGCGTGATGTAATCAAATTATTGGACATCTATAAGGGCATTGCACGAGCACACTTTCAAAATGGTCGGACTATTCAATTCCGGACTGACCTCTAGGACGGACAACTCCTAGCACATCAATATCCGAATTACATTCCTTTGCTAAGAATCAATACATTACAGCTTTTAAGGCAATACAAACCGATGAATTCTATAATCTCTTTCACCTGCCTATGTCGAATTGCGTTTGAACAATATCAAGTCTTACATCAAAATACAAGCAGACGGGAAATTTCAGAGCAGAAGGACATGTGGACATATATTTAGGGATTCGTTGATTTCAAGTGTAAAGAAAGCTTACAAATATTTGATGGGTCATATACCAATCCATCCTGCCTTTCATTGATTATGGGCATCCTCATGTCAACTGAAACATAAACGACAGAGTTAATACAAGGGACCTATTGAAGATGAGGAATATGTATCTTGAATCATATGATCGTGAACTCGTATTTTGCAGCGAGAAGAAACTTTGGAACATCTCTTTTTAAAATGTGCTTTTGCCAAACGATGTCTGGGCAATTTTGGGGATCACCTATCCTACAACTCTCCAGCCTATGCAAGCTTTTGTTCTCTTCGAGAGGAAGCTCAAATTAAAATTTGCGATGAAAATTATAATTACCATGACTTGGTGCATTTGGACTACAAGGAATGATTGGATTTTTGAAAATGAGGACCCAACGGTTGAAAGATGCAAAGCAAAATTAGACAATGGCTCAGTTCCATTATGTAATCTTTTGTTTTTTTGTCCTTTTTTCCATATACACAAACTTTTTATTTCTTTAATATTATATAACCTGTAGGGCCTTGGCCCTCCAGTTAACATAAAAAAAAAGATATGAGTCCATCCAACACACGTGTTCTCTCCACCTCCACAGTCCACACGCGGGTGCATGGCCTGTCCAGTTTCATTTTTCCCTTCTTTCCCTTTTCTCTTCCGTCGGCAGCTTCGCCTCTGCGCGCGACGCACAGGCCGCTCGTGCCCCGCCAGCCCGGGCGCGCAAGCTGCCGCCGTCCCCGCCTACGCACCACCCGTGCTTCATCCGTGGCACAGCCGATGGAGGACTCCGGTCGCGGACGACGCCGCTCCAGATCCGGTCGCAGTCGATCTCGGGCCGGTCGGATCCACGCCGCCGCGGCCCGCAGGATGACGACCGAAGAGGATTAGGTGTTAGTTTCTTTTTTTTTCTGAGAGAGATGAGGGCATTGTCTTTATATTTAATCTTATCATGTCACTCCATGACAGATTAATATTTTGGGAATGAAAAGGCTATCGATCTATAATCTCAGCAAGGTACCCCATGCTTACTGCAGTGATTGTTATTCCTCAACTGGCTAAGGAACTAAAGGTATATTGATGTCCTCCATGTTTCAATGTATTTGATATTATGGTTACAATCATCATTTTTTTAGATGAAACCTCTATTTATAAAAAATATGAAAGAATATTTATTCCCTCAACTGTATATTCCTTATACTTACGGTTTCTTCCAAATAGTTTCAGTTTATGCAACACAATGCAGATTATGTTCTTATGCGGTGGTTTCAGTTTAGCTTTTAGTTGGGATATATTTTTTTTTGGATGGGGATGGTTTTAAAATTACTTGATCTACCTGAAGCTGCCCTGCGAAAGTATAGCACGCACACTACAAAGAGCTCACACACCCAATTGAAAAGGAAAGAACATGGCTCAGAGGAAGAGATGATGGTATGTTCCTCTTAAATTTATTTATTGTTTCAGTTTCATGGAAGGGAATGACTTGAAGCTTACCTGAGCTAGCTGATACTTCCCTGCAAAAGTCTGGTGTGCGCTGCAAAGGGCTCACACAACCAACCGACAAGGAAAGAACATGACTCATGAAGAGATGATGTTATATTCTTGTTAAATTTATTTATTGTTTTGCTTGATCAACTGTATGGACTAAGGCCTAATTTGCGTATGTTTCTTTGCTTAATGGAATGTCCGGTATTCATTAGTTTGAATCGTGTTGTCTATCTTTGCACAGTCCCGCCAAAGCATCATTTGCTTTTAACTGAACTATAGAGTTGTTGTTCAATTGCCAAATTCATTCGCAGAACTGCCAATAGGCAGAAGCACTTCACCGCACTATTTTGGCTTTAGAATCATATTTATTAGTCAGGACTCTGCATTTTTTATCAGCTTATGCCATCAAGAATGCTGATGTTTTTTTCCTTTTGTGGTATGCAGCCAAAATGCAGGGGTTAGTGATGAACAATGATTTGTGCGCAAGAACTTTATCAGCTAAAAAATATATAGGTACCTGACTCGGATGCTATCGCACAACAATATTTTCCCAATGGTTTCCTTGGTTCTATTGAGAATTGGGGTGGGTTGTCACAAATATGATGCATGAATTATTTGTTTATTCCAAAGCAACAGATTGATAGGTACTTCAAGCTGCTATTATTCAGCAAGGTCAGAGTAGGTATTATTTGCATTCATATATGCCTTCGTTTTGAGTTACAATTTTAGTCCAAAATCAAATATGTAGGACTGTTTGCTATATTGTTTTTTTTTGTCTCATGATGCATATTTTTTACAAAAATGCTATACACCCATATGTAGCAATGAATTTTTTTGTGGTGCCTGTCTTGCTAACATTGTTCCTTTGTTTCTAGCGATGAGTCCATGCTTTCAATCATTTGCCATTTACTACAGGCTTTTTAGAATATATCAACTTCTTTTGTTGGTCCTTTCAGCTAAATGAAAAACACTTTGAATATTGAGCTGGGATTATTTTATAGGGTATACTTTATTATATTCCACTCCCACATTCAATGTGCTCTGTTGTGTAATTTTCTCAGCTATATTGAATTTCGAAATTTTCTAAAAGAAATCAAACCTCTCTTTGTTAGGCATCTTCGCAGAACTATTTTGGATTGCTACTAAATAATACAAAAAATGGGTACTGTGAGTTTGATCAGCTGGCTCACATGATCAGTTTTAGTATTTTTGTGGTGCTTATAAATGTTTAGCTTCTTATGAAACCTTAGTGAAGTTTCTGTTAGGTACTGTCCTATTGCCACTGTAAGCTGGTGATATAAGATAATTAGTAGTTCACTAACCACCTCAATACTTTAATTTTTTATGTCATTAGTTAATAACATTACAAGTACAGTGCATTCTCCCATATCCCACAGGTTTGGTCAGTACTAGATGTTAAAAGATTCTTGAACTGGGTCAAAGTGAACTAAAAAAAGCTAAATAAACAAATATTCTAATAATTTTTAAGTTAATATTATACCCATTCATACATTGGAAACTGTATGTGCTTTCCATTAACGTAGTCAAATGCATTTGTAATCATTAGAAAAAGGTTAAATTCAACTTGCAAAATGCAGTTCAATTTTATCTGACCTACTTTGAGGTATGGGCAGGTCTTAGTATCTGTACTCATAGAGATGTGTTATTTATTTATTTTCCTTTTCCTTTTCCCTTCTACAATATATGCTCCTTGTACTATGATCTGCTAAAATTAGGAAAATACTGTCATCGGCACAGAGTTCCCTTATCACACTTCAAAATTGAACAATAAAACATATTCTTAATTGTCAATTTTTGACCATGCCTTATGTAGTTGTAGTCTCTTGTGTGTTGTGTTCCGCTACTACATGATACTTCAACATGTATATGAAATTTTCTTAGTAATGTAAAGAATTAATGGAACTTGGCTTATATTTATGTGGGTTTAGATCAGATAGACTACGTGCACAAAAGGCATCTATGCCACATGCTTGTGTCGTTTAATGAATTAAAATTGTTTTTATTTCAACATGCTTTTTGCATGGCCATGTCATGTGATCAATTTTAACAAATTGTCATATTTGCTGTTTTTAGAAAAGGAAAATATTCGGTGCAAACCACCTATTCAGTGAAACCGTGAAAACCCTCTTAAAAAACATACTTAAATATTTTCAAAATTTTTGAAACTTGGTGTACATGTACATGATACAGTGGGAAGTATGCACACAAAAGTTGAAGTCTAAATTCAACATACTTTAAAAGATACAAAAATAACAAATCAGGAACATATAGGGTGAAAAGGACAAAAAATGCACATGGAGTAATTTTTGTCATTTTCTCCCAGTTTTGTTATTTTTGTATCTTTTAAATTATGTTGAATTTTGATTTGAAATTTTGTGTGCATGTTCCCTATGGTATTGTGTACGTGTATACCATGTTTCAGAATTTTTAACTTTTAAGTATGTCTTTTGAGAGGGTTTTCACGGTTTCACTGAATAGGTGGTTTGCACCGAATATTTACCCTTTTAGAAAACCCAACCATAGACACTGTTGTAAATTGAAGTCCACTTATAGTTCTGAAAACGTAGTGCTGAGACCCAGCGCACCAAAGCCTGCAACAATATCCTTGTTGGATTACCTTTAACTGACTATTAAACTTCTTATCTTTGTTTGCAGATACGCCAATACTGTTGAGTCCCTTGTAGTCTAATTATTAGACAAATTAGACGAGCTGGAATTGAAGTGCATTTTGGGCATGGAGGACATTACATTATAGCTGATACAGTTATTGGTTTAGCGGAAGCAAACTGATGGCCAGCAATGGTTAGCTAGAGAAGTACTCTGACAGACATTTCTTAGCAAGAGAACCAAGAAAACAGACTCCACGATTTGCTGATGCCAGATTAGGATGACTTTAAAGCACTCACCTGTAGCATAGCTTCAACACCTTTATGTAGAATGTTAGTCATTCTCCTTGTGCAGATCTGTCCAATTTTCTATATCGTAGGTGTGTTTTGATAACTTTTATTTGTACCCTTCCAAGCCGACTTGCACACAACTGCGATACCCCCCCCCGGCTTGGTGGGGTATTTTCTAGATTTGCTCCATTTCTATTTTTTGCCACGTCAGGACCAGTTTCTAGATTTTGCCTATTAAGCAAAAAAAAAACAGCAAGATTGTCCCACTGCTCGTGCAGGATAGTAGGGAGATGCGACCTGAAGTCTATCACCCATCATTTATCAACACATTCTTTTGAAAAGATCTTAATGTCGTCTAGAGGGGGTGCATAGGCGAAACCTACATGTTAGTTCAACCTAGTCCGACCTTCTTGCATATGCGAACAGTGCACACTAGTTCAATCCGGTCCGACTTTGTTAGGGCGGTCGGACCGTCTTGCACGGTAGAAACAGATCAACTCTTCAAATTTGATTTCTAGCTCAAAGCAAAACTTGAGGTGCTGCTTCAGTAGATTTTTCTTACCACGTACATGAAGTATCTCGTACACAAATGAGCACACCAAAGTAGATCGAAGCGGAAATATAAATATGAGCTAGAAAACAACAAGAAAGACAATAGAGATGGAGACGCACGAATTTGTTTACCGAAGTTCGGAATCACCTCAAGGTGATCCCTACGTCTCTGTTTGAGGAAGCTTGAGCTGTCCACCGACACGCTTCAAGCCGGGTCTCTTTCAACCACTTTCCTCAATCCATTATCTTGATCCTTTTCACACCGAATGCAAGATCACAACCTTCACAAACTTTTTCAAGGCTCACCACAAGTTTGGGAACTCTAGAACGACGCCTAGCCATCTAGGAGGCTTCACCTCTAAGAGTAACAAGTGAATCACGAGTTGCTTGACGTAGCTCAAAATTCTCAAGGTTTAGGATTTGCTCACTTGTGCTCACACACTCAAATCTCTCAACCCAACTAAAAGATCTAGCTCAAATCACTTGGATCTCACAAAGAGAGCTCAAATGGCCGTTGAAATGCTATAGAGTCGGGCAAGAACCAAGCAACAACCAAAGGGAGTGGTGGAGAGTCATTTAAAGGTCCTTTCAAAAACTAGCCGTTGGAGTCGTTAGGCTCGGGACGGCTTGACCGTCTTGACAGGATGGCCCGACCGCCTTGCACTCGCAGCCCAATCAACAACTTGACGCAAAAACCTCCACAAACCACAACCTTGATTGCTCAAACCACTCATACTAACTATGCTTTACTTCTAAGACCAAAACTTACTAACCTAGAAACGGGCCTCGAAAAACTTAGTTTAGGGCCGTCCGATCTCCTCGATAAGGCGGCTCGACCGGCTTGACCTCATCGACCCCCAAAAACTTAGTTCAAGGCGGTCTGACCTTCTTATTAGTGTGGCTGACCGCCTTGACCTCGAAGAACACAAAGTTTAGGGTTTAGGTCATTCAAAAAGGTTTCTTTCTCGGGATTTTTAGCACTTTAACATTGTCATTCAACACATGTTGCATCCCTCTTGATAGTACGACATACCTATACTCCAGAAATAGATAAAAACAAGTTTTCTTCCACTTGAGCTTGAGATTAAGCCACATGCCGAAATACTTCATATTTTGTGTCTTTAGGGTCGGCAATAATTCTTCACTTGAGCATTATCCACCTTGAGTCGATGACCATGGATTTTACCATTAGATAGACAAAACTCCATAATTTTATTCATGTCACCTTTTGTTTCTTGATTCACAAATAATTGACACTAGGAAATTTGTAATCCTCCGTGGCTTCTTTGATACATTGGATTCAACATCCAGCTTGCTCTTCTCCACCACAAAGGTTCTTCGATGCCAAGCCTCTTGCTTGCCCTTATCCAATGTATGGTCCATCGTAGCCAAGTCCTTGCTAATCCTTCACCAATTTACCATCATGGTTTATACATTTCTTTGTATCATCCATTAGCACACACTTGATATTCATCTTTATGTTGTATTGATTTTCGTTGTGATATATATTGCTTGCTTGATATGATACTAGGAGTTAAGCCACCAATATGAATACGGTGATACTTTCAATTACCAATATGAGACATATCATCCAGGCTTTATTTTTCTTCGTGTGACACATGGCATGAGATTTTCAATATTGATCATCCATGTAGTTTCATCTTCATCACATTCTTTGTCATATGACATACAATAATATACATGTAGAATATCCATATACATCCATGTCTTGATACAACAATGTTCAAAATAAATTTACAAGACATTTGCCTGTTACAACTCAACAAATTATATTAGCTCTTCGATCGTGTTTGTCGAGTCTTAAACTCGACACTAGAACTACCCGGTCATATGGCACTAGAACTCAACAAAGCCTATAATCAGCCGATGATTAACACCCATAGCCTAAGGCATTCATTAACAATGAGTTAGGTAAGATCTAACTCTTTCATACTCGCTAAATTATGAAATTTAGCATTACATTAATCCAAATCCGAAAAGTTCATATTTCGGACCGCTTTCTTATTCACGAAAAAATTCTCATGACCGTAATAATCACGGTGACTTATTCTTATGGCCGTTAGGCCATAACTTGCGCAAATTAACAGCAAATCCTTAATATCCTTATGACCGTTAGGTCACAATTGCACGATCACGACATAAGTCATTTAATGCCAAATTCGTCCAATAACTTTCCCGCCCTCGAGCCCAACTCGAGTGCTTATAAAAGAAATCGAAAGGTCGACCTAGGTCAAACCCATTCCCGAAACTCCATACGCGCCCGCCTTACACCCTTGTTCTTCGGACATCACGATCGTTGTTCTTCCTTTCCGCATAAACAAATCTCGGATTTCCTTTTTTCATCTCTTAAGATGGGCAAAAAGAAATCTGCCCCCAACCCCGGGTCTTCCTCTTCCGTTCCCCGCGACCAGCTCTCTTTCGGTGTTTAAGATCCGGGCAATAGTAAAGTCACCGAGGTGTCGCTCAATGAAGTCTGTTCGTGATGGATATCTTCCCCTCAGCCGATTATGAACTCGGAGTGTCCCTACCCCTAGCCAAATCCCATGAGGAATAGACGACTCCCAACGGTTAGTTTTCAAGTCTTTTTTCCTTCGTGGCCTTGATCTTCCTTGTTGCTCCTTTTTAGGGGGCTTCTCTTTTTTACGGATGGGAGTTAGTAAATCTAAACCCTAATTCCATCCTTCGGATCGCTTTCTTCATCCATCTTTGCGAGGCTTTCCTTGGAGTCCTCCTCTGTTTCAAGCTTTTTCAATATCTTTTTCAAATCCTTGGAGTCCTTGGAGTCATCGGACCTCTAGACTGCAGTAGGTGGGGTAGGGATTCAATGCTCGGAGTGCAGATGAATACTTCTCCCTGTCTCCGAACAAAAGCATAGCCTTTTGGAAAAACGAGTGGTTCTTCCGTGATAATCCCCACCTGCACTCCCTCCTTTTAGCGTCAAGGTAGCCAAAAATTTTCCTACCCCGGATAGCAGGGAGAAACTCAAGGAAGATGAAGAAATCCTCGCTCTTTTGGCTTGTATCAAGTATCTAAAAGAAGTCGGAGGTGTCACCGTCGAGACAGTTCTTTGGAGCTTCATCGTGCGAGGAGTCTAACCGTTGAAAAGCAGGAACATCCAAGCATGGTGCTTCAATGAAGACGTGGCCATTCCACTCGGACGGAACGCCTCTCCCGACGTAGAGCGGTTGGAAACCCGCCTCAAGCAAATGCTCCAACCAAAGCAAGACCTATCAGGATGCCAAAGCTGGGTCCGGCTTTTAGTATGTCAAATCCTCGAGACCCCGTACGTATTCCTCTTCTTATTCTCAAATTCTCGTTATATTTAATCATCATCCCCTTATTCAAATATAATTGTGCAATATAGAAAATTGATAATTTCGAAGTCATCCCCCACTCCCTCCTAATGATATTTGGGGAGAAGACTATGAAGGCAATACCGCTCCTCTCGCTGTTCAAGCTGGTCTTACTCGAAAGACTTCAGACCGGTCATATCCTCTACTACCCAAGTATAGCTCCAAAAATATCTAAATCCGAAAAGGTGGTTCAAGCTCCTAGTACGAAGAAACGTACTACTTCCTTAACCATCGGCAAACCCATCGCAACTTCCACTTCCGTACTAGGCGACACCCGTACGGAGGCACGTAAGCTTAAAGACCGGCGGAGAGAAGAAGAAGTCGTCGAGAGGGATCGCCAAGCTGCACTCGCCGTATTTGAAGCTGCTATCAAAAAATCTCGGGGAACCTCCTCATTAACAGATTCTTTGGCTAATGTTCCCAAGAGATCCCGGTATGGCACTCGGACCGATCCTTCGAGCAAGTGACGTAGGGGGACCAGTCTCATCGCCGCAAGTCCAACCAGCGGCAAAAAGGATCTGCAGAGGGCTCAAGCGAAGATACTCAAGGCCCTTCTAAGAAGATCAAGGCCTCCACCGGCTTCAAGAAAGCCACTTCGTAAGTTTTCTCGCATCACTAATACCTTCCGAGTCATTTTCATCCCGAGTCTTATAACGCTCGCAACCTTTTCGTAGAATTCCTTCTAATTTCCAAGATAGTATAGCTAGCTTTTTAAGAAATAAAGCTTCTTCTCCGGCCCCGACCGGTAGTGCTTCCGCGACTTCCACTTCTTTAGCTCTTGCCATTGCCAAGTCTTTTGAAGCCCAAAGTACGGCATCCGCCAAGGAAATCCTTGCCGCCTCTAGCGTAGAAGCTCCGTCCTAAGTAACCGAAGAACAAGTCATCATCAACATTGAGGGCTCATCTGCAAGTGACTTCCCTCCTCAAGCTACCCTATTCCAAGCTCCTCCGGAACTCCCATTGGGATCGGTCGCAGGTGGAAGAAATTCCTCGTCGGCCTAGGACGACACGCAAAGCTCCGGGAGGGCCCGGATCGACCAAGATGGTAGTCGGAGATGTTGAAGTTGACAGCGCAAGCGGAGCGAGAAAGTTTACATCAACGACTCAATGGGATGCCCTTCAGGAAGAGGAAGCCTTGAATAACTTCTCCGAATCCGGCCGGTATATCCTTTTACTTTACTTATTCCTTTGACTAATATCTTCATTATAATCTGATCCTTTGCTTCTTCCTCCTTTTAGGTTTTTCTAAAAACTCCGAGGCCAAGAATGCAATTATCGCTCGTCTGGAGGAAGAACCGTATCACAATCAAGAACGGTTGGTCGAACTTGAATCTCGGACCGCCGATCTAAAATCCAAAGAAACCGATCATCCGAAGAGGGAGGCCACTCGATGAGCACCCACCGGTTAATGGAGGAACGCCGACAAGAGATCATCAAGCTCCGCAAAGAAATCCGAAGTAAGTCTTTAATCTTATCTTCACATTTTGTATTTTCCTTCTTTTCTCTCCGATCGGTCTTGTTTTTGTTCCAAGCACTTGAAAATCTTGTTGCCGCCGATAAAAAGGCGGAAGAAACTCTTTCGGATAAAGCAGCTGTCCAAAAAAGCTCTGCTGGAAGGTTCACAAGTTGAAGAACGAGTAGGCAGCTCGAATTGGAGAGCTAGAAGGCGAGCTCACCGCCAAGGACAATATTCTTGCTCAAACTCTGCGCTCCAACAAGATGCTAGAGGCTGACAATGCCCGTCCGAAGGCCGAATTGGCGTAAGCTCCGGAGGCTGTAAAGACGGCGCAGGCAGAGAAAGAAAGTGCTGTAAGGAATGACCATGAATCTGCCCAACTTGCACTCAAAGCTAAGGAACATGAAATTCAACGTCTGCTGAAAAGTTAAGCCAAGTTAAGGGAATCAAATGTCAACATTAAAGACAGATTCAGGGCCGCAGAAGTTAGACACGGACGTAAGCTTCCTCTTTTACACCTTCATTGAATAAACTTCTTTTTGATACCAGTCTATATTGATAATTCTTCCTTTGTCATCTTCGGAACTTGCTACGAGGCACGGTGCGGACGCTTGACTATCTAAACGGCGGTCAATCCATTGACCGGAACGAAGTAGATCTTGAGACCGCTATCCGGGCTTTCCGAGAAGGATCGGAGAGCACTTCAAGATGGTTGCCGTATTAGGAGGAGGTCACATTGCCGCCATAATCCAGTCTTGGACTACGGTAGAAGACTGCGATTTCAATTTCATCAAAGATGGCGCCCACCCGAACACTATTGAATCGCTCATTGGTACCGTTTTCGAACTTATAGAGGATGTTCCTCTTGATCTAACGGGTGCTCCCTTAAATGTGGCTGCGGCAGCCTTTGCTTTGGACCAAGACGCTCAAGATGCAGCAGCCGCTGCTAGGCGGACAGATGGAAGATGATTTTGAAGATCTTGACGCCGACTTGTTGCTAACTCCTTCCGATTCTCAAGGGACAATTGATGACAGATTGGCGGAAGACCCTAAGACCGGAGATACCGGTACTTCTAGCGATCCTGCCCACTAGATGCTTGTCGTAGGGCTAGCTTTCTCTTGTAACCGGACAATTCTATTATCGTGCTATTGTAATTTATCTTGTTATCTTTTTAATGATCATGAAGTTTTAATGTCTTCTCCTTTTTCTTGTGAATACTGGTTTCAAAATGTCACCATCTTATTCCTTACTAGTTAAATTCTATATCCGAGCAATGATGGTTATTTCAGCTCAAACTAATTATGAATAAATACTGGCTCTAATCAGCACAGATCGTAATTCATAGTTGTAGCTTACTTTAACAAGATCATGTGACATAGAAAAATAAAAGCTAGCTTGTAAGGTGTAAGATTTCGTAATATCACTGATCGCTCTTAACACAGCAGCCTACCAACCAGTATTCATGAAGAAAATGCTAAAAAATTTCCTTTACTAAATATACCAGTCTAAACTGAAAACAGACCGCTCTCAATGCAGCGAGTCTTCCGACTAAATGACTGGTGTTATTATTCAGGAATAGCACAATATCACTGAGTGCTCTTAACACAAGCAGCCTCCCGACTCGATAAGTTAATTCAAAATTAAAATATCGAGACACAAGAAGCGAACATATTCACATTAGATATTAAAATTACTTTATTATAATATGAATAAGTTTACAAGGAATTCTTTTAAGTATAAAAGCGACGAAGCTGCTCAATATTTCAAGAATTTGGAATTTCTTCATCTTAAATGGTCATAAGCCTATAAGCCCCCGGTCTAGAGACCGATTTAACCAGAAAAGGTCCTTCCCATACCGGAGACAACTTATGCCTGTTCTTGTTAGATCGAATCTTCCGAAGAACCAAGCCTCCTACTTGGAATTTCTGCGTGTGCACATTGCGATCATGATATCGACGCAATCCCCGATGATATTTTGCAGCTTGAATCGGAGCTTGATCTCGTAATTCTTCCACGGCAATCAGCTCAACCTGACGCTGGTCTTCATACTTCTTTTCATCGTAATATCGTATCGAGCTGACACCATATTCACTTCTGTAGGTAACATGGCTTAAGATCCATATAGCGAGAGAAAAAGGAGATTGCACTCGTAGCGGACTAACATTAGTGCGTAGTCCCCGAGCACCCAGGGCAATTCCTTAACCCATTTTCTCGCGTATGGCTTCAAACGGTCAAAAATTCTGGGTTTAAGACCGGTCAAAATCATTCCATTGGCTCGTTCCACTTGCCCATTACTCCGTGGATGTGATACCGAAGCATATTGTATCTTAATTCCCGGACTATCAGCATAATCCTTGAAAAACGCTGAGAAAAACTCTGAACTCCTTGTAAAAACTTGATCGTCCGAGCAGTAGTTGTACTAGTAACGGCTTCGACTTCAATCCACTTGGAGAACTTGTCCACTTGCCACAAAAATGTGCGTGAATCCTCCCGACGCCTTTTTAAAAGGTCCAACAATATCCAGGCCCCAAGTCGAAAAAGGCCAAGTCATCGGAATTATCCGCAACTCATGAGCCGGAGTGTGTGGTTGTCGGGCGAAAAATTGACATCCTTGGCAATTTTTAACCACCTTATGCGCATCATCCACAGCTGTGGGCCAGTAAAATCCTTGTCTAAATACTTTTCCGACTAGTGTCTTCGAAGAAGCATGATTGCCACAAATTCCCTTATGCATGTCTTCAAGCAACCGAACGCCATCGGAGACCGATACACACTTCATCAAAATATTAACGCCACGCTTGTACAGCTCTCCTTCAAGAATCAAGTAATTGCGTTCTCAGACCTCCGGTCTTTGCTTCTCAACCTAGTTTTCCGGAGTTTTACCGGATCGTAAATACTCAAGATACGAGGTACACCAATTAGAATCAATAATCATAACCTCAAGCGATCGAGTATTTTTTGGTAGGATCGTCTCCTCGGCCTTGGCCTCAAAGACCGCTTCCTCGGCCTTGTCCGTCAAGACCGCTTCCTCAGCCTGGTCCTTCAAGACTGTTTCTGCTGCTATTTCTGTAATAGTAGTCTTACGCTCCATCTTCATGGATGGCTTATTCAGATACTTGAAGGAAAGCACCAGGTGGAACCGCTTGTCTCGATGACCCCAACCTGATTAACTCATCCACGCGAGAATTGTTTCCGCATAGTATATGAGAAAATCGCAGGCCATCGAATTTGTCTTCAAGTTTTCTAAACCTCTTGACGATAGGCAATCATATAATCATCATGAGCATCCCATACCTTGTCAACTCTGACTGATTACGAGCATCGAATCATCGTATACGTCTAATCGCCCGACTCCCAATGAAACAGACTACTCGGAGTCCATGAAGCGGAGCTTCATATTCTGCCGTATTATTCGAGGCTCCGAAATGCATTTGTAACACATATCCGAGTGGCTCCTTCCGTGGGTTAAAAAGTACGACCCCAGCCCCGCGCACTGAAAGCTACGGAGACCCATCAAAAAAACATCTCCCAATATTCCAACGTCTCGAATCCCCTGTGGGACTTGTGTCTCCAACCACTCGGTAATGAAATCAGCTAAGGCCTTTCCTTTGATAGCTCTCCGCGAAGAAAATGTAATCTCATATTGCCCAAGTTCTATAGCCCACTTGGCAACTTGGCCAATCGCCTCTCGGTTTCGCACAATATCCCCAATGGCAAACCCAGTCTTAACTTCAATGGGATGCGCTTGAAAATAGTGTTTCAGCTTTCGAGAGGTTATCACTACATCATATATTAGCTTACGTAATCGGAGATACCTCATCCGAGATTCGGTAAGGACTTCACTCACAAAGTATACCGGATGTTGCACCAATTGCGGATGTCCTTCTTCCTTCCGGTCGACCGCCAATACCGTGCTCACCACATGAGTCATTGCGGAGATATATAACTCGAATGGTCTCATCGGGTTACGGAGGTCCCAATACCGGAGGGTTGCTAAGGTATTCCTTGAGCTGCTCAAACGCGGCCTGCGCCTCGTCTGCCCATTCAAACTTATATTGCTTCTTGAGCAATTTGAAGAACGGAAGTCCCCGGACCCCCGGTCTTGAGATGAAACGGCTAAGTGCAACCATACTGCCCGTCAAGTTTTGAACGTCCTTCAAGCAACTCGGGCGTTCATGTTGACAATTGTCCGAATCTTTTCGGGTTAGCTTCGATGCCTCGCCACGACACCGGGTATCACAGCAATTTTCCGGAGCGAACTCCAAACACGCACTTTCTAGGATTAAGCTTCATGAAAAAATTCCGCAGATATCGAAGGTCTCCGCCGAGTCGAGAGAAGATCCTCGGTTTTCGAGATTTCACCACTATATCATCGACATAAGCCTCCACGTTCCTTCCCAATTGTGAGTCCAGATAGCGTTGTATGCCGCGACGATACGTAGCTCCGGCATTTTTTAATCCAAATGGCATTGTTGTATAGCAGTATGCTCCAAAGGGGGTGATAAACGCGGTCTTTATTTGATCTTCAACTTTCGGAGGGATTTGATGGTACCCTGAATAAGTATCGAAGAAACAAAGACGCTCGCAGCCAGCGGTCGAACCGACAACTTGGTCAATCCGATGCAGCGCGAAAGGGTCTTTGGGGCAAACTTTGTTGAGATCGGTATAATCGATACACATTCTCAATTCTTTAGTATTCTTTTTTGGTACAAGGACTGGATTGGCAAGCCAATCTGGGTGATACACCTCCCTAATAAACTTAGCTGCTAACAACCTAGTTAACTCCTTCTTAGTGGCCTTCTTGTGGTCTTGAGCAAACCTCCGGAGCTTACGCTTAATTGGCTTCGCATCGGGACGCACCAACGGTGCGTGCTCAATCTTCTCCCTAGGAACACCGGCATGTCGGAAGGCTGCCATGCAAAGATATCCCTATTTTCCGGAGGAAAAGAATGAGCGCGCTTTCCTATTTGTCTCCCAAGTCAGCCCCTATATGGGTGACCTTGGAGGAGTCCGATTTATCAAGTTGAATAGTCTTGGAAATAAGCGCATCGGTCTTCGACTTCTCCTTAGCAATCTTCTTGGCTGGAACTTCATCTTTCAACCTTGCCTGTACTTCTAGAGTTTCAGCTGCTTCTCCGATTTCTCGCCGCTCTTCCTCCGAATTGACCCGAGAGGCCGGTTCAATGCTATGTAATTCATAAGCGTAAGCGGTCTTGATATCGAGACCGGAACGATAAGACCCCATTTGGTCCTGGCATCTTCGACATCAAATACCGATAATTTGGGATGGTCATAAACATCGCCGAGCCGGTCTTCCAAGTATCGCGTGGTATGCTTGAGTCAATGTCGGCTACCTGGAAAATGATATTCTCCTTCCTGTAGTTCTCCTTCGTCCCAAAAGTCACCGGCAGAGAAATCTGCCCCAAAGGATAACTTGTTTCGACCGGGTATTATACCATGAAACGGTGAGACAACTGCGATCCAGGTCAGCTACGGAGAGGCCAAGCTACGGCAAAGTTTTAGCAAAAAGGATGTCCAAGCAACTTCCCCTATCAATGAAAGTTCTCTTCAATCGCACCTTCCGAGTCGGTATCTACCAGCTTTTGGAAGTACTTCGGAATGATCAGCCCTATCGAACGTGATCGGCACCTCCGACCATCGTAGATATTCGGGGGTAGCGGGAGCAATGGCGTTGACCTCTCCGAGCACCGGCTTACGCTTCGCTTCAACTCGTACGCGTCGGGGCCTCCATGGATGAAGTTCACTTCCCTCGCCGGCTCCTGGAAGCCTTCGTCGTCTTCATTATCGTCATGCTCTTTATCCTTGCCTTTGTCTTCCCTCCGGTTCCGGTGTCCGGATCGGGGTGCTACCTTTAAAGCGAACCGAGCGAACGGTCTTAATAGGAAGCACTCCTTAGCTTTATGATTCCCATTATGAATCATGCAAGGGCCTTCTAGAAGCGTTTTGAACGAAAGTCGTTCTCTCGGACCTCTCTTAGGAGGCGCCGGCGGTCTCCTCCATGAGGCCGGTCGACAGCTGCAACAAGGTGATCAGCCTTGCGCTTGTTGTTATTCTTGGATCCAGATCGGTTGTCTTGGTCGTGCTTCGGCTCCTTCCCTTTATTCCCACGTTTGATTCTATAGCAGCATAGTCATATGCAATCTTGAAGCACTCGACGTTGTCATGGTAAGGTTTCGATTACGCCTTCCAATCTTGTGAACTAATGCTTCACTTCGGACGCCGACTTGAAACGCCGCAATTATCTGCTGATCGGGAACATTGGGGATTAAGGCCTTCTTGTTGCGAAACGCTCGATGAACTCCGTGAGGGTCTCGTCGGGCTTACGCTTCGACTGTTGAGGTCGAAGTACTTCCCTGGTTTCTCACAAGTCATCTAAAAATTCTCCACGAACTTTTTGGTGAGATCGTCCCAAGAAGAGATAGATCTCTCGGGTAAGGATTGCAACCACAAGCGTCCAGCCTGCTCCATGCACATAGGGAGGTAGTTAGCTAGCACAAAAGTATCCCCTCCTGCTGATCGGATGGCGGTAGTATACATGCGAAGCCACTCGGCAGGGGCGCCTTTCCATCATACTTGTCGATGGCCCCGGGCTTAAATCCCCTAGGGTATTTGTATTTGCAAATACGTAGATCTCACGTGAAGGCAGGGATCACGGAGTACTCATCATCTTCTAGACCGGTCCGGACCGGTGAAGGAGAGCGTCGACGAGGGTAATGCCGGTAGTTACTATCCCTATCATCATCGGAGTAGTCATAGTAGCGATCGTCTTGATATCTATCTCCTGAACCGTCCTGGCGGTTGTTGTTCACTTGCTCTGCAGGCTGTGTAGGAGAAGGCGGAGGAGGAGGCGGAGGCGGAGGCGTCGCTTGACGATCGTTGTCACCTCGTCGGGGTTCCCCGTCCCTGTCTCTGTTGTCTCGTCCTCTTCGATCTCCGGTATCACGCCGATCATCTCTTCTTGACCGGTCGTCACGATGGGCATGTCGATTGCCATGCCCTCGATGATCCTTGCGTGGAGGATTTCCGCCGGCGGCGGCGCTGAAGCAACCGGCCCACGCCTAGGCGAATTAGTTACATGTGGGCGAGGTGGGGTAGGATCCCGCGGACGATCATCACATGACCGTTCCGTCGCCGTTCATCTTCTTCTTGTCTCCTGCGCTCCTCCGTCCTCTCTACATGACGGTCAATAAGCACATTACGAGCATCACGATTGCCGTTGAGCGGTACGCGCAAATCTTGGTCCGGAGCTCGTTCGTGTTCGTCCGCGATCGGAGTATGTCGAGGCCCAAGCCTTCCGCCGGAAGAAGCTCCTTCGGACCGGGCTCTTGCTTGCCGCTCCGAGTGAGAACGCGAGCGACTAGAAGATTCAGCTCTATCATGGACGAGTTGATTTGTTTGTAGAGCAGCCGCGTCCACCAAATTCAAAGCGCGTTGTCGCCCTGGCGTCGCGTTGAAGAGTACCTCCGGTATTGTCTCGAGAATTTGCTTTATCCCCACAATGTTGTTGACCGGTGATGTGAAGACTCGGGCGCCATTTAATTTAACCTCCATGGAGCTCAAATCCAATGCTTTGCTCGAAGAGCGATGACGCCTTCCATCGTGGCACCCACGTCGGCTGTTATATCCCGGGGATGCTTCCTCCGGGTCTCCGGACTGCTCCGACAACGGCCCGATAGCGGGCGCAGCGGTCGCAGAACACTTCCCCCGTCGACTAGTGCCGGCGGCGTTTGCGCGATGATTCGCGGCTGAAGGTTGCGGAGATGGATCTTCTCCATCCGCTCCGTTTGTTTCGCGCCGGCGGCGATTAGCTTCGTCTTCCGCCATCCTAGCTTCTTCGGCGGTGGCTTCCTCGGGAGTGAGTTCTTGAAAAGCTGGACCCGCCATGAACACTTGGAAGAAGGATGGAGATCCTTCCTCGAAGTCGTTACCAAGCTCGTGAGAGCAACTTATCGTCGCGAGACCGGGTATCGGTCGAGGCGTGAGCGATCCGATGATTCGCGCTAAAGCTGCGTCGGATCCGCAAGGTTTCAAGCATGAGGTGTCGAGCGTGGCAGGTGATCGTGCTTCGAAGCCGCGGCATGGCTACGAGTCGGATTCGTCGGATAACTTTCCGGCGGAATCGGCTTCAAAGTCGAGGGACACGAAGCGGATCTTGAAGCCGGGCGCGAAGTCGACGTCGAGCGAAGAGGCCATCGAACTCGCTGAAAACTCACCGGGACCCCTTCTCGGCGCGCCAAATGTCGAGTCTTAAACTCGGCACTAGAACTACCCGGTCCCTTACGAGCGTGGAATTCGATGGTGCAACACACGGAACACACAAGAACACGCGATTTTAGACAGGTTCGGGCCTCTCAATGGAGAGTAATACCCTACGTCCTGTGTGTTATGTATTGCCTTTAGCGGATTGCTAATTTCAAGATCTCGGAGAGTTTTTCGGGGGTCCACTGCTCCGCTTTATATATCCGGGGAGCTAGGGTTACATGCGAAGTCCTAGTCGATTACACGGATTTACATATACATGAAATCTATCTCTAGCTTTCCTTATCAATTCAAAGTCCTAATAGACTACAAATTGCCCATTTACTTGTTTCTCAAGTTATCATACGTCGGTTTTGATACTCGCCTTGTCTTCATACCGAGTATATGGAATCCTCTGTTATTCCGGACCGGTTAGGGACCAGTCTGTTGGCTATCCTCGCTAGCTTTATCTTCATTGATTTGTTATCGTGTCTTTGCGTATTCATTCCTTTATCATCTGTATACCCATAAGGCAAGTATACGACAGTCTTGTCATCAAAATACCAAAATCCACTAGGTGGCCTAGATGCTTTCAATTTTTTACTACACAACTCAAGAAGCATGGAAAGTTGAAAGTTGCCTTTGGGGGGGGGGGGAGTTGAATAGGAAATTTATCTAAAAACCTGAAAATTACAACACTTAAAAGAAATCGATCTACCCAAGACGGAACTTCCGTCGGGGCGAGGTGAGAAATTCAATAGAATTGAATCGGAGAGGAATCTTACGATTCCGCTTGAATGAAAACCTTCCTTCACCTCCTAGAAGTGTTGTACCTGCAGAAATTTGATAGACACACCACACACAAGTAGATTGGATAAGAATTGCCCAAGGGGAGACAAACAAGCACACCACAAAAGCACAAGAGAGACACAGAGATTTTTCACCGAAGTTTGGACCCCTCACAAAGAGATTCCTACGTCTCCGTTGAGGAGCTCACGAAGAGCCGGGTCTTTCTCAACCCTAATCCTCCCCAAGTGGCCACGGAGGTCAAACTTGGTTTTCTTCTTCTTCAATTGATTCCTTTCCTTGCGGAGGTGAATCACAACCTTTACAAACTTTCCAAGGCTCACCACAATCTTGGGAGCTATAGGATGACACCTAGCCATTCTAGGAGAACGAATCTCCAAGAGTAACAAGTGAAATCGAGATTGTCCGTTAGGGGAAGATGTGCTCTAGGTTGGGGTGATGCTCTCAAGCTTCGATTCAAGATGGAGACTCTCTCAAATGGCCTTAGATCACAAGGAGAGTGGAGAGGAGTGAGAGAGAGAGCTTGAGCGAGATTACAGAGTTCAAAAAGCACCAACATCCTTTGCTCACGGGTTGGGGAATGCCTTATATAGTAGAGGCTCGAAAGAGCCGTTGCTAGGTCAAGTTCGAACTCGACGGAACTTCCATTTGTGACAGAACTTCCGTCACCCCTGTGAGACAAAGGTGAAAAACATCGGACAGAACTTCCTTTCGAGTTGGAACTTCCATCCCAAACTCTCTAGAACCGACGGAATTTCCGACAAGCATGACGGAACTTCCGTCGGTGGTGTTCCGGTGAAGCGCAACTCCCGAGACGAAACTTCCGTCCCAAAATCTCTAGAACCGACGGAACTTCCGTCCCAGATGAACTTCGTCCGGACGAACTTCCGTCCTAGAAGATAGGATTAGGTTTTGGTTGGCTTTTTGGACTTGTCTTTTTGGGGAAATTTGGTTTCCAAGCTAATTTAGGTAGCTAGAGCACATTCTTCTCCGTATGTAAGATCGTTTCATCATTCTTGATAGTTGGCACACCTATACTCAAAAAGCTATAAATCTATTCTTTTAGCTCTTGCTTTTGAGTACTTGTTCATCTTTTGTATGAGGGGTACACTATCTCACATTGTGGGTATTGTTCTTTCGATATCCTCCACATGTACTTAAGATCATATTAGAGTTTTAATTCTTTGTCATTAATCACCAAAACTCTAGGGGGCCTAGTTGCATCTTCAAAAGTTTTATTTGAAGAGGTTCATACAATAGCCAAGTGGACAAATCATTATTAGGGCATGTACAACGCTAATAAATGAGTGGGCTCTTAAGCTGATGTGGCAGTGTATTTTTACAAATAGCCCCTCTAACCCTTGAAGAGATGGCTGAGTGGGCTCTTGACGAAGAGACGGTCTCTATCACGTATTCCAATGTAAGAGACAACTCTTAGCACTATTGTACTTGTGAAGAGACGACTTATGTCATACGATCATTAATAATATGCATTTATTAAAAGACAACATGCACAGTCTCTCCTTTGCATGATTAGAGTTGTTTCATGTCTCTTTGTTTAGATACATGTGCCTAAGAGACCATAATTGGCTCTCCTTTGTACATGTCCTTAACTACTCCCTCCGTCTTAGAATATTTGGCATTCTAGGCTCAACCAGTTTTTCTAAAATATTTGGTATTCTCACTTCCCGAGACACCTTTACTCTTTCCAATACACCTATCTCTCACTCTCTCTCTTTCTTCCTCGTTTTCTACGCACCTACTTTATTACTTCTTTTCTTAATATGTGTGCCCGGAGCTATGCTAAATATATTGGGACGAAGGGAGTACCATTTTCCTACCCTGCAAGTAGAACTCTCTGATTTTGAGTAAATCAGTCCACATTGGTGAACCATTTTTTGGGGGTTTAATTAAACTGATAGGTTGCTATTTCACATATTTAGCTATCACAATATCTTGCCAAAGACCTTCTTTACATTCAAATTTCCACCACCATTTAGCTAAAAGACTCGATATTCATTTTCCTATGGTTTTTGACCCCAACCCTCCCTTGCTCAATGATTTGCAAACCTTTGTCCATGTATTTTTTTCTTGTTACTAATCCCTTGCCAAAAAATTTACTACCAATTTTATTCATCCTCTTTATTACGAGTCTTAGGAAGAACTCCATCCATCTCATTGGAAGTTTATTATGAAAATAGATACAATGATCTATCTAATAGTACTAATTATGTACCATAAATGTTTATAATTTTTTATATATATTTTTAGTCAAACTCAAAGCATTTGACTTCTTGGGAAACGAGAACAACACTTTTAATGGAACATAGGTAGTATGTACATAGACATTTGATAAATGTGGATGTCATGGTAGTGTCATGAGCATTAAATTTGCTAACATGGCATGAGAGAGAAGAGAGAGAGTGTTATGGGATGAGAGATATAAGTGTCATCACCATGACCGTCCATTGGCACGGTTCTTAAAAATTTCTTCTTGATAATCGTGTGATGACACTCTCTATCGAGACTCGACCTTATTAAGGCTGGCATTGAGCAAGATTTTCCTGCCACCCATGGAGGAATTTAATAAGGATGCAACTTTCTCGCCGATATGTCTAAAATATTGAATGAATGATAATATAAGATAAAAGGATTGGTTCCCTGCAGTTTTTCGTAAAAGAAAAATGATAAAAGGATCGGTGACATAATTTCAAGAGAGAAATTGTCGTCTTTCGGTTGAGCATATCCAATATTAGAGCATCTCTAACCGCTCATGCAAAAGTACTAGTTCGCTAACATAAATGAAATGGCATGAGAAAACGGGTTGGGATCATCTAAATTAGAGGTCAAAATTCGGAGAGAATACTCGTAGCAAGAATTAACTCGATTTTCAGCCATTTAATCCGGAATGAATGGAGCAGATCATCTCGCTACAGTATGTAGATATAGGAAAATATAAACACAACCGCCATGAAACAGTATTTAGGTACAATATATTAATGTAGAGGTCTGTCTTTCTTCTCACGAATTATTGTAGCGAGTCACAGCAGTTCTCGCATTTTGACCTTCGTTCCCCTCCTACTGCAGAGGACCCCGATCCAGAGAAAACCAGAGACCCAATTATGACATGGCAGATTTGAATATAAAACATAGATAATTTAATTTAGGTGATATGTTGGATTATCTTAACTCTTAAAGGAAATCTATATTTTTAAAGAAAAGCTAAAACGGGATTTACCTAGCTCTTTTTATCTTCGTTGGAGATGCTCTTAGTAATTACAGATAGTAACTATTATGACATCTAACTTGTAAATCGACCGGTTTACACCCGTGCCAGCACTTCTTCCCTCGGCTGATCTGTTCCCAGCAGCAGATGCCGGCGGCGAAGGACTTGGCAAGTGACTGCGGCGTACCTATGTTGCAGCGCAAGGTCTGATGGGATCTACCTCCGCTGACGGGCTCTATGCAATGAAGGCGCTGCTGCACCGACTTGCTTCTTCCACCGGCCACCGCGCTAGGTGACTAGGTGAGTTGCTGCTCGCTTCCTGCTCGACGAAATGCTCACGTAACCACTGGTTATCCTTACACGCTCCGAAAGGCAGGGCAGGCTTTCAATTGACCGGCACTCAGAAGGGTTCATGTCCGCTGTGCCGATGTCAGATCTGAATTTCTGTCTCTGGCGTTTTTTTTAAGAAATACAGGCCTCAGCCCTCTCCCAACTTTTTTTTTTATAAACCCTCTCCCAACTTTAGTATTGAGAGTTTGAGACACCAGAGCTTTACAAAGTTCGCTCCAGCCCAGTTTTCTCAATGGGAGCATTAGCTAGATAGGCTACAGATATCTAGCGACAGCTCCTGAGAGAACAGTTCACATCATACATGTCATAAGAACATCAGTTCCGCCCCAAACAGCATGCAGAGCGAGGCTCATGGGCTCACAGAGCTCTCTGTGAGATGAAACGAGAACCGGCAAAAGACAACGAGCAGGTGGAAGGCACCTCGAATCGACGAGGAGGGGTGGTGGACGGAGGAACGGAAGCGTGCCAGGACCTCCGCCTGGCACTGGCAGAACCTCCCATGCTGGAAATCCTAGTCTTTCACCAAGGCAGCGAGCTGCGGGTCCTCCTGGAGCTCCAGGTCGTCGGGTCCGCGCGCCATGGTCGCCAGGTGCGAAGAGCAGCGTGGGAAGTTCTAGGTGCCGCCATGGAAGCTTAGGACGACAGTGGGGGAGGGTCGGGGTTGGGGCATGGTTTAACTTACCGTGGTAACCGGACTAACCGGTCCGGCTCGGTAGCAGCGGATGGTCGGTTTATCGCAAAAACCGAGCTAAGTTACTGTAGCAAAAACGGTAACCGCTCGGTTTCTTCGGTTTACCGTTCGGTTTTTGACGGTTTTAAAAACCGGTACTGTAGCGGTTTAGTTATCCATGGGTTGGGGACCGAGAACGGGAGCGCATGGTGTTGTTGTTGGTGTAAGTTTGCAGCTTTCACCCCTCATTCAACAATTCATGATGCATTCTGTTATTGCAGTCAAGGATATTCACAGAAATACATAAGTATTTTTATTGGATAACCTTTTGCCAGATTTTGCTCTCATCTAATAGAAATATTTTTACCCATGATTATAGGAGGCATAAGATCTTTGAGGTTGTGGACTGGCAGTCCACCATACTCTTTTTTCTGTCTCTAGCGTAGCGTGGTGGTACCTGTTTGTCTGCTGTGCCACGTACTCCCTCCGTTCTTAAATTGTTGACGTCATTGATTTTTTCGTTACGTTTGACCATTCGTGTTATTCAAAAAAGTTTAAGAATTATCAAATATTTTATTATCATTTGTTCAATCATCAAGGAAAGTTGAAACACGACTTATAATTTTATATATTTTAAAAATATTTTGAATAAGACGAACGGTCAAACATGAAGAAAACAGTCAACGGCGTCAATAATTTAAAAACAGAGGGAGTAACTCAACAAACAACGAGAGATCTGTTAGCACCACCGTCCATGACAAGGAGGACCCACCAAGCCAGGCAGCCAAGGGCGGGAAGCGGGAGAGAAGCCGACGCCTTCACCGCGCCAACGTGCACCTGACTGGTCTCGAATGGGCCAAGAACCGGAAAGGAAACTGATGAGGCCCAAGAGGCTTGTAATGAGTATAACGGAGGGAGAGTGCTCCAAAGGAGGGGAATCAACATTATTGTAGACCCAAATTATTCGTTCCAGAATTCCTCCGGCTTTCAGCCGAACAACCTCCTTGCATGTTCTTACTTGCTCAGCAATCCTATCTTACCTACCAATTCTTCCTCAATCTTCTTCGATCCGTTGCTGCTGCTAACATTCTGGTATCAGATTCCCGGTCCTGATGGAACCCTATCCTTTCCACTACTCTCATCGCCTTAAATCGGATGACGGTGCGGCGTCAACATCATCAGCGGTCGTCACTAGTGCCATCGACCCCAACATCAAGTTGATGCTGGAAGAATTTCAGAAGATGGAGGCTCAGCTCGGGGACCGCATCGAAGGTCGTTGCATCGATCCGGAGCAACGCCTCGACGCCGCGGATCGGAAGGTGGAAGCACGCTTCATCGCGCTCAAGATGGGTCAAGGGGAAGCAGAGCTTTGGCGCCCGGAAGTGGAGAAGAAAGTTGAATCCGTTAAGCTCGAGGTCTCGCGCCTCAACAAGTTCATGGAGCGCGAGAACATGGAGAAGGCCGGATCCAAACCAGGGATCTTCTCCGGGTCGGCGCCCACGCGCCCACCTGTCGGATTCAGAGCCGACGGCCCTTTTGGGCACCGCGATGACAAACACCTCCGGGATCATGAGTTTGCTCATGTCCCGGGCAATGGTACGCATACTGGATCCCTTCACCGTTCGACTAGCTTTCCGCATGAACTGTCGCCCAATAGATTGGAGAATACTGACTTTGGCCGTTCTGTTCATGGCCGTCTGCCTAAAATGAATTTTCCCCTATTCGATGGTGAGAATTCGAGGCTGTGGCAGTCTAGGTGTGAAAATTACTTCGACATGTATGATGTGGAGCAGTCCATGTGGATTAAAGTGGCATCGGTGCACTTTGAGGGCACGGCGGCACGATAGTTGCAGTCGGCGGAGAAAAGACTCAAGCACTCCAGTTGGGCTGATTTTTGTCGCATGATTCATGAGCGATTTGGCAAGGAGCAGCACGAGTCCCTGATTTGTCAGTGGCTTCATCTCCGCCAGACTAGTACTGTGGCCGAGTATGTGGAGAATTATTCGGTAATGGTCGATCAGATGGCTGTGTATGAAGCAAGTGTAGATCCTTTGTACTACACTATACGTTTCATCGATGGACTGAAAGATGAAGTGCAGTCAGTGATCATGGTACAGAGACCCCCAGACTTGGACACAGCTTGCACTCTGGCCCTGGTACAGGAAGAGGCATCCAAGTCAGGCAAACGCAAGGATATCAGGTTCGGGAACCAATCGTTCAATAGGACGGTTCCTAAACCTACATTTCCTCTCCCAGTGCCACCAAAAATCGATAAGGCTCAAGCAGTGACCAAGAATGACAATGCTAGTACAAGGATGAGCTTGACTGATGAAAGAGTGGCATCATTGAAAGCTTACCGCAGAGCCTGGGCCTATGTGCTAAATGTGCAGAAAAGTGGAAACATGGTCACAAATGTGCAGACACTGTTCAATTGCATGTGATGCAAGAGCTTTGGGAAATGTTCAATGATGAAACAACTCCTAGTGAAGAAAAAGAACCAGCTGATGACACTACTTAACAGTTGTACATGGCTATCTCTCATGAGGCAATTTCAGGCAAGAAGACAGCCAAAACCTTGCAGCTGAGAGGACACATTCAAGGTCAACCATTGCTGATATTAGTGGATTCAGGTAGCTCACACACATTCATCTCTGAAGCAATAGCCAACAAGCTGACTGGAGTTCAGATTCTAACTGAACCCTTGAGAGTTCAAGTAGCCAATGGTGATAAGTTACAGTGCCATCAGGAGATAACACAAGCTCAGTGGTACATTCAGGACTATTGTTTTTGTTCTGATATGAAGGTGTTGCCTTTGCCCTGCGATGATATGGTACTAGGTATGGATTGGTTAGCCACTTTCAGTCCCATGAGGGTGGATTGAGCAAGCAAATGGCTATTTATTCCGTATGAGAGGTCTCACGTATCACTGCAGGGGGAATCCCCTTCAGCTCCAGCTACCACCATTGTCCAAGTATTACTGGTTGCAGACTGTGATGCATCATTGAACCCTGAGAAAGAGATTCCACCTGCTATTATGGAGTTGTTGCAAGAATTTAGCAACCTTTTTGAAGAACCCAAGGATCTGCCTCCATCCAGAGGATGTGATCACTCCATACCTCTAATTGCTGGTGCTACTCTAGTAAATCTTCGACAATATAGGTACCCTCCTGCCTTAAAGGAGGAAATCGAAAAGCAAGTTGATGAGATGCTCAAACAAGGGGTTATGGTTATTTAGAAGAGTGTGAGTGCCTTTTCTTCACCTGTGCTGCTGGTTAAGAAAAAGGATAAAACATGGAGATTCTATGTGGACTACAGGTACCTCAATGCATTGACTTGTAAAAGCAAATATCCTGTACCTATATTTGAAGAACTAATGGATGAGATAGCTTCAGCCAAATGGTTCAGTAAATTGGATATGAAATCAGGATATCATCAGATTCTACTGAAACCAGGGGAGGAGCACAAAACAGCTTTTCAGACTCACAGGGGTCACTTTGAATTCAGGGTCATGGCATTTGGACTAACTGGGGCTCCAGCCACATTTTTGGGTGCCATGAATGATACATTGGCACCAGTCTTGCGCAAGTGTGCTTTGGTCTTCTTTGACGACATCTTGATTTATAGCTCTTCTTGGAAGATCATTTAGTGCATTTGAAACAGGTTTTGCTGCTGCTAGCCAAAGATCAATGGAAAGTGAATTTAAAGAAATGTGAGTTTGCACAAACCAAGATTGCTTACTTCATTCATGTATTTAGTGAAGAAGGCATATCTACTGATCCTACTAAAATAGAGATCATCCGCAATTGGCCAACTCCTAAAGATCTCAAAGAGCTGAGAAGTTTCTTGGGGCTAGCAGGATACTATAGGAAGTTTGTCCATCATTTTGGAAGCATCAGTAAGTGTTTGACTGCCTTGCTTAAAAACAAAACAATGTTTGTGTGGACAAGTAATCATGATCAAGCATTCAGCCAGCTGAAGGAAGCATTGATTTCAGCACCAGTACTGGTTGTCCCTGACTTTTCTAGAAATTTGCCATTCACACGGATGCATCAGCTACTGGTATTGGGGTTGTATTGACTCAACAGGGGCATCCTCTAGCATTTTTGAGCAAAGCATTGGGTCCTAAAAATCAAGGTTTATCCACTTATGAAAAAGAGTACATGGCAATTATTATGGCAGTAGCTCAGTGGAGGTGTTATCTGCAACTAGCTGAGTTTACAATATTCACTGATCATAAGAGTTTGGCTCCGTTCAATGAACAAAGATTGCACACCATGTGGCAACAAAAGGTTTATTCTAAACTAGCTGGATTGCAGTATTCCATAGTGTACAAGAAGGTGTGGGTAATGGAGCAGCCGATGCATTATCTAGAGTGAATCATGGATCACTGCTTAACATATCCATTTCTCAATGTACACCTGCTTGGTTCCAAGAAGTGATCAAAGGATATCAATCTGACCCTCAAGCACTGGACTTTATCACTAAACTGTCTATAAATGAGAAAGTTGTTCCTAACTTTACACTGAAAGAAGGTCTGTTAAGATATAAAGGCAAGGTATGGATAGGCAACAACTCTTCCTTACAGTCTAAGATCATATCAGCTTTGCATGATACTGCTATAGTAGGGCATTCTGGGGTACCGGTGACCTATCAGAAATTGAAGCAGCTGTTTGCTTGACCGGCCATGAAGTCTATGGTGCATGCCTTTGTGAAATCATGCCTAACTTGTCAACAAGCTAAACCAGAACGTAGCAAGTATCCTAGTCTGTTGCAACCATTGATAGTTCCTCAGGGTTCTTGGCATACTATTTCTATGGATTTCATTGAAGGGTTGCCAACTTCTGGTTCAGCTAACCGCATTCTGGTCATAGTGGATAAGTTTTCCAAATACAGCCATTTTATTGGGTGACTTAAACACCCATTCACAGCATTTTCTGTAGCCAAGGTGTTTATGGATAATGTCTACAAATTGCATGGCTTGCCAAGTGCTATTGTTTCAGACAGGGACAAAATATTTACAAGTCAGTTCTGGCAACACTTGTTTTCATTGTCCAAGACTGAACTGACTACTGAGAATGGGTTCGGCTTACCACCCGCGGTCGGATGGTCAGACTGAAAGGGTTAATCAGTGCCTAGAAACATTTCTTCGTTGTTTTGTTCATGCTTGCCCCAAGAAATGGAAAGACTGGTTGTCTTTGGCTGAATTCTGGTATAATACCAGTTTACACTCTGCTCTAGGAGTTACTCCATTCGACGTGTTGTATGGACATAAGCCCAGGCATTTTGGTTTGTGTGAGCAAGCAGCATTACCTTCAGGCGACCTGGGGACTTGGCTCGTAGAAAGAGAAACCATGTCAAAATTGGTTCAGCAGCACTTGGCTAGGGCACAACAGCGCATGAAAAAGCAAGCGGACAAGAACATAACTGAAAGGTCATTTGAAGTTAATGATAAGGTATTCTTGAAGCTCCAGCCTTATGTGCAATTATCAGTTGCCGCTCGAGCAAATCAGAAACTATGTAGATAATTTTGACTACTATTACTGTAAAAGCTCTTATTAAGAAAATTGATCTTGTACTTCTTCCACTCAACTTCTCAAAAGTGTACATGCTTGTTCAGCTTTTAAATTAAACGGCATGAACTGAAAGTATCTCAATGAGATGCAACGTAGTTAAATATGAAAT
Organism: Chloris gayana; assembly: GCA_031894775.1. NCBI lineage: Eukaryota > Viridiplantae > Streptophyta > Magnoliopsida > Poales > Poaceae > Chloris > Chloris gayana. Next base: position 231,904 of record JAUNZO010002088.1, read on the forward strand.
ACAAATGCAGCTCAAAAACCTCGAAATACAGTGCCCATAATGCATAGTAAGCACCTTAAAATGTTGACCACAAGGTAATTCGAGCCTAGGGGGCATCATGGCCAGGGTAACATGAAGTAATCATTTTCCGTCAAAAACAAAAACATGAAGTAATCATAGAAATATGTGAGTTTGAAAAAGATAAACTGACAAAAAGAAGCCACATACTCTCTGGTGGATAGAAGTTCAAAGGGTGATGATTAATATACCTGACCTTTTAACTATCACTATTTTCAATTCTGATTTGGCTTTTCTTTTCTAAAAAAATTGGTTCTTCTAGTGTATCTCACAGAGGAACATTTGGTGAGGAGTTCAGGTGTACATTTCATGAAATTGAACATATCATTACATGCTTCATGGTTGGAAAGACAGAAACATTGACTTATCTATATAAACGAATGTGGGAGCTATACATATGGCAGAACAGTTATATTCCCTCTCCCTGCGCAAAATGAACCAGAAATATTACCATATGAGTTGTACCGTGGAACTTGAGCTCAATAGAATGGTTTACTAATATACACCACTACACCAGAGAAGTATTAACATGAACTTTCACTTGATAGCTTTGCATCAGAATGACTTTTATTAGGATTTGATGTTTCAGATTTGCAGTTGTTGACAAAGCATGATGGCAAGTAATGAACACCTGCAAAACAACAAGCAAAAGAAGTGTTATAACCTAACTAGAAATGTAATTCATAATAAATAAATACATGAGAGTAAAATTATTGGTCATACCTTCATAAAATAACACTTCTACAACTAACTGCTCGTTCCTTACGGCTTTAAATTCATCCAAGTTCAGTTCAGAACAATCTTTGGTTAAAATCCTTAGTTTGATGATCTGTCCACGGCCACCATGGAAGTAAACCTTGCATCTTTGAAGATTAAAGACCTCAAGTGATCTCAACAAGTCACATGAAAGATAAATCCTTCCCAAGCAATGATGAACTTTTAAACACAAGAGACATCTTAACCCCCTGAACCGCTTTGTTTACATGCAAATATTTCATTGCATCCAAAAAGATCAAGCTCCTCAAGTGATGCTTGTAAGCAACATAATGGCATGCCACTCAAAACTTCGCAGTTCTTGATTTGGACCTTTCTAAGATGTGCAAATGGAAGGGTGCGTGAATCTTGTAATTCTTCTATGTCTGACCACTCCCTCCAATTTGGCATGTCAAGGAATGTCAGCTCCTCAAGAGATGGGAATATCCTGTAATTAGTTCCATAAAATTCACTTCCAATTTTTTCAACTGCTGACAGGCCTTGTAGAACTAATATCACAAGGGATGGGAGTTGCCCAAGAGGTGGAAGTGTTCTTAACTGTTTGCATTCAATAAGGCGAACATGCTGTAGTTTTGTGAAACACTGCTCGTCTGCCATCCATGCTGGAAATGCAACTCCCATGTAACATTGTATTTTCAATTCTTCAAGATTTGCATTTGGTTTTAAGCCAGCAAGTGTCTTCATGTAACCTTCAGATGTAGTATTTGATGTGCTGCCTGCCGAGCTCCATTTCAAGATCAATTTCTTCAAGTGTCTTTTCCTAAACAGTTCTGAATCACCCTCTATATCTGTGCCAATTACTTCCTCGAGGTTATTGATACACAGTTGCCCACTAAGTTCGTTCAAGCCCTTCAGTTCTGTTATTTTGTGGCCTTCTATTTTACCCACAGGAAACTCCTCTAATCCTTGGAGATTTGTCAGCCGCCCTAACTTGTATATTAGGGAAACTGTATGGGCTTCAGCATATAAGAATCGGAGGTTAATTAATTCATTCATTGCTCTAGGTAACTCTTTGAACTGGCATCCACGTAGACCAAGAACTTGAAGAAGGTACAGCTTACAGAGGGAGTCTGGAATTGTTGTTATCTTAGTAAAGGAGAGATCCAGAAGTCGTAGATGCAATAAGTTGTCGAAGAATTCAGGAGCTTTCCCCAGTTTAGCTTCAGAGTAAGATAAATCTAATACGCGTAGACTATTTGGATGAGACAATATATTAGCAACTGCTTCATAAGGTTTCTTTGTCCTATGCCCATCAAAAAATAAAATAGTCCGTAATTTGCTGGCTTTACTTATGTCCATGTGCACATTAAAATCAGAAATATCTATGGCTAGATGACGATAAAATTCAAGGGTCCTTTTAATTTTTCCTGACTCAGTTGCTGCATGACATTCCTTTTCAGCAATGCAGTATATTGGCTCTCTGATAATATCAGGTATAGTATACTTGTCTTTCCAAATCGTGGTCTGAAAGAATGATTGGTTGAAAAGCTCATCAAACCATTCCTTTTCCTTTTCCTCCATATCAATTCCATCGTGTTGCTGCATGAAACTAGCTACCCACATGTGAATCAACATGTTCTTTTCAAACAAATAACCGGACGGGAATATTGAACAGTAGCATAAACATTTTCTAAGATGATCACTTAGATGTTCACAAATAATTGCAACTGAAGGTAGAGCAACATTTTGACTATCATCATCTTCAGCAAAGAGCCACCAGTGACTTCTGGAAATTTTTCTCCAGTGTCCCTCATCTAACTTCTTTCTCAACAACCTTCCAATTGCTTCTGCTAATAAAGGCAACCCGTGCAAGTTTTCTACTATTTCCTTACCGATTGATTCAAGGGAAGGTTTTTTGTGCTTTACAAATGCATGATGCTCAAAAACTCTGCACAAGTTTAGGAATGGTAGATGATTCAATGTTACATGTGCCGTTGTTCCAAAACTATCTGCAATGTCTTTTGATCGAGTTGTTAGCAATACAACACTCCCATTTGCTGCCCCTGCCAGTGCTGACATTAGGGAACCCCATATTTCGTGCAGGCTGTCCTGGACACCATCAATAACGAGGAATAACTTCTTGTTTTTTATGGCAGGCATTGTTTGCAGATGGCCCTGTTTCTCACTCACAAAAGATTCAATAGCATCTTTCACAATGTCCCTCTTACAGCGACTGCGTCGGGAAGCCATCACCCAGCCCCTCAACTCAAAAGCGTCCTTGACATCTGGGTTGTTATAGATTACCTGTGCAAGAGTTGTTTTGCCGACACCAGCTGTTCCTACAACAGCAATGACTGAAAACTGAGTGCTGGGTTGAGTGTAGTCTTGCTCAGACTTATGGAGTATCTTGCTCAGCAGCTGCTGCTTCTCCTCGTCCCGACCGATGACCACTGGCTGTGTTGGTGGCAGGATTCTCGTTGTCACTCCCTCCTCTGTATCAGCTAGATCCATCAATCCATGGAAGCCAGGGCCACCGGTATCACTAATGATCTTGTTCAGCTTCGTCAGCACATCTTTAAGTCTCTTGAGATCGGTGTCAGAAAGGAGGAGGTTCCTCACGAACCTGAATGCGGATGAGGCGGCCGAGCTGATCTTGCTGTTCTTCCTGAGCAACTCCTCCCGGATCTTCTTGGTCTCGAAGTCGTCGAGCAGGTCCTCGGCCTCAGACACGACGTCCTTGAACTGCTGCAGCCAGGCGGCATAGCTCCGGTTGGAGATGGCCTTGCGCTCCGTCACCTCGACCAGGATCCTGATCCGGGGCAGCGCGGCCTGCACGCTGAACAGCATGTCGCCGGCGTCGGCCTGCAGGGCATGGTGCTCCTCCATGATGGAACGCGCCTTCGCCACGAAGTTGGCGATCACGGCGCCAGCGAACCACCCGCCGACTGTCAGCTCTGGTCCTACCATTTTCTGATCGAGCTTACTACGCGGTGGAGCAGGAGAGAGATCGACGGAAAGTGAAGAGGCTCCAGCGAGATATACAGTATAGTTCTGAGTTGTGGTCAAGGTCAACTCTCACTCAACTCAGCTGTACGAAAGAAACTCCAGCTCCTGACCGCTTCATTATCGCCCAAAAAGTCAAACTGCGTGTCCATTTTCTAAAAAACGAAAAAGGGTACTGGTTGGACCCAGTCTCACTCTTCAGTCGAGGATTCGAGGTAATACACGCGTCTTCCCTGCCTCCATCCCCAACCTGAATTTCATGGTATTATACAGACTTTCTCTTACGCACCCCCTCTACGGATCTTGCAAGATCTACTACGAAGATGGAAGATAATCAGTGTCCCCCGCCAGGAGTGCCAGCGGCCGCCATCGGCAGGATGGTGGAAAAGCTGCGGTTCTTTCTGGGAAACAGCAGCGACTCCCACAAGTTCAAGGGCACCATGAAGATGCTCGATTTGTTGGAGGAGAAACGCAAGATCCTTTGTGAGGAGAATCTGCAGCGTGGCACTATAGACAGAGAGGAAGAGATGAGTTTATGGCTGTGGCAGGTGAAGGAGGCTATAGATGATGCTGAAGAGTTGGTCAAGGACATGGAGTCTGAAATGGAGCTGGAGGCCGGTGAGTCTGTCACTTCTGACGTTATGTCTTGGTTTCATCCCGATAGCAGTTGCCTCCTCAGAATGAAGTATACCATCGGTAGACTTGTTAATTTGTGCACTGACGGTGAGTCAATTGTTGGTACACTGAACATGGATGAGGATAGCTGGGAAGCTGTGCAAAACAATACAGCTTCTTTATCCCCTGAGCATGCATATGTTGTTGGCCGAGATAAGGAAATTGCTATGATATTGGAGATGATTCTGGACGAGACCCGTTTCACGGTGGCAACATCGCTTGAAAGCTGGGAAAGTGCTGACAGCTTGCCAATATCTCAGAAAGGATGGATCATTGATGCCCTCCAGAACGTAGATCTATCTATGCAAATACAGGAAGATGCAGAAGTAGCACCTTGCCAAAAGGTAACATGTAGTAGTGTAGAATACACCCAGATGTGCAATGATAGTGAATTGTGGAACCCTGCAGTCATTCCGATTGTTGGAATGAGTGGAATAGGTAAAACGACTCTCACTCGGTTCATTTTTTGTGACAAAAGGATCCAGGAGCACTTTCAGGGTCTGTGTGCATGGATCTATTTTACAGACAATATCAAAAAAGAAGAATTGATGATGCAGATCTTGTTATCATTGCAGCCACAACAAAATATTATGGCTGATTTGTTTGATCTAAACAACCTCAATGGTGAACTTCAGAATTTCATAGAAGGAAAGAGGTTTCTGCTTGTACTTGATGGTGTATTTGATGAGATGCGTGGAATATGGAGTGACCTAAGGAGTGTTCTGAGCAAAGGAGCACCTGGAAGCATTGTCTTGGTGACGACCCAAATATATGGTGTGGCCAATTTTATGGGTACTACAACTCCAATATTTTTGGGTCCTCTACAGTGCGATGACTTGTGGAAACTTATTAGACATCATGCGTTTGCCAGCAATGAAAGTACAAAAGCTCTGGAGGCAATGCGTAGACAAATAACTGGCAGATTGCATGGGTTTCCTTTAGCAGCAGTAATGATTGGGGTATCCTTGAAAAATTATTCAGATAAAGTGCATTGGGACAGGCTTTTACAAAGTTGGTGGTGGAATTATTCAAATAGCAGTATGGGCATCCATATTACAGCATCTCTCGGAGTGTGTTATTGTGAATTACCTGCATATTTGAGGCAGTGCTTGGTGTACTGTTCAATCTTTCCTAGGAACTATGTCTTTGACAAATATCAGTTGATACAGATGTGGATAGCTAATGGTTTTGTTGATGTAATAACCAACAATTTTGGTCCAAGAAGTTTGGAAGATGTAGCTGGCGAATGGTTTGACGATCTTGTCAATAGGTGCTTCCTGCAACCAACAATTTGGAAAGCACAGTATGTTATGCATGATTTGGTTAGGGACTTTGCAATTGCCTTAGCTTCTGATGAATATCGTGGCATTGATTGTAAACTGGTATGTCTTCCACCAAATGTTCGCCATTTATCGTTAGATCTGGATAATATGAATGTGCCATGGGCTGACTATAACGTTAATAAGTTACGATCACTATTGCTGTTTGGTCGCTTCCGTAGTACCAGCTTTGGCGAAGGATACAATACTGCTGATTGTGAACTTTTGGAGAGGTCTCATGATGCTGTTGATCATATTTCTGAGATACCTTATGACACTGTTGGTTGTGATTCTGAGATATTTTCTGACAGTGCTGATACCACCTCTGAGATATCTGACACTATAGACGACATCTCTGAGTGGTCCTCTGACACAATGGTTATTTTTTCTGGTAGAATTGACTCAATTGAAATTGACCATGATGACCTCACTTTGAAGAGATCTTGTGAGATTGAGACAATCAGCAACATTTTAACAACAGCAACAAGCCTTCGTTTATTGAACTTATATAACATGAAGGGGAGTGATGCAGCTACATGCATTGATGATCGTCTGCTCAATGAAGATCATATTTCTGTATTTGTGAAATTTATTACAAGACATCACATGCTCCCGAGTTTGACTCACCTCAGATACTTGGATTTCTCATACAGTGGGATCACCGAATTTCCTGAATCGTTATGCAGCTTGTGCAACCTCCAGGTTCTTGGTTTGCGAGGGTGTACATTCACACAGTTACCAAGAAGCATGAACTTGCTAATTAACCTTCGGCACTTACATGCTGATGCAGATACAATATCTCTAATTCATGGCATTGGAGAGCTAACAAAGCTCCAAAACTTGCATGAATTCTGTGTTATAGCAGAGGATGGTCACAGAATAACGGAGTTAAGGAACATGAGGTACATTCAAGGTCCCCTTTGTATATCAGATCTTCAGATGGTGGCCAATCAATCAGAGGCAGCACAAGCTAATTTGTGCAGAAAGGAGATGGTTACTTGTTTAGATCTGAAATGGGATAGAAATCAGTCTTTAAGAAGCAAATATAACCAATATGGAAAGGAATTTAGTCAATATGGTTCAAGTAAAAAAGAGTCATTACTTGACAAAATCAATATGCCTTCAGATGTGTCAGGATCAACTGTAAATCCATCAGAGAAAGCTACACCTTATCTAGCCATGGAGATACTAAATTCTTTATCTCCACATAGAAAGCTACAGGAGCTGAAAATTTTTGGATACCCAGGGTTCACAATTCCAGATTGGGTCAGACGACTCCAATATATACAAGTTATTGAGATAAGACAATGCACAAAATTGCAGATGCTTCCACCCATTGGGCATCTTGAACATCTCAGGAAACTGAAGTTATATGAGTTGCCTTCCATAAAAGATGTCAATTCTGATGTCTATGTGACCTCAAATGAGGTCTTTGGATCTTTGGAGGAGCTGAGTTTCGAATCCATGGCAAAATGGGAAAACTGGGAAATTACAGGGAGGGGGAATTCTTTCCAAACCTGCAAGAGCTACATATTAAAAGATGCTACAAATTAAAAGAACTACCATTTATGGCCTTGGGTGTGGCTATCAAAGTACTCTCACTTTCGGGTTGTGGATCATATTCTGGTACAATCTCGAGTTATTTATATAGACTAACCTGTCTCACCCATTTAAAGGTAGATGATTGCCCACAAAAGTTGATCCTTCCATGTCAACAGTTGGTATCACTAGAGTATTTGCACCTTTCAAACTGTAAGGAGCTCTGCGTTGAGGGTGGAATACTTTGTCTCAGCAACCTGAAAAATCTGCACATCTCCAGTTGCCAAATAATCACGTCATCTCCAGAGGAAGAGATCAGCCGCCTGCTATCTGGTTGGGCATTAAGGTTTGGAGAGGTGCAAGCACTTGTTCTTAAAAACACCATCCTTAAATTACTCGAAGAGTCGGACAGGAAAGGGAGGTTACTCCACCTTCCTGTTTCTGCATCTGGATTAACCGAATTGTCAATCGGAAAAAGGAGAGAAGTGGACCTTGGTACTTCTCTGCATGGACTTCCTCAAATTACAAGTACAGAGTTACCAGATATAGAGAAGCGTGATTGTGTTATGCAATTACTCACTGAGCTCACAATGGATAATCTATCCCAGTCTCCAATTCTTGATAATATCCTTTTGAAGCTTCCAGCACTTCAAAGTCTCTGTCTTTACAAGGTTCATGAAATATCTGTTCTTCACGAACAGTGGCTTGAACAAATTAAGTCCCTAAAAGAGCTGGAGTTTTCATATTGCTACCTGCTAAGGAAACTTCCGTCGAAGTTGTATACTCTGTCATCCTTGAAGAAATTGACCATGCAGTCATGTTATCAAATTCACTCCATACCATCGAAAGGTCTACCAGGTAGCCTAAAGGAATTGCAGCTACTAGGTTGCTCGCCTACACTAGAGGCACGTTGCCAAAAGGAAGGCGGAAAGACATGGGTGAAGAAGAAGATTGGGGAATGGAAGAAACAGACAATAAATGAATATCGAGAGAAGAAAACATGCGAGTTCTGGCAAGGGTGGCTTCAGTATGAGGAAGATTGGGTGCACTGTGCTGGGGAGCAGCTAAAGAATAAGGGAGAGTGGTTGAAGAATGAAGAAGAGGATTGGCTGAAGAATAATGGGGTAGGGCTGGAAACTAATGAAGATGTATGGCTCAAGATAACGGCAGAAGACTGGCCAAAGATTGCTCACGTTCCTTATATTCGTGTGAATGGAGATATCATTCAGAATCTTTATCTCTGAAGCTGTTGCGTCACAAAATCTGTATGAAAGGTGATAGAACCTTTTTTTAACAATATACAAGAAGGGAAACTCCTGCTGTGGTAGTAATATTATTAAAATAAAACCAAAAGTTTCAAGCAAACTATTTCAGTATGTATCTTGTTCGCTTTGCTTGTTCAATCTCAGTTGCTATTTCCTGTCTTGGTCATGCAAACTACAGATTTTTACCTGTAGTAAACTGCATATCTTATAGACTATTACAAACGGGAACACCAAGCAAATGCTGAAATGATCCCCAAGAAATGAGACTTTGAAATTCTAATTTATAACACTCTCGAGTGTGGTCCAATGATTTCACATATTACGTTACATGCATTTTCTTGAGAAATTTTGTGCAAATGACATGTTTACTGGTCTCTTGTGTGGTATGATGTCTTTCACATGCATACCCTCAGCTTAACTTGATCCTACACAGTTTTACCCATAATTCAGATAAACAATGTCCATTTGAAATATGGCTAGTTTAAAGATAATATAGTTTGAAAAAGGCATCTAAGCACCTTCATTATTAATAGGTGTAGTATCTCAGGAAATAAGATGCATATAAACATGATCATGTTGGTCTATAATTTGGTTGAACAGCCTTATTCTCTTTTGTTCCAGTCATCACCCTTATTATTTAGAAATAACAGTGGAGAATAAGTTCTTAGTCTCATGAATGGATTCGTGCCACTGAAAATCAGTATGTTAGGATGGAAATGAAATGAAGTATATACTTTTTTCTTTTTTTTTCTTCTAGAATATGCAGGAAAGTTATCTTTGTATTAAGGATGTTCGTTTCATGAGGACTAAAGAGACTAAAGGGGCTAAAGGGCTAAAGTTTAGCCTCAACGAAACGAACATGTGGGCTAAAAGAGACTAAAGTTTAGCCCTTGAGGCTAAAAGATGGGGCAAAAGAGGGGCTAAACTTTAGCCTCAAAAGAGACACTAAACTTTAGCCTCAAAACTTTAGCATGCTAAAAGAAAACGAACAGCCCCTAAGAAGTTTGGTCAATGACCTACACAATACCGATAGTATCCGCCGGTAGTCATTACAAGATTTTCATTAACGCTTAGACTACCGCTAACGAACCTTGTGCCTACTCTCACGGCATTAGACGATCTAAATCCTTCGCCATGGACCTATTTATGCTTTTGCTTCATTTTGTATTCTTTGCAGCAACTGTTGCATGTTAGATGCCTCCTTTCGGAATGTGAGCCATTTTCTTTTTCTTTTCATAGCTGCCAGCCCATGAGCATGAATATCGTGTCTATTAGGCCATTCTCACTGTAAAGTTTCATTGCGTGGGTTTTAATAGTAATAACGGCTTATTGATTCGATAAATGAAATGGTCTCTCTCAATGCCTAATTTCATTTTCACAGTTTCATAGGCATACCATAACATTAAATTCTTGTATTGGGATTGGTCGAAATAAGTTGAGATAAAACTTTTATGCTCTCAATGCAAGTTTCAGTTGAGTTTCATACATATGAAACTGTGCCATATGAGTTTCATTCTAATAAACTCATTTCATCTCTTTCATATTAATTACCTTATCATGTCAGCAATTTAACTGATGTGGCATCTTATTTAATATAAATGAACCCCCACTGAGAATGGGCTAAGAGTGTCATGTCATCCCATAATGCTTGTACATCACTTAAATGTTTCTTTCAAGTGATTAATAGAAATTGTTTAATGTGTAGGGATGAAACTCAAACCCTCTCAACAGAGTTTCATTTTGATTTCAATGTTTTGGTAACGATGTACACCAAGTTTCATCCCTATAAAACTCAATTATTTTCTTTCTAATAAATTTCATGTCACATCATCAGTTTTACATACATGATATACTATTTAATGTAGGAGAATGCCCTTACTTTCTGTGTGGGCTCTTTATCAGTCTAGTGCACAGCCGGGTCCAGGTACGAGATATCAGTCACCCGTTAGTCTTTTTTTTTTCTTTGCGGGGAAACGTTGTCATTTCATTCAATTGAAAGACCAAACCGGTCAGTCTGGATCAGATCACTTACACAGGTAGGGACTACACGCCACTCCCCAACCCTCCTGTTTCGCTAAAACATGGGCAACCTCGTTACAACTTCTATTGACATGAGTAAGCAAAAAGGACTTAAAAAAACTACCGATGCCTTCTATTTCCATCATAATTCCATAGACTGCAGAGCGCTGGTTTCTCCCACAGACGTATCGTCTCTGCATGCTTGCACTTCCATCATTGTAGCATCAATTCCCCTGTCATGCCATCTAGCTTGACCTCTCAGGAACACTCCTGTGCTCGAGCGCAGGCGCAGGACACATGCAGAAGCCCCATTGCTTGTCTGCGCGTAGTACGCAGCATCTGCATTACATTTCAACCACCCTTCCTCCGATGGTTTCCATCTAGGGATGGCAATGGATACCCGATATCCGAAACTCGATGGGTAAAAACCCTATTAAGGTATGGATATGGGACATATATTATACCTATGGGTATATAAATGGGTAAAATCTTGTACCCAATGGGTACGTGGGTATGGGTATGGAAACCATAAACCCGAACCCGTGTACCCATGAACCTGAAATTTATGTGTGATTTATGGTTGATAACGTGAATTCATCATTTTTGTTGTAACTTTAATGCTCTATTAACACTAAAAAATGGATTAGACTAAAATATGACCTCATGTTATGTATGTGCTAGACAAAATTTCTTATTAAATTGGTAAAATTTATTGATTATTAAGAATTTGTATGAAATATCGCGGGTATGAAAACTCGTGGGTACCCGATTACCCGACGGGTATGGGTATGGGGTAAAACTTTAACCCGTCACGGTATGGGTATGGGTATGGGTATAGTTTACTTCTAACGGGTATGGGTATGGGATACTAAAACCCGGTGAGTTTGTACCCGTTGCCATCCCTATTTCCATCCGGTTGGTACCGGATGCCCCGCTGGAAGCTTGTCCGGATGATTAATCCTCCACAGATTAAAAGTTGTATTTGTGGAGATCATCTCGCAAACCACATTCCGACACGAAGTTTTTGTTTGGGAAAATCTACATGTATGAAGAGAAACAATACGAAGAGAGTAATAAGAGATCCCATCGCACATGACGCAGACTTGCCTCCCTCATCTCTCCCGTAAGGGCAAGTACAAAGGTGTAGTCTTATAGATCGTCTCATGCATGACACGTAATCTTGAGATAGTCTATTAGACCACTTATACAATGGGTGGTTGTCTTGATTGTCTCGGTAGAAATTATTATTTCCTAAATTTGTGGATGAAAAAAAGAATATTTGTGAGTTGTATGACAACTACAACTCCTACAATGATGTGTAAGTCGTCTCATATTCCTAAATTGTAGCGCATGAGGTGGTTGCCTCGCGAAACAACCACATCTTTCTCTCACCTCTCCCTCTCTCTTCCACATCATCAAAAATCCTATGTGTCGTTGTATGAGATGGGCTATGAGACCGTTGATGTGTAGCATTGTACAAGTCCTAATCCGGTTAAATGGACCCATAAGTTAGTTTTACTCGAGCCAAAACTCACTTGCAGTTCCCTCCAAAACCCATCTCTTATTGCCTCCTAATATCTTTTCATGATTCAATCCTAAAACAGATCTTAGATTAACATGTATATGGAATACATGGCCTAGTTGCACTTACATTGCAATCATCCAATAGAAACCGTGAGATCTCATTCGGTATTCAATCTGCTAAACAGTTTTGGGCTCGCTTGTGGCAAGCAAAACAAGAGAAACTTCTCATGGTGCTCCACTCGTGGCACATAGTCGATTCGGGCTACCACTGCTTAGAAAAGCATTCTATAGCGACGGTTGAAAATGCACGGTAGCGGCGAGTATGGCTACGCGTCGCTACGAGAGTGTAACTACAAATAAAAAGCTGTAGCGGCAGGTATCCGGGATTCGAAAACCACCCGTCGCTACAACCCAAATAGCAAAACAAAAAAAGTGGGCCCTTGTCGGGCCCACCCTGCAACGCCGGTGGTGGATCCATCGCCCGAGCGCCGCCGTCACCGCTTGGAGGGGGCAGATTCGCGGCACCCACGCACCACCACGTCGCTGCCGCCCGGACGAGGGCCTAATCCGTGGCCCCCGTGCGTTGCTCGTCGGGCCGCTGGAGGTGTGTGTGTGTTGGGGGGGGGGGTGGATCCGCAGCCCCTACGCACCGCGCCGCCGCCGCCCGGAGGGGGCCGAATCGGTGGCCCCGCGCACCTGCGCCTGGAGCCGGCGAGAGGAGGGGCGATGGCCGGCAGGAGGAGGTGGTTGGTAGGGCAGCGGCGGGAGGCGTGGGGCTGGCGTGAGGAGGGTGGCGGGAGGAGGTGGTTGGTGGGGGGTGAGGGGAGGCGAGGGAGATAGATAAGGGATGTGTGTGTGTGGGTGGGGGAGTAGTGGTTGGGTATGGGCTTGGGAGGTGTTGGAGGGTTCTTTTTATTTGGTGCGAAGTAGGGTTTGGGGAGTGTGGGTTGGGAGTTTTTGTAGTGGTGGGCGGTAAAGTGGCCCGCCACTAAAAATCATCGCGATTTTTAGCGACGGTTCATGATAACTGGCGCTGCTACGTGATTTTTGTTGTTCTCACTATAGTGTCGATTTGCGGTAGTGTACGCTAGAATGCCGATTTCGCCTTCTTGCTGAATTGTCTCTCCTTGGTCTAACGTTGCTTCCCATGGACAGGTGGTATTATCGGTGAGACTAACCCTACTAATCCTGGAAATGAATCTTTGGTTGTGCGGGGATCGCTCTCTTCGGATGACGCTTCACCAAGATGTGTTCGGCACCTTCAGCTGCCTCTACTACACGCTGCTGCATAAGACCCCGGTCCAATTCTCGGGACCGATTCTCCTGTCGCCCTGGTACCATGATCCATCTTGGATTCGGTGCCGCGGTCCAAATGGTCGTATCTTCCTCGAGCTCTTCCCCGCCCCATGGTCTCCCCGACACGGCAATCGTTGAGGATTTGGCGCCATTCGTACCACTGCGGTGTGATACCCCTCTCGGAGAAATACAATGTGTATGCGTACCAATCCCTAAAACAGTAGTTGGTACACACGTAGATAATACAAATCCGATACAACAACCCTTATTAAACCACGATAGAGGAATAGTGCGGCGCCCCACTCTCGGGACTACATCGTGTATATGTACCAATTCCTGGAGCAGATAGTTGGTACACACATAGATGATACAAATCCGATACATCAACCTTTATTAATTCCTCAAAGGGATAGTAGCTAGGGGATACATGGTCTAAATTACATTCAAAGAGGCGGATATGCCAACCTCACATAAAAGAAAACACACTGGAAAGCATCATAAACTCCACAAGCAACATCGAGCCAAGGACGCGACCTACTCCTCATCCTCCTGGTATTCTCCATCTTCGTCCGAACAAATAAGCAATGGGTGAGTACATAAGGTACTCGGAAAGCTCTACCACCGGCAAGGGATATTATTTATGTAATCCGGTTGTGGTCAAGGTAGGGTCGGGGTTTTAGTAGAAAGACGCGGATGTAGGGCTTACTATAGAAGCAAAGGGGTTCTTCAAGAGGAAAGCGATTTCATAATTTTTAGTTGGTCGGACACGGGAGAGATATTTATCGATCCCGACGGTTCTCATTCTTTTTTGGTGAGCCTTCCGACCGAAGGTCATAACAGCTTCGGCACACCGGGCCAACACTATTTCCAAAACACACGGGCACAAGGCTGCCCACTCACGCATCAAGGTATTATTATTTGTGGCTAATCAACGAGAGCTCAAGGTTTGGCGTGTCAATATACCGTGACAACGGACATCCGGATAGTTTTATACACTCTGCAGAGGTTGGTACACTTTACCCACAAGCTATATGTTCTTAGCTACGGAACACATAACGCCGCCACCGCAACTAGGCACGCTCACAAGTCCACCCCGAATGCCCGGGGATCCGACGCGTATGACACAATCATACCGTCCACCATATATGTGCCAAGTACTTGGACTTCACCAAATAAACGATCCCTGGACCTCCGTCATCTACTACACCGGTGGAACTTCTTGCAGCGTAACCCAAGGTTTGGTGCATAGTCCCGCCCATAACGAGGTTCCGTGGTTGTACACTAAATCACCAATTTGGGGTTCAAGAACCGGTCCTTATATGGCAGGGCAAACACTCGCCCATCGCAATTGGACAACACCTATTCATCAAGTACTCTACACCGAGTACTAGGAGTTTCGCCCACGGCCAGTATCATTTTTCCACCCAACTTCACCTTAACACAGTTGATCTAATCACCCACCCATCAACACACACCACCAAACACATTTTCACACATTTTCATAAACAAGGTGTATGATGATAGATAGTAACAGCTTCCTAAGCATGATACTAATATATTATTAACATAATTAACAATACAGACTACGTTGATTCTAGTGTTCTAATGGCAATCAAGGGTATAATATTCATATCTATAGTGATTTGAACATTATCATACAACAATTGGGCTCTAGCAAAATAGTTGCCAGGAATAATGCATAATAAGAGCAGCTTCCTAAATAAGTAATAACAAGGAGAAACCAAATAAAATGGACTGAAGAGGAAGGCTCTAGGGGCTAGGGTTTGTTATGACGATTCCAACGGCGTCAGAATTGCCTAAAATGGAGCTACGGTTGAAAAGTTATGGTCGTGGGAAGTCCGGGGGTGTTTTCGTAAAAATCAACTAGGGTTTCTATAAGAGGATAAATAATGTAATTTTGGAAAAGTGGAGGGGCTAAAATGCAAAAATGCATTTTTGATCGGCGAGAGACCTATATGTAATTTTGGAAAAGCTCGGGGGCTTTATGTAAAAATCTAAGGGCTCTTAATTAATTCTAGAAAAGGCCAGGGGGCTTTTTGTAAAATGGCTTTTCCGGGATAGGTTTGATTTGTTTTCTAAAGAGAAAAGGCGGAAAAATCCGTGGGGCGTGGATCTCCAAATTGACGGTCGGGATTTAAATAGGGAGAAGGGGTATGCCCTTTCTAATCCTAGGCTTCGAGCCTAAATCGGACGGCGGGGGTTGGGCGACGAGGCCCGACGGCGGCCGAGGGTGGCGCCGCAGGGAGGCTCGCCGAACCGGTGATCCCGATGGCCTTGGTGGCCGGGGAAGGGAGGTAGGGGCTTGCCGGTGACCTCTAGGCCTATAGCCGACCAAGTGGGCCGGGCTAAAAGGGCCTCTCTAGGCCCGGTCCGTTTAGCCCGACCCGAGCATGGCCCGGGCCCGTTGATAACGGGCCGTGCCTCGGCCTAGGCGCAGCCCGTCGGGCCGGCACGACACGGCCCGTTTAGCTATTGGCCCATTTAGCCCGTTATTCGGGCCGTGCTTCACGGTCGGCACGGTCCGTTTGGCCCGTTTATATTTAAAAATAATTAAAATCAGCAGAAAACTATTCTTTTTAATCTTGGATCGGCCCGACACGGCCCGGCCCGTTTAGCCCGTGGCCCGTTTAGCCCGTTTTAAATGAGTCGTGCCGTGCTTGGGCTTCGGCGCGAGCCCGTCGTGTCGGCCGGCACGACCCGTTTATTAGAAGGGCCGTGCCGGCCCGTTAAGAAAGCGGCCCGGCCCGTTTATTAGAAGGGTCGTGCCGGCCCGTTAAGAAACGGCCCGGCTCGTCACGGCCCGTGCCGTGCCGGCCCGGCCCGGCCCGTTGGCCGGCTATATCCGGGCCACGACGGAGAGCGTGACGGGGACGGGGATGGTTAGCGGCCGTCGTTCCGGACGAGCCGGCCGGCCGGAGGCTCTAGGTGGCGATGGCGGAAGGGGGTGGTCGCGGCGTGGCTTGGTTTAGGGCGAAAGGAGGGGTTGGGGAGACGCGCGCGTGCTTGGCGAAGCCGGCGGCGCTCCGGCTTAGACGGGGAGGGGTGAGGGAAGCCGGGCGACAGTGGGGAAGGGGAAGGCTTGGTGGCGGTCGTGGCCGGAGGAGAAGGGGGAGGGAGATGGGGAGTTGAGGGACGATGCTTTCCTTGCTAGCGTTGTCGGCTGCATGCGACGAGCAAAGGCGAGGGAGGCGGCTTATATAGGGGTGGAGTGGAGGTGCAGCCATGGCGGAGCGACGGCCGAGATGGCGGTGTGACGCGCGGGAGGGGGAGGGGCCGGTACGGCGATGGAAGCGAGCGGGCGGGTAGGTGGCGGCCACGCGGTTGTCGGCACAAGCCGACGCGCGAGTCCGACGACCGGTTGGGAGCGACGGCGAGGGGGCCTAGTACGGGCGGCGCGCGAGAGTCGCGCGCCCGACCGAGGGCTCGGGTCGGCGCGAGGGGACAAGGGGAGACGGTGGCTCGGGTGCGCGAGCGGCCTTGGCGGAGCGTGCGTGAAGCGCGAGCAAGCCGGCGGGAGCCGGGTGGGGGACGGGGCGGCGTGGAGCCGGTTGCGCGACGCGCGACAGGCATGGCCGCGTCGCGATGAGGAAGAAGGGGAGTCGGCCGGTCTTGGTGGGTCGAGTGTGGGAGAGGGAGAGTTGGGCCGAGGAGGGGAAAGGGGGGTAGGGGTGGCCCGATAGGGAATTAATTCCCTTTTCTCTTTTCTATTTTCCTTTTTCTCTCCTTAATTCAAAATAAAATCAAAAAGACCAACTAAATTTAGATAAACTAAAATAAGGTGAAGAAAAATAGAAGTAAGGAAAATAAAATGGAAACACCAAAGTTTGCATGTATTAGGATTTTATTTAAAAATTCTATGTGTTGTTGTCCTATATATGTAATTAAGTTTTAATCCCTAGTTAATTTTCATAAATCTTTTTTCTAAATAAAATAAAATAATTTATTTAATGAGTTTTAATTTGACCAAAAATCGATGTGTTACAAATAGCTAGGGGATACAAGTCCGGATTACAATCAAGGAGGTGAATAAGCCGGCCTTAAATAAAGGGAAACAACAGGAAGGCTTCATAAACTCCACAAGCAAGTTCGAGCGAAGGACGCGACCTCGCTCATCGGCTCCATAGTACTCTCCATCTTTATCTGAATGATTAAGGCAAAGGATGAGTACTTAAGATACTCAACAAGCCCTACTTCTAGCAAAGGGTATATACGGGTATTTTGGGATTGTGGTCAAGGTGTAGGATAAGGTTCGAGTCTTGCGAGTAGCGCGTACGCAAGCGCTCACTATAGAATCAAAGGGATTTTTTGTAAGAGGTAATCAATTTTTTTTTGTAAGTTTTAGTTGGTTGGACCCGGGGAGATATTCATCGATCCCGACAGTTTTCATAATTTTAGTTGAGCCTTCCGACTGAAGGTCATAACAGTTCTAGCACACCATGCCAACACCATTTTCCAAAACACGAGCACAGGTCACCCACTCACACATCAACGAGGTAATTATGTGGTTAATCGACGGCTTGAGGTATTGGCAATGTAGATCTTTACGCACCACGGATGGAGATTTAGCAATATGGTTTACTTTTAATAATACTCCTTACCAAACCATGTGGTGTTTCCTCATTTGTAGACTTAAACGGATATGGCAGCGAGAGGTGTTGCGGTTAAGTACTACCTCAGTCCAGTAAATATAAGCATTCGTTGACTTTCGGAGATCACGTTTGACAACTCATCTTATTCAAATTCTTTTTGTAAATACAAAAAATAAAGAAGTCATACTTAAAATATATCTAAGAATAAATTAAATTATCACAAAATAAATAAATATTTTATAAATATTTTGAATAAGACGAGTGATCAAATGAGAGGTCCGAAAGTCAACGAATGTTTATATTTCCGGTCGGAAGGAGTAATAAGCTAGCCGTAACCTTCTAGTGAGGCCAAATCCGGGTACTATTCCCATTATCTAAAAAACGAACCAATTCTTACGTATTTTCTTTGAAAATCCTTCGTTCCAAACACAACCTATAAAGAGAAAGGTTTTTTA
This sequence comes from Chloris gayana, assembly GCA_031894775.1. NCBI lineage: Eukaryota > Viridiplantae > Streptophyta > Magnoliopsida > Poales > Poaceae > Chloris > Chloris gayana. The sequence goes on from JAUNZO010002088.1 coordinate 250,380, forward strand.
GAACATGTATAAAGGGAAAGTTAAACAATGCTCCACTATTTTGGACGAACCAGCACACGTTTTTCTAGCACACGATGTAATGTTGCTGCATGATTCACGAAGCACATTGTCATCAGGACCGTGGCACAATCTAGGAAGCAATTTCTATACCGGGCTTTTTAATGTTTTATTTGGGCCGTTACTAAATGATTAGGCCTTCAATTTCTAGGCTTTCGTACTATTGGACCTTATTTTAGCCTTGTATTTTTGTGGAAACTCTATGGAAGTGTTTGGTTTACTGTTTGTAACAGTAATGTAATGGGAATGATATTACAGTGTAATCTGAATCAAAGAATGCCATTACGCCATTTGCTTGCTTCACTTCTGTAATGGGATCTGTTATAAAAGAGTTGCTGAAACAGGGAACAAGAGAAAAAACGGGAAGCATCAGGCAAAGTTGCATAGGAAAGAAGAAAATGAGAAGCCAAGGAGATAGACTCACCGGAAGATCCAGCATACGAGGAGGATAAGGATCCACTGGGCGCTGAGGGAGCATCCTGACGTCCTGATAGCCAAGCAGCCGTGGTGGTGGCCATGGCCGTGGCCGGGGTCCCTCTCCGTCGCCGACGCTGGAGATGGCGCGGCCTGCATTCTCCTAGCTGTAGCAACAAGGCACCGGCCAGCCTAGAACTGGATCTCGTGGCGCGCCGGCGAGCCTGCTCTTGACGCGACACTGAGGAGGCCGAGAAGGAAGACGCCACAGAGGAGGGAGGAGAAGAAGAGGGCGGGCGGCAGGCGACGGCGGCGGTGGAGTAGTTGGCGGTGTTCCGGGAAGGATGACGATGGCGGGCTGCGGGCTTCGAGCTACGGGCATCGGCGGGAGCGCGATTCGGGAGGAGGAGCCCGAGGAGTCGATACAGGTTCGGGAGGAGAGAGTCGCAATTGTATACGGTTGTATCCGATTACTAGGAGTCTGATTACGAGCTAGGACAAAACAAACGCATCTAACGTAGTCAGATACTGGCCGCATTACGAATCCGTTACAAACCGTGGAAACAAACACGTTGTATATGTAGCGCGCAGTTACGCATGGCTTACACATAGCATGCGCTACATGTTGTGCCTGATTGTTGGGCATAGTTTTATTTTGATTCCTTAATTTTAAAATATTTTTCTCTTAAATGGAAACTTTATTTTTGAATCTATTTTCGTTTTCGTTAGAATTAATTCAGCAAAATAAGATCTCACATGAATGTATTTATTGATTTTTTTAAAATTCAAATTTTGAATTTTGAATTTGAATTTTTCTAACACTGAGAATCAAATGTTCCAATAGTTTAAATTGATTGTTCTAGTGTCTAAAATTTATTGTTCTATAGTAGTCAATTGTTCCAATATATTTTAACTATTTTAAATTAGTCCATTATTTTTCAAATTTTATTTTTACAAATTTTTAGTTTGAAATATTTTTAAATTATTTGAGTAGTGAAAACCAATATAACATGTATTATCTAATGTTAAATTTACAAAGAAAAATAATAATGAACCATTTTCTCACCTTAGTGAGCATTATGGGCTGCCCTACCTAGCTATGGCTATAGGTAGCGTAGCCTACATATAGGGAGCCCCGTATTTTTGGGCATGGTTACAGGATGAATTATGAAATAGATTGATGGATGAGTAACATTTGTTTAGTACTCCCTCCGTTCCGATTAAGAGGATGTTCTCTCAAACTTAGTAATCTCAAAACTCGGTTTTTTTATATATATAATTTTCATCTGTTTTGAACTCCTTTGCCCTTTGCCAGTACGTTGCTACCGAGGTTGGTCATACTCGACTTTACATGGAAGCTGCTCCAAGTAAAAAAAAATATACTCAAATTAATTATACTTTGACATGCTAAATCTTGTCCCAAGGGATCTCTAAGGTCGGTCTCGATGGAGAGTGTCATCATACGATTATCAAGAAAAAAATCTTAAGAACCGTGCCGGTGGAGGGTCATGGTGATGACACTCATCTCTCATCTCATGACACTCCATCCCTTCTCTCTCATGTCATGTCAGCAAATTTAATACTCATGATACTTTTATGACACTCCCATTGAGACCGACCTAAGACTATTCTCGGTGTAAGTTTTTATTATATAATTTTCAATAGTAACACGTCATCTAAAGATTACTTGGGTCAATGAATGAAAGTAAGACTCTCGATGCAAAGTTTCATTTTACGGTCTCATATGTTCCCATAACAATTAATGCCTCCTCTAGATGACTAATAAAAATAGATAACCGTGTGAAGATGAAAATAAAACTCTCTCAATGGTAATGGTTTGAACAACCTTTCATTCTAATGAAAGACAAGTTCTCTCTCTTCATAATTGTTGTATCATATCATCATTTTTGCTTATGTGACATGAGAATGAAAGTCATATGAAAGGAGCATTGAGAATGAGCTAATTTGAAATTGGAAAGGGTATTTTCTTTTACATATTAAAATAATAATCATATTAATCACAATATTTTTTTGCGATGAATATTAATCACAATATACTATTGCTAGACTTGCCACAATCTGAAGGTGTAGTTGTTGCGTATCAAACTGTAATTTCGATTTTATTTTTTTAAAAAAATGTCTAGCTGGATCATTTATCTGTTCTCTACATTGTATTATTTCTAATTCTGCATATATTCAATTCTATTCCGAAATGTTGTCATCCACAAAATTCCTGTTTAAGCGTTGGATGCCAATTGGAGGACAAAAATTTCAGTGCTAAATTTGACAAAATGTGTCAAATGTACTAACATGCGTTGAAAATCTGAAGTCGAAGTTCCCGCAAAGAAAAAAAAAGTCTAACGTCGAAGCACCTAACATTTTGTCACCATCCATTGCTCAAATGCACACCGACAGTTTACTGGAATAAGCGGAATCACACTTGCACGAAAGAGCCTCCCGCGCCATGCCGGCGTGCGCGACACTCTTCTAGAAACCGGGGAGTTCTTGGCAAGGCTTGGTTCTTGGTCAGTGCAGGCCGTCCTAACAAAAACAAAAAAATCGTGAAGACGACGCCGCGGCGTGGAAGCCCGCGCTGTACGTCGCCTCGCGGACCTTTGGACCTTTGGAAGATCGTAAAACCCCGAACAAAAAAAACCGAAAAATTTCCGCAAGGACCAGACCAAAACGGATCAAACGAGCTGAGGCGCAAACGCGACACCTCCCCGTGTCCGAGATCCTCAGCATTCTTCCCTCACCGCGCGCCCGCGTCCGCCTCGGGGCCGTGTCCCAGGTCCCGGCCATTTGATGCGGGCGCGGCCGACATGTCGTCGTGGGGCCTGGGCTGGAAGCGCAGCTCCGAGATCTTCCACCTCACCCTCGACTACGGCGACTACACCGACGATGACTACCACCAGCGCCAGCCCTCGTCACCGCCGCCTCCGTCGGGCACCCCTTCCGCTGCGGCGGCCGCGGCTGCGGCCCAGTCGTCCTCGCCGACCGCCACCTGCAACGGGGACCTCGGGTTCCGCATCGAGCTGGACTGGTCGGCCGGCGACGACGAGGACCAGGTCGCGCTGCGGCTCCAGTCCCAGCTCATGGTGGCGCTGCCCCCGCCCCACGACGCCGTCTCCGTCGATCTGAAGCCCAAGTCGGAGGACGCGGAGGAGGTGGTGGTGGAGATGCGAGTGGTCCGCAGGCGGGAGGCGCTGCGGTCAGTGCGGGTGGCCCGGGCACCCGGGTCTGCGCTCGGGAGCGGCGACGGCGCGGGGGTGCTCGTGCGCCTCATCAGATCCAACCTCGCGCCCGCGCCGGCTGTCGACGGGCCCACGGCCTCCGCGGGCGTGCCCGTGCTCGCCGATCACTGGCGATCTCTCTCCGTGCTCAGCCTCTGCAACTGCGGATTATTGGTGAGTCCGAGCTTCACTCATTGGTCTCTGATTCCCGCAAAACATTCAGTCGCAGCTCATCTCCAGGCTCAATTGATTGATAGAGAATTCAGGTAGTGCCGTAGCTGTCAGCCCATTTTGTAGGTGGCATTGTGCTATTGAAATTGTCCCAGGAGATTTTGACCGGGTTTCTAGAAATGATATTTGGGCACTTGTTGATTGCTCTGCACTCTGTCCAGCATTGATTTTGGGTATTCTGATCATTACCATGGAGTGTATAATGTTGGAAATGCTGTGGGCTGACCTCGGCGGCTTCTAGCTTTTGGTACAAAATATGTTAGTTCCATTGTTCTTGTGTTCTGCTCAGGCCATAGTATGGTTGCCACTGCACATTGTGTAGCCATCTGGTTCTATGAAATTCGATAGAGTTTATTCAGTTGCTTGCTATGCCTATCTGCTAAACATTCTCTGATTTTGTTTCAGAAATAGGGAATTAGTATTATTGAGTATAGATTGCCAATGTATTTTTGCTTATAAGGATGAAGCTTAGACTTGTAGTATGACATTATGTAGACTTGTAATTTAGTTTGTATTAGAACTCTAGTTCTGTAGTTGCGGTAATGGAATGGCAGTGGGGTACTGTTTGGTTAGGTTTATGATGTCTGAGTTTGTTTATACTAGACTGACCATTGAAGTTAGTGAATTTTGGACGTTCATGAGCTGATTCCCTTATTTTAACCAGTCATCTGAATTCTTCAGCTTTTGATAATGAGCTTTATTGTGAGTTAATTGAATAAATCCTAAACCGATCTAGTTTATGGTCTCTGGTCATCTGTCAGCAATTATGAATTCTGAGACATTTGGCACTGCTGCTGTGTTATGTTTAGTCCTGTAGCTTGGGAGTTTGCCAAAGGTTATGTTCCCACTCCACTGGAGTATCATGACAAAACACCAATTTTTGTTCCTAGATTCTTTATGCAGGTTAACTAAGTTGAACTAAGTCAAACATGGTCAAAACTGCATTACATTTTCTATCTAGGATTAAGCATTAAGGGACATTGTATGGAATGCAACATGTTGGTAATAATGGATATTTCCTCTGACAATTGTGTTAGGTTTGTCATTCTTCAACATGTTAATCATTTTGGTGACTAATCTGATAGGAATTGATTGTTTTGTTCATCACCGTCCTATTTCTCAGGCCATGGTTCCCATAAACAATAAACTAGACACACTCATTTTAAAAAATAAAAATAAACGTAGGATAACCTCATGGTGGACCTGTCAACCCCAGGATGAGCATATTCTCCAACTGTAAGATTTATGAAGGATTGAATGCCACAGAATGCTAATGCTTATGATTATACATAGCTTGCTAAATCAGTAACCTTGAAAAGCATATTATAGTTGAAACTAAACCAAAATGAGGAAAAGATGTACTGTTGCTATTGCCAATTAAATTCTCTGCATAGCAAACTATAAATTTTTATTGAGTGGCCTTAAGAAACGTTCATGGTGACTATGGAAATTCTGTCTAATGAATATCTAGGTAATACACATTCTAACCATGTAATGCTGTAAAAAAACTTGGCAGGTGCTTCCAGTTGAATTGACTCGCCTTCCACTTCTTGAGAAGCTATACCTTGACAATAATAAATTGTCGGTTTTGCCCCTGAAGTTGGTGCATTAAGGAATATGAAAGTGCTATCAGTTGACAGCAACATGCTTGTTTCTGTCCCTGGTTAGTGTGCACCTGAAATTAAATTGCCACTAATACTGGTGCTTTACCTTGTTTAACATTTTTATATTTCTATTGCTGAAGATTATACTGCATGTGCCTACCTAATAATTCTTTTCTTCTAACAAGCAGTGGAACTACGACAATGTGTTCTGCTAGAGGAATTATCATTAGAACACAACAAACTTGTGCGCCCATTGTTGGATTTCAGGTTATCTTATGTTATTTCTGGAGTCGAGTTTCCTGCGTTCTGTTTTTATTGTTATCATTTGCTCACATTTCATTCTCTTTTTTGGCAGATCAATGTCTAAGCTTCGTGTTTTGCGCTTATTTGGAAATCCATTAGAGTTCCTTCCAGAAATTTTACCGCTCCATAATCTTAGGCATCTCACGCTCGCAAATATTAGAATTGAAGCTCTGGAAAGTCTTAAATCTGTTACTGTGCAAATAGAGGTAATAAACTATCTTGGCTTTCTCTCATTTTCCTAGATTGGTCATCTCATGACTGTCCTTTATTTAAAGTGTTATCCTGTCTTGTTTTCAGACTGAAAATAGTTCCTACTTCATTGCGGCCAGGCACAAGCTTAGTGCCTTTTTCTCTCTTGTTTTCCGCTTCTCTTCCTGTCACCATCCTTTGCTAGCTTCTGCTCTGGCAAAAATAATGGAAGACCGTAGTAACCAAGTTGCCATTAGCAAAGAAGAGAATGCTGTTCGACAACTTATAAGCATGATAAGCAGTGATAATCGTCATGTGGTACATATGCAGATCCCATTCCTCAATTGAGTGCCTCTCATATTTTGATCGTAAAACTATCACTTATTTATTTGTTTATTTTTAATTTTCTATTATGTGTGCAGGTTGAGCAGGCATGCCTTGCTCTTTCATCGTTGGCATCTGATATTTCATCAGCGATGCAGCTGATTAAGTGTGACATCATGAAGCCTATTGAAGCCGTTCTGAAATCTTTTGATGAAGAAGAGCTAGTATCAGTTTTGCAAGTTGTAGTCAGCCTAACTTTTGTTTCTGATCATGTTGCTCAAAAGATGTTGACGAAAGATGTTTTAAAGTCACTGAAAGGACTTTGTGCACACAAGAACTCTGAGGCAAGATGAATTGGATTTAGACTCTGGTTGATGTGTTATTTAGGTAGCCACAAGAGAGCTCATTTGTTTGCTTCCTTTTGTTAGGTGCAACGTCTATCTCTGTTTGCAGTTGGCAATTTGGCTTTCTGCTTGGAGACTCGTCGCACCCTCATGCACTCTGACAGCTTGCGTGATCTATTAATTCGCTTAACTGTTTCACAAGAGCCTCGTGTCAGCAAGGCAGCTGCACGTGCTTTGGCAATTCTTGGTACTTATTTATTGTTTGTCCTGATTAATGCTTGTCCTGTTATCCATTTCTGTTAATAAACCATAACATGTATTGCTGTATTGATGAATCTCTTGTAACTGTATTAGGGGAGAATGAGAACTTGCGTAGAGCAATTAGAGGAAGACCGGTTGCGAAGAAGGGTCTACGCATTCTTTCAATGGATGGTGGTGGCATGAAGGGCCTTGCAACTGTTCAAATGCTTAAACAGATAGAGCAAGGAACTGGGAAACGCATACACGAAATGTTTGACCTCATATGTGGTACATCCACTGGTGGGATGCTTGCAATGGCTCTCGGAATCAAGCGGATGACCTTGGATCAGTGTGAAGAAATATACACAAAACTTGGTGAATCTCTTTTCGCTCTTGATGTTTTCTTGCTAAAGCCAATGTGTTGCCAACTGAACTGTTTAATTTTGTTAGGGAAACTTGTATTTGCTGAACCTTTCCCTAAGGATGAAGCTGCTACATGGAAGGAGAAGATTGATCAACTTTTCAAAAGTTCATCACAGAGTTTTAGAGTGGTTGTACACGGGTCCAAGGTATACATGACTGGATAAACTTACTATGATTTTTACTGTACCATATTATGCACAATGTAGAATGTAGTGACCAAGGCCTTAATTACAGCACAGTGCAGACCAGTTCGAGAGATTATTAAAGGAAATGTGTGCTGATGAAGATGGTGACCTTCTAATTGAATCTGCTGTAAAGGGTGTTCCAAAGGTTTTTGCTGTATCTACTTTAGTCAGTGTCATGCCTGCCCAACCATATATCTTCCGGAACTATCAGGTTTGTTTTCTATCCTCCCAGATTGATTCTCTGTTTTCAATTCTAAAACAGCTTGCACAATTTATGGTGTGATCAACAAAGTTCTGAGAGTCAAATATTCAATGTATCTATACTCTAAACTATATTTTAAGCCCTATTTTATAAATATTTAATGTATCTATAGTGTAAACACTTGCACAGTTTATGCGGTACTCAGCAATTGGTAGTCTTTAGTGTAAACTGTATTTTTAAGAATCTATTGGTGATCATAGTGTTTACTTTCATTTTTGGCCTTATCCTATTTTTGAGCCCTTGACTCTTGAAAAATGAGCCACATACTCAAATGATAACCTGACAACATATTCCAGTACCCACCTGGCACTCTGGAGGTATCACCAGGATTGACAGAAAGCCCATCCATTGGGGCAATTGGAACTGCTGTTTCTGGTGCACCAGTTGGCATGAAACGTGGTGCTTTCATGGGGAGTTGCAAGCATCAAGTGTGGCAAGCGATAAGGGCCTCGTCTGCAGCTCCATATTATCTGGATGATTTTTCTGATGGTAATTATTTTTAGACTCTTAGCTTTGGTTTCTATTTTGTGCAATGACACTACCCCTATTTTGTGAAGGCCTCAAGGTATGACTTGCCCATCAGTCATCATCACCATTTAATTGTTTTCTGCTCATGTTTTTTCAGATGTAAATCGGTGGCAAGACGGAGCTATTGTAGCCAACAATCCAACAATCTTTGCCATAAGAGAAGCACAGCTTTTGTGGCCGGATACACGAATAGATTGTCTAGTTTCCATAGGATGTGGCTCAGTTCCAACTAAGGTAATGCTGTATTTTGTTTTCTGTTGAAATTATGCGGTACTTGGCAATAGGTAGTTTATGTTAGTGTGTATAACCAATTGAATGCTGTAATATTTCACTAATGCTTCTATCCTATAGAAAACATGTATCACTATCTAGGCCCACATCTACTTGGATAGGAATATACACTTGAATGATCAAAGGTGAATTAATTGCTTGTGGATTCAGTGTTACTTCTGCACCACAGTATCTTTTTAAGGACCAGATAATTTTTGTGTGAGACGTACATCTTTGGCCCACTTTTCTTATATAGGTTTATTTCATGTCTGAATCTAGAGTCGGAGAGGTGGATGGCGCTACTTGGACACAGGGCAAGTGTTAATAGAAAGTTCATGCTCAGTTGAGAGAGTTGAAGAAACTTTAGATACACTGATACCTATGCTCCCTGAGATGCAATATTTCCGCTTCAATCCAGGTATTTCAACTTCCAAGTAAACTGCTAACATTTTGGAATGTAAGAACATCATATTTCATGCTTTAATACTTTTGATACTGTTTAAAGCCGCTAATGATATTCAAAATATTCATGCTATGCTTGTAGTTGATGAACGGTGTGGTATGGAACTAGACGAGACTGATCCTGCTGTGTGGCTTAAGTTGGAAGCTGCAACTGAGGAGTACATTCAGAAAAATTTTCTGGCTTTCAAGAATCTTTGTGAGCTTCTAGTCCCAAGATACCAAGAGGAAGAAATTTCATCAAACATTACCAAATCTCTGTCATTTTCGACATTGACAAAATCAAGTTCAGGTTTGTCTCCTCCATATTTCAGCATTTGAAAGTTGAAAAATGTTATTGATATCTTATCAATGTGTTTCATTTTTTTTTCATCTTCTTTGCCAGGTTTCAGCGAAAGTAACCCTACCTTAGGGTGGAGGCGTGTAGTTTTACTTGTAGAGGCTTCATTTAGCCCCGATTCTGTGAAGAAAATAAATCATGCACGTTCCCTTGAAACGTTTTGCTCTCAGAATGGCATTAGGCTAGCTCTAATGAATAGTGCTTCTGGTTTTGGGAAGCCAGCTACTACACTTCCTACTCCAATAACATCTCCTTTATTTACTGGAAGTTTTCCGTCTAGTCCCCTTCTGTACAGTCCAGAGGGCACTCAACGAATAGGTCGAATCGACCTTGTTCCGCCACTTAGCTTAGATGGTAACCCAACTGCGAAGTCTTCACCACCGACATCACCATTAAGGTCAAGACAGCCAACTGCACATGTTCGGTCACTATACGATAAATTGCAGAATATGCCTCAAGTTGGTGTGATACACCTGGCTCTTCAAAATGATTCAACTGGTTCAGTATTGAGGTATGTTTCTCGTGCTTTGACATATTATTTTTGTTTATGTCTATAGTTCTGATTATGCGGTATAAACTGTTATTTCAGTTGGCAGAATGATGTGTTTGTAGTTGCTGAACCTGGAGAGCATGCAGACAGGTTTTTGCAGTCTGTGAAAACCAGCTTATCGACTTTGTTGCTTGGGCGTAAGAGAAAAGGCACATATTCATTGTCAAAGATTTCATGTTTGTCTGAGTTGGTTGCTGAATGGCCATCATTTGAAATTGGTGGAATACATCATCGCTATATAGGTCGTCAAACACAAGTAAGAATTGCTTTTTCTGCCTCTTTGTTTCCAATTAAATCATTGTATGTACTAAGTTTCCTTGCTGCAGGTAATGGAAGATAACCAAGAAATTGGTGCGTACATGTTTAGGAGGACAGTGCCTGCTGTTCACATGACTCCTGAAGATGTTCGATGGATGGTAAGTAAATATCTGTGTAGCTTGCATTCGCTTTGCACTGCTCTTATATTCAGCTCTAGTGTATAAAAGCTGGGAAGGTTTCATCAGAGCGCTTCCACAGCTGAAACTGGGACACTATAAGTCAAAAACAGCTCGGTCTAATCTGTTATAGAAAGAGTTGATTCCTCAAACCCCAGTTAGAGTTATTCCAGACATCATTATCAAAATCATATGGTAGATTAAAGGTGCATTTATCTCATGCCTACAGCCGGCCAAGCATACCTGCCCAGGACTTGGCATGTCATGGCTACAAGCAATGCGTCGCTAAGTTTGCATATCATACAACAAGATGGAATAAGTATTACAGCCAATTCAGTCACAGAAAAACATTAAAATCAATTGATTTGAGGAATGCCAATGGCACTAGGAAAATTAAGCTCTCTTGACCATGAAATGGGTACATTTTATTCAATCTCGTGCATCTTTCAATGCTCATATAGAGCCACCTTCACACTGGATTCCTTACAAAATATACTGTCCCAGGTTGGTGCATGGAGGGAAAGGATTATCGTATGCAGCGGTAGGTATGGCCTTACACATGCCTTGATCAAGGCATTCGTGGATGTTGGTGCCAAAGCAGTCATCTCGTCATCCATTGAGCCTCCGGATTCCCAGGCAATTGCTAACCATGGGATGGATGTAAACGGAAGCCTAGAGAATGGGAAATTTGTCATCGGAGAGGATGACACCGATGAGTTGGAGCCTGAACCTGTCAGCCCTATAAGTGACTGGGAAGACAGCGACGCTGAGAAAAGCGGCAGTGATGTGGATGATGAGGAGTACCTTGCTCAATTCATCTGCCTGTTGTATGACAAATTGTTCCGTGAGGGTGTGACAGTGGATACTGCACTGCAGCAGGCACTTCGGTCACATCCTAAGCTGAAGTTCAGTTGCCACTTACCCAATGTTTTGTAGTTAGTGACTCAGAAACCATAACAAATATACACCAGAATAGCAGCGATAATACAAGATAGAATAAGGATCAGTTGATTCATAGTGGGGCTATAGAGTTTATACTCCTATTCATTGTGCAGGCGGAAGTACAGAATGTTCCCCAAGTGAGTCTTTCGGCATATGCCGGTGTAAAATCAATAGTTTGTACTAGTGGGCACCGATGAATAAAATCGTCAAGGCTTTGCAATCCACATTTTATTTGCGTGCTTAGAGTGCCTGATTCTTTTGTTTTAAAAACTTAAAAGATTTCAAGGATGGTTTTATCGAGCAGCGGCAGAAAATTACGGTACACTATGAACTCAGTGACAACGCAAGATACAGTTGAGAGTTGAAACTACCTCTGCAAAGAGCTTGTGAATCTCCCGGCTAACTCTCTACCAAAACCAGGAAAGAAACGAAAATTTACAGCTATGATAATCTTCATCCATCAACCAATCTCAAACAGAAGAGGGCACATTGATCGTTTAAGCCTTCTTCGCCGCAAATCCGACAATGTACTCCCTGATGTCATCTGTGGCGCGGTCGAGGGCCGTCCTGCCGTCGACGTCCTTGACGTCGAACTTGGCCCCGGCGCGGAGCAGCTCCTCGATCTTGGGCTTGTCGCCCTCGGAGGCGGCGAGCATCAGGAGGATGTCGACCGGGTGGATGTCCTGGTTCAGCAGCGCCTCCATCTTGTCGTAGGTGCCCTCCACCGCCAGCATTCCCATGTAGTTGAAGTACTGCAATTCCATCACCAAATTCATTAGCTGTTTTGAATGAAATTTCACCAATCATGAGCGCTGAGCAACAGTGCGAGCTGCTTTCTGAATCTTTTGAGGAAACATAACAAATTATGAGCAACAAATGTAAAGCAAGAACAGCTCAATCGGCAAAGGAGTGGAGCTGACGCAGGGCTGACTGACCTGCTCGACGTCGTCGCGGTCGAAGTCGTCCCTGCCCTGGCTGCCATAGATGCCGGCGCCCTCAGCATCCTTATTCCCGAACCTGAACCAGCACGTGGGGCCCACGCGCCCGCTCTCGCTCGCCGGCACCACCCTGCTCAGCCGCGACGGCCGCAGCCACCCCAGCTGCCGCCCCGCGCCCGCCAGCAGCGGCGTCCTCAGCCCCTGCGCCGCCGCCCGTGGTGATGTCCTTCTTGATGTCGCCGCCCTGGCGCTCAGCTGGATGGTGCACGGGATGGACGCCATGGCCTCTCTCCTCCTCGGCTTCTTGGAGCCCAGGCGTTCGTGCACGTCGGGAGCGAGAGGCTGAGAAGGGCACTGAGCTATACGCAGGGAGTGGATAAGTTAATATGACACTGCTGAAATGAACTGTCACGAACTTGTTTATAAGAAAGCTGTGCCGTGCCACAAGAGTCTGGCGAACACCGTAGTCAGAGAGAAATGCTATTTTAGCACTTATCTTAAGAGGGCCTTTTTGTATCCGCGGAGGGTAATGGTTTTGGATACACTGGTATATCTGTTTGGAGCTTGAACTCTAATTATTAGTTTGGGTTGTACAAGAATTGTACTAAAGGTTTCTGTTCTATTTTCCTTTGAACTTTGTGTTACAAAAGGTTGGGTGCAGTCATGCAGAGACTGTAAAGCCGTGACTGCAGAATCCGGAATGTAATCATTTCATTCTCTAAAAAACACTTTGTTGTATCATTGGCTAGTTGTTAGTCCGGTCCATTTGGTTCTGAACTAATTAATAGTTATTAAGACATATAATCCCCAAGGCAGTTTGGACTTTTCTTACTGTAAGACTCCTTTTAGTTTAAATTGGCAAATTGGCTCACCTTGTGTGGCACTGCTTGGATAGACTAAAACTAACTGTTAGCCATTTTCATAGTTAGTTAACTAAAAGTTGCTAATTGTAAATATTTGGATTATAGACTGATTGTTAGTCCCAGTTATAGAGAAAAGTTTGTTTTCTCCTTACTAAAAAAAGGAAAATGGAGAAAGGAAAGACATAAAGAGTATTTTGGTAATTTAGTGAACTATCAGATCTGTTAGTTTAATAGTACAATTATTCTACTAATTGGCTAATAATTAATCATCATGTTTAGGTGAACTAAGGATTAAAATTAGTCACCTAACAGATTAGTGCTATGGAACTAAGACCGACCTAATAAACTAGGTAGCAAATTAACAATTATAGTACATCTGTTAATCTTCTTATTTGGATGAGCCAAAAACTAAAATCAGTTAACCAATTTTTAGTTTTATGGCTCCAAAATAGGTCCTAATAAAGCATACAAAAATTATCTAGTAAACAATGAACTTAATTCACATTACAAGTTAAATAAAAACTGAAATATGCTTATTACAATACAATCCAAGTCAGCATAAAAAAACATATTCCCTCCGATCCTAGTTTACTTGTCATTCTAGAGTTTTTTTTTATTTTCAAGTTTACAGAATATTCAATAAACCTGATAATGAGTCAGGTTGAAAAGTAGTTTGGGACAGAGAGAATACTTCCAAATTGGTTGGTCAGGCTCATTTATTAGCAAGTTACGAAGTTTGCCAAGTTCTTGATGAAGTTCCAGTTAATCAATTAGAAGTTTGCCAGTTCTTGATGACGGCCCTGTTCGTTTCCTGTCATCTAAAATTTAGCACTGTCACATCAAAGAGAATCTTACTATTTATGAATATTTCGATCAATTTAATGACAAAACTCTATTGACAAATTGGTGCTAATTTTCAAGATAAATCTAATGAGCTTAATTAATTTATATTTTGCTAAAGTGATGCTACAGTAACCGTCTTCTAATCATAACGTAATTAACCTCATTAGATTCGTCTCGTAAATTAGTTTAGAGGCTTGTAATTTATTTTATAATTAAACTTTATTTAGTACTCCTAAATAATAAGATTCTTTTTGATGTGATAGCTATAAAATTTAGACCCGAAGAAACGAAAACACCCGAAGTTCCAGTTCAGAAAAATACTTCGGCTCTCTCGGCTCCTGAAGAACAGAGACGAGTGCAGGTGCAGGTGCAGCGGAGGTGTTCTGCCACATGGATGATGCTTATTTATCATGTCAGAGTTCAGAATTGAGGCTGGGATAAACTACAGGTTACTGCGGATAACCCTGACAGCCAAGAAAATTTTATACGTTAAGGTTGGTAGCGGACTGCAACTCGTTCTGTCTGTGTGTTCTGGAACATAATCTCAACGAGCTCGTGCAGGTTGAGAGCCTGACCGCCGGCGTTCCCTACCGGGATGCTGGAATGCCTGTCATCTTTGCACTAGAACGATGTGATTCTCGCACTCATCTTTACTATAGCTAGTAGCGCTGGCTGAACTTTGGAATAGGTTCTGGAAGCCAGCCCAGCGAGGTGCCTGTTCCCAATCGCAAGCAAACAATACAAAGACTGAAAGACCTAACGAGATTATACAGCTCCATATGGTTCAGGCCCCTTACCTGCTTTGCACTGCACGTACATGCGTAAACGTACAAAAGATACAACAAACCACTGACAAGAATGCACGTACAGGAATACGCAACGAAGAACGAGCACATCCATGTACGTGCGGACCAGAGATACAGAACATGCGAGACACAGACCATCTGCGTGGCTTCCTTCAGCAACGACTCCCCATCTTCAAGCCATGCGTCCCTGCGGGCAGACAGGGGAGAGCTGCATCGGCAGGGCAGGACAACAGGGGTCAAACTGCGAGAACCTACCGAACGGAAGGGTTAAAAAGAGAGATGCGAGGGCACACATGTAAAAGAAACCTGAAGCACCAGGGACCAGGGACGAAAAACACAAAAAAATTTGGACCATTTCTCGATTTGTGCGTGTCATCCTTGCGCAGGGGCCATGCTAATCTTCTCTGTATCGTTCCAATTTTATCGGATGTCTCCGAAGAGACGGCATAGGCTGAGGTGCTAGGTTTATAACCTGCGATTTAGCTAGTTGGTTGGTCGAGGTGGTGCTAATTACAGGCTTTTCAAACCCCGCGCGTCTCACAAGGCAGGCCGTGCGTCACTTCGCTACGGTCCTCTTATTAGGCCTTGTGTTGATTGCTTCACGGTCTCTTTAGTGCATAAAGTTTAGGCTAACTAGTCTATCAACCCGTGTAGGCGCCTGCACCGCACTAATAATTATAGAAAATATAATAAAGTGAAATATATTTGTGAAAGTTATTATTTTCAAATGTAAGACACTTGAAATATATTGGATGATTTCTATTCAACATTGGATAGTTGTTTTCCACATGCATATGTACCAAAAAAGTTACATGTGGAGTTAGGATAAATTATACACTTAACAAATTTAGTGTGTCCTTATTCCTCGAGCCACATAAAAGTAATGAGATGGAATACCATGGTTTAATTATTGGATTACAATTTATTCTATTACTCTTTTTTTTCCATTTCATCGCAATATTCTCTTTCTAATTAAAACTTGCAAGAGTTGGATGTAAAAAGACGAAAAACGCAAAAAAATTTGGACCATTTCTCGATTTGTGCGTGTCATCCTTGCGCAGGGGCCATGCTAATCTTCTCTGTATCGTTCCAATTTTATCGGATGTCTCCGAAGAGACAGCATGGGCCATGGTGCCTGGTTTATAACCTGCGATTTAGCTAGTTGGTTGGTCGAGGTGGTGCTAATTACAGGCTTTTCAAACCCCGCGTGTCTCACAAGGCAGGCCGTGCGTCACTTCGCTACGGTCCTCTTATTGGGCCCTGTTTTGATTGCTTCACGGTCTCTTTTGTGCATAAAGTTTAGGCTAACTAGTCTATCAACCCGTGCAGGCGCCTGCTCGGGCTAGCACTAATAATTATAGAAAATATAATAAAGTGAAATATATTTGTGGAAGTTATTATTTTCAAATGCAAGACACTTGAAATATATTGGATGATTTCTATTCAACATTGGATAGTTGTTTTCCACATGCATATGTACCCAAAAAAAAAGTTATATGTCGAGTTAGGATAAATTATACACTCAACAAATTTAGTGTGTCCTTATTCCTCGAGCCACATAAAAGTAATGAGATGGAATACCATGGTTTAGTTATTGGATTACAATTTATTCTATTACTCTTTTTTTTTCCATTTCATCGCAATATTCTCTTTCTAATTAAAACTTGCAAGAGTTGGATGTAAAAACCTGTCATTACCAATGCTAAATTCTTCTAGCACCAAACAATTCACATAGGGAGTTATTACTTTCAATATAAAATATTGGCCCCTAATGTTTGCATATCCTACAGCCCACGTGCTAATAATGTGCAATCAGTCTATCATTGTCAAGAGCAGTTTTTGTTATGAACTTAGATCAATTGGTATTTCCATTCACATGATAGTGTTTGTTATGAATGAAAGATTATTTGTTTTAAACCCTACGGTATGCACAGATTATTTCTATGCTTGAAGTTAAATCTCAGAGTCTTCCAATTTTTTCATGCATGAATTTGCCGCCAAAGCGACCCGGAGTTCACTGATACACACGTTTATCTAGTGTGCGGTGCATATGTTTGTTGCATTTTGTGTGGCAGATATCACGATTGTAATTATTGAAACTTTACCAGCTACAGTAGCTAGCTAGACAAAGAAGAAAATAATGAGTACGGGAAGCCTATACGATTGTCGCAACTCTTGGACTTATACTGGCCTCATACTTACATTAGCAGCTTTCTTTTAGCAGACAACATGCATGATCTCACCACTTGTTAGCAGCTTTTTGTTTCGGAAAACAACTGCTTATTTATTAGTAGCAGGCGGCCTGCATTATCTCGCGTTGGCCTATTATGAGCAGCTTCTTTTTTTTTTAGAAGTGGCTTTCTTCTATTATTTATTACCAGCTGGTTTTCTTGTATCTCGGACTGGTAGAGGTCTGGGTTGCCAGTGAGCCTCATCAATTTATTTTCTATAATTGGAAGATATATTCTTTATAATTTCATAATGGCAAAAGTGTGTAATTTCAAAACTACCATTAGAGGTACTTTGGTCTAATTTTATTATAATGACAATAGTGGGTAAATTTTGTCATCTTAGATCTAACTACTATTATTTGTTGAGTACTTAACTTAATTTGACGACTGGGTGTTTTGCTTTTTTTGAGAATTTCTAGGATTTTCAGTCGATTAATGTGAAGATCTTGGAAGGAGCATCTAATTAGTATATATATAAGATAAGATAAGATAGATCGCGTAAATCCACTTTTTGCTACGCTGCTTCACAAAAGGAAAGAAACATTTCATATTCAGCACGGCTAAGAAGATATTGATGAGTAACAACTTCTCCTGTTAAACAAGGATACTATCAGGTAGATGATTGGTTAAACAATAAGTTGGTAGCTGGCTGTCACCTCCAAACACTTGCAAAATCCAAATTATGTTCTCCAGAAGAGGAGCCAGGCAAACATTTCCGATAGCTGGGGGAATGCAGGTTTCATGCATTCCTTCTTCACGTTGCCGTCATCGGAGTGCAGCAGCACCGCGGAGCTGACAGTGCCCACGTCACCTGTGGCGCTCTCAGAAACGGTGTCCTTAGATCACCTCCTGCTGATTGTCCTTTGTCCTGCCCCTGTGCTGCCATCCGCGGCAACCTCCTCGACGTCGTCATCCTGTTGCTCAGCTGGAAGGTGCACGGGATGGACGCCATGGTCTTTCTAACCTTGCTTGTTTGTTCTCTTTTTTTTTTCCTTTGGAATGCAGGTGTACTGAGAGTTACGTATATGGAGAATGAAGTGAACTGAATTGTTAGCATGCACTTGTGTGTATAATCTCTTAGCTGCCTTTAGTTTGGTGCAAGACAACACGGGAGATATTCAGATATTGCAATTGTGTCAGGGTTGGTGCGAGATACAGTATGTAGTTATTATGTACCGATGTGAGTCTGAATCCGGAGGTCACCTTTGAGCTTCAGGTTTAGACAGGTTATCTGCAATGCTTGTTAGCTGGTAAGTTGCCAAGAAACATCATGTGGAAAACAGATAAATAAGGAATATGAAA
This sequence comes from Chloris gayana, assembly GCA_031894775.1. NCBI lineage: Eukaryota > Viridiplantae > Streptophyta > Magnoliopsida > Poales > Poaceae > Chloris > Chloris gayana. The sequence continues at coordinate 268,695 of JAUNZO010002088.1, forward strand.
AATGTGAAGAAAACAAGTTTCCTAAAGGGATGTGGATACGGGGACACGTAAACAGTGTGCACGAAAGGTGAATGAATATCTCAGTGCTGTCTTGAAACAGCAGCACCAGTTTCAGAACCCCCCCCCCTCAAAAAAAAAAACAGCACCATATTGTCTTCTGCCAAAACCTGGGAAATGATATTTTGTGCTGGATTTGGCATGTGTTTAAAGGAAGCAAGAAATTCTCTCCACTATCTGTTTCTTTCTTGAGCACATTCTCTCTAGTGTCATCTGTTGCACGGTTCTATATATGGAAATAAAATAATATTCTCCTGACCACTGGATTCAATCATAGGCAATTTAACTTTTGATGCCTTGGGCTGATATAGACGGACACCAATTCGACACTACAGCCGAATCTGCATAGTCAGACTCGAGAAAAACTCCCTTGGCTAATTTGTTCTCCTGTTCATGATATGGATCATCTAGGCAAAGATCAGTGGCAGAAAACAAACCAAGTCAGTGACCTGAAATGCATCTTACATACAATATTCATCGTTATCTAATTTCTGATGAGAATGGCTTTTCAAGAATTGTCATACACAGGCCCAACGGCAGTTTCCACAGAGAACCAGCGGGAAAAAGATGACTAGCTAGCAGATGCGAACTGGACTGAAACATACAAGGATGCCTTCAGATGGATGATTGGTTAATCAGAGTTGGTAGGATGCCCTCCAGAGCCTGGCAGGATGCCCTAAGTGAAAGGGCATCAAAGCCCTTCAATTTAGATGTTGGGATGGTCCTCATCGATTTAAGGAAGCTAGGCAAATGTCTCAGACAGCTTGGAGAATCCAAGCTTCCTGAGTCGGCTGCTCATTGGGTTACTGCACTTGACGTCCACCACTTCAACGCCATACCTATTCCCTTTCTTCTTCGCCTTTTCCGTGCTTGAGCTTCTCTCTGCAAGCACGCCATCTGAAGTGCAATATTGGGGAACTGAAGGTGTGTCTTCGAGAGATTTTCCTTGTCTGGCAGGAATCTTCAGAACTCACACGGTCAGTTCTGCCACTGTTACTACTGTTGTTGCTGGCGACATTGGATGAGCTCTTTCTTAGAACAATTTTCCTAGGATTAGCTCCACATGGCACTGAAACTGGACAACCTTGGCGCCTTAGGTGTGGCGTGGCAGCTGCTCGTGGCGTCACTTTGATGGCCTCCAGTTCTTTAGTCATGAGTGAACCGATGGTGCCTGTTGTGCCCACTTTGATTGTGCCTCCCTCGCCATGGACAAGGTCGGCAGCACGAATCATGATCTGTTTGTCAGAAATGAAGATTAGTAACTGGTTAGATTTTGACAGACGTCACAACTACTGAAGCATGAAGCAAACAATAGATATCATGGGGTAGCTACTGAAAGGTGAAAAGCTTGGAGTGCACTGAAAAGGTCAAAAATCAGGAAATGGTTGCGTAACAAGAAGAGTAAAATCATGGTGTTTCCAACATGCAGCATGATAGCTGCAAAATGACTGACACTTGCCACCATGATTGACACTTCATAAACAAAGAGAAAAAATGCAATGATTCAACAACCATGAAAACCTGGCATCAATCCACTTGTGTTCCTAATTCAATAATGATATTTGCATAAATGAATCCAACCTATATATGTTCCTAACTCAATAATAAATATGATAATCACACAAACAAAGATTAACACGAAGGCAATGGATTAACTACACTACAACTGCATTTATCAGTACACGCTCAAGCGCCACAGAAAAAAAGAACTGTTTTTCTTTCATCTTCTTCTAAGAAAACACATCATCAATGAAACAGCTAATTCTGTCGTATTAAATTGCTTGAAACAGTTCAGTATGTATACAATAAAGAGATATACTGTATTAACTAAAAGGACATGCTTCATGTACTACCGAGTTGATCAGACGGCTGTCCGACTGATCTACGTTGCTTCTTGATTTGTTGGATATCATTTGTGATTTGTGCTGCTTCATGATCATGGTGTGTTGCATGTTGATAGGCATTGGTCATGTGCCTGCATTACGTATAGCAACTCTGCATCTAAAATTCAGTAAGCACTACGTACGATAATCAGTTTATCACTAACTAATAACACAAAGATTGGGAAATCTCAACAATTTGTATGACTGGTTATGCTAATACGACAGGAGTTAATGGAGGGTGACGTAAAAAAGGATGTGCCTACTGTGTGGTTCCTAAAGGGATTTTCAGTGGAAGAGATCTGAGCACCAAACTGACCTGTAAAGATGCACTACACTAAAAAAATTCGCTCTGTTTCCTCATATCCTTTCTATCCCTTCCTTTCTGCATCAATTTCCTCATCGCATCTACTGATGCCAACTTTTCAGGCTATGTATTGTGCAGGCCACTTTGGCCTGAACTTCTTTTACTAAAAACAATGATTTACCACCAAGAGCAGCAAAGGAGTAGTAAGCATCAAGCATCACTTCGTAGGATGCCAACAGGGCAAAGTAAAGAACCTACTCTCTTCTGTCCCCTTCTTTCTTTACATCCTTATATACTGTATTTTTGTCATGGGATTCCATAGGCTACTAATTTAATGAAGAAACCAAAACGCAGTACCAAATAAGTGAGATTTTCACCAAACTCATCATAAACTAGGAGATGGTATTGCCCTTCCTGGATTAGAACAAAAAACTGATTCTGAGGGGCAGATTTAGCGCAAGTCTTGCAAGTCAAGGTCAATGGCTAGATTGGGGGAAAGAAGGTGATAACTATGACATTGGGCTCCGATCTCCATCAGAGCAGCATGAGGCATGCAAGAAATGAAATCAGAAAGAATACAACTGCTCCACTGTATATCTACTGCCAATAATTAGTATTAACTGACACGAATCGGCAATTCATATCACAAAGAACCTACAGCCAACACTCTGGGAAAATGACAAGGTAAAATTAGGGAGATATAACAGTCCAGATTTGCTCAGCAAACCAATCGCAACAAATGTTAAGCGGAAGGAACGACAAAGGAACCCCGGGATCTCCATTTCACGCTGGAGCCTCAGCTGATAAATTCCATAGCAAATCTCTACTCCATCACTCAAGCTTGAGGCAACAAGAAATAGGAGCACAGTCCATACCAGTCTATCGGTTGTTGAGCCGCTCGAGTTCAACTTCCTGCACGCCGGGGAGCAAGAGCAAGGCTGGGGCAGCCTTGCTTCTGAGAAGAATTGTGAAGGACAGGAGCCAGGAGGGAGTGAGGTGTGGGGAAGGAGTCTCATTCAAATGGCTGTATGTATCGAGGTACCCCTCTCCATTTATTGCCTGCCGGCCTTCTTCTTCCTTCGGTTGCCGAGCCTCCGCTCCCCTGTCATTCATTCTTGTCTTTACTAATGTCATGTCATGTGTGTGAACAGGTTTTGCCATTCTTTTTTTTCTTTCCGCTGGATCGGACTCGGCCTAAAAATTATTTATATGCATTTTCGTGGGTTTGGAGTTTGTAGGATCCATAGTGATTGGGCTTGTGTTATTTAAATTATTTTAGTTTCCAACTTTCCATAGTAGTAACTATTTTTGTTGATAATTCCAGTAAATATTTTAGTTACCTATAGTATTTTACCATTAAAAAATGGTACTTTGACCGTCATTTATTGCAGCGAGCGTGGCACATGCATGGTGGAAGTATGGTATCCAAGGAGAGGAGACATTGCTTGCTTGTACTGTAACTCAGCTGAAATTTCCGCCTAAGCATGAGAGGTCACAGGTACACACACAGGAAATACAGGTAGGAATGTAAGGATCAAGTGATGACCAACCGAAAGCCATTTTCTTAGCTGTAGACTTAAAAAAGTACGAGAATTAGCAAATTTTATTGCACCTGCACCAAGGCAAGGAAATCCTTTCTACCACTAGTAAACAGATTAATCTACAAAATAGTACTCCAATGCTTAATTTACAAAACGTTAGTATATTTGAACATGAGACTTACAGCAACCTCAGAAGAGAACAATGCTAGGGGTGTGTTCGTTTCCTATGGTCTAAACTTTATAATTGTCACATCAAGAAGAATCTTACTATTTAGGAGTGCTTAAATAAAATTTAATTATAAAATAAATTACAGGTTCCTAGACTATTTCACGAGACGAATCTAATGAGGTTAATTAAGTCATAATTAGAAGCTGTAGCATCACTTTAACAAAACATAAATTAATTAAGCTCATTAGATTCATCTCGAAAATTAGCACTAATCTGTAAAAGGGTTTTATCATTAAATTAATCAAAATATTGATAAATAGTAATATTCTCTTTGATGTGACGAGTCTTAAATTTTAGAGGCGAGGAAACGAACAGGGCCTAGTAGTCTTCGCAGGTTTGATCTTTGCCATACTTTTTCCCAAGAAAATAAAATAAAATCAAAGACAGGCATAATACAACGGAAAGCCGTTTCTTGAGAGGGCCGAAAGCCCGGCAGTCAAACCTGCGCCGAGTACTGCGCCGCGACGTGTGCACGCCCATGATTATCCTTGTGTTCCCTGCAAACGTTTGAGTCAGCTGATGCGAGCAGGTGGGCAATCGAGTAGTCCAAGTTTTTCCGCAAACCTGATGAAAAACAAAAAGAAAGTTCGAATTGGCCGAATAAAAAAGACTAATGAACCAGTATCCAGCAAATCAACTAGAAATGTTCGATTCGATCTACACACCGTGATACTAGCATTGACACGCAGCGAAGTATTCGCTTGAATATGAAATGGACAAGCTGCCGGACGGAGCTTGTCGGTTGTAGCATTGGCAGCTCGTGGCGAATGTTCTTTTTTTCTTCCTCAATGCAGACTAGACCACGGCTAGATCTAGAGAGTGGCTAGAGCATGCAATGATTTGTTATTTATTACTTAAGTATAGTACTCAAATTGAAGCAATAATCCATAGCTCCAAGACGCGCTGTCCGCGTCCTGACTTCTTCACCACTATCGCTTTCTCGCACCTAGCCAGGATCTTCACGAAACTGCACGAGTGGACCAGTAGTGGGTACTAATTTTTTTATCGCGTGTCAGCTCTAATCAGGTCAACGGTAAGCCTCAATCGTGTCGTGATAGGATCCTGCCTGCCCTGAGTAGGTAATCATTTATTCAATGATGTACCATGCATTTGGACGTATCACCGGCGGGACAACAACTCTCGTGACGATGGAATCAGCAGTGATAAAGACTATAGTAATTGCATCAGTTCGTACTCCTACCGACGTACTAGTATATACTAGTGATGTAAATTTTACCTTCTTTTTTGTTGCAGATAAGATAACTACCTCGAAACTTGGCCAAGAAATGGCTACAAATAGAGCTTTTCTTGGTGACGATGACTTGGTTACATATGCTATTCTTACATGTGGTAAATTGAACCAGGAAAGGAAATCCAACATATACGCAACTGCCAGCACAGACCGACCGGTGCAAAAATGTCATCCTAGTATCATTAGCCACCGGAGACTGAGCAATCAGCAGTTTAGCACCCATGCTGGCATGCAGGGGTTAACTAGCTGCGCAGGATTGACAGAAAATTCCAAAGCGGGGCCGGCGCGGCGGCCGTGGCGCGGAGCGCCGGCAGCTGCCCGACGACCATCATCAATCGTCATCAGTGGTTTCGATCGATTCCAGCGGCTGTTGCTTTCAGCTCCGGCAGGCACCCACCCCGAAAAAGGCAGGACCCGTGAGCATCCGCTCGTCTTCATCCGCAGGGGCCGACCTGGTGGGATCTGCTCGTTTCCGCTTCCGGAGGGGACGAGGAGAGCAGAGACAGAGAGATGCCTGGCTTTGCAAGAGGGGTATCAACTGAACTGGGAGCTCGTGCCTGTCGAATTGCACTGCATGTGTTCATCCCCATTTCGGTGAGCAGAGCAAAATGAGCATGCTGGCCCCGGCGCCCAGCCAAAAGCCCTTCATCCGGGAAACTGTCGCCTTCCTTTTTTCTCTTTCCGGGAAACAACTTGCTTATGATCTGGTCGCCGGTCACTCCAGCCATTGATCCTGTGATAGGGTCTGCGATTGTTTTTCGCGTTCTCGCCTTAAAACTGGTCCATGTCCGTGTTACATTTCGTACGTCCCCGGCCCCTAAGTGGCTTATCGATATTAAGTGCTGGCGCCTGCGTGTTAATGGCGGACGGACCAGCCAGCAGGGATCATACATGCATGTGGCCGCCATGCGTCTTCGAGTCCTCATCGTCTCAGGGTTCCTCGTCTTCGCTTCATCGTTTAATCAATCGTGTTGTTGTTGTTCCGAGTTGAAACCTGGAAGATGTTGGTTTCGGCCCAAATCGACAGCCCTTTTTGAAGTGGAGCCCAACTGCTGGTTCATGTAGCTTTCGGCCTTTGAATTGACGGAGACCAACTGCACAGGATACATTTCGGCCCCATTGAACTCTCGTACCTTTTCTTTTACGCAAGAACTCTCGTACCTTGACTGTAAATCTGCAAATTGTAATGCTAGCGGCGAGCCTTCAAAGACTTCTCTGTGAATTTGAAACGTTGTTGCTTTTCAAGAACCAGTCTCAATGCATAGTTTTATCTCGCACTTTTAAGACTGACACATGAGATTTGAAGATTTAGTTTCATATATGAAATAGTCTTTCATAGTTTTATCTCACGATTTCATAGCTAAGTTATATCATGAAATTAACATCTGTTTGTTGCAATGAATTTGGAACGTGTTGGGGGTGAAACTCTATACTCTCAATGTAGTTTCATATCTATCGTGTCAAATGAGTTTCATCCCTATAAAACTCATTTGTCCGATTTCATATTAATTGTTATATCACATTATCTCTTTTGCTTATGTAACACCTCATTTAATGTTGATAAGAGAAGAAAAAACTTGAAACATTATGAGAGTTCCCAGAAAGAGCTTAGCCCTAAATTGCCCAAGACAATAGGCTGTTTCTTGTATTTTCCATATTAATTAATCTTTAGCATACAATCTGATGGACGTACGGCATGTCACGAAAATTGGACGCTCTGTCTGTGGTCACTGTATCCGCAGGCTCAAAATGGGGACGTGCCAACCACACCGCCGAATTATGTTTCGTCTGCTGGCATGCAACAAACACTACTCCAAAAACGAGTCAGCAATATTATGGCCTATTTTCTAGTAATAACGGGCAACAAAAAACGCTATTGATAGCACACGTTGATGACGTCATCAAGGTGCAACGCTATTGCAAGAGTCACTGCAATAGCGGGCGGTGATGACATCAGCTTTGTCCGATATTGAAAATAGCTAGTAATAGCGGGCATGATGACGTCATCACCGCCCGATATTAAGAATGTTACAACAGATATCGGGCATAATGACATCATCATAAGCTCGGTATTATTATGTATCTCAGCCCAACTCAAAGCCCACATCAGTCCATCCATATATATATACCGAGCTAGGGTTGTAAAATTTGTAAGTCCCGGACAACAGCTCTCACCTCCTCTCTCTTTCTCCCGCCGCCACTCCTACCTCTCTCTCTCTCTCTCTCTCTCACCGCTTCTCCTCGGTGGCCGCGTCCACGGCACTCATCCTCGACCGTGCGGCGGCGTCCCCGACGCTCCTCATCGGCGGCCGCGTCCGGACGGCGCTCCTCACCGGCGGCCGCGTCCACGGCGCTCATCCTCGACCGTGCGGCGGCGGCCCCGGCGCTCCTCATCGGCGACCGCGTCCACGGCGCTCCTCCTCGACCGCGGCGGCGTCCCCTTCGCCGGTGTCGGATGTGGCGAGGAGCTGGCCGGATCCGGCTCCCCGCCTCCTTGACCGCGGGTGATGGGCTCTCGGTGGGCCGGCCTAAGGCGGGCCCGGTGCCACGTGTTTATTTTTGTTATTTCTCTATACGTTCAGTAGTATCGGGCGTTTTGCCCGGTATTGTTTTTGCCCTAGCTACAATAACGTTTACGCAGTATCGGCCAAAAGACCCGATACTGCAGGCTGATTTTGCCCGCTATTAAAGGCTCGTTGTAGTAGTGAAAGCCAGGGCGTTGCAGTTGCAACTTGCGAGCCACACTGTTGTTGATGCGTGCTGCAAATCTCCCCGCTGGCGTCTCATCAGCTCTAAACAGCTACTACTTCACCAACCGGCACAGCTGAAATCTGGATGCCAACTATTTCACTTCCCTAAACTGATTGCACTTTTGCTTTATTTGTTGGATGATATTACAGTTACGTGCATATATATATTCCTTGTTCTGTTGGTGTGTCTTAGCCTGTATATATGAAAACAAGCACATCACCTTGTAACATCGATGTTTGGCTAGTTTTGAAACAGGTCGAAGTAGCCCTTCGGCAGCATGCAAATTTTGGTTCTTCTCGCAAGGAAAAGATCGACAATGACACGGGACTGAACTGACCGACACTCTACAACCGACAACTTTGGCGACATAGAAAACCATGTATTTGAATCTTTAGCTAATGAACGCTCATCATTTATAGGCTGTCACCTGCAATTTTCAATCCGTTTGTTGGGGCTGTTACAGAATACTATAATAAGCCATCAATCAGCGAATTTTCATTTGAAATATTATTACGACCTGTTATTTTACTCAATCAGCAAAAATGTACTTGCCGTTGTGCATGATCCTGATACATTAAGCTCTCCATCGATTTTCTCAGAGACTTGAAAAACTTGAACGCTAAGATAATGGCTTTTGCAACCTAAACATCTCGGAGGTTATATGTGGCCTCAGATGAAAAAAGTTACTACTCCAATGTTGGCAAAAGGTAATATTTATCATAATAAATAAATTAGCGTTTGCTCAACATGAACTTCATTAGTGTAATTCACACCAATTAAACTATACTATGCTAAAAGAAAAATAGAGGGAGTACTCTTAAATAAAATGATATGCATTCATTGTATAAAATTTTACGGACCGTCATGATACACAAAGAATGTCAATGCTCGCGAGCTCACTTCCCATATGTATATATTCCTCCACAACATTAAAGTGCAATTTACAAAATATTGTAAATGTTCCTTTTCTTATTGCATCCATTATTTAATTTAGCACTACTGTGGTGTATAATCTGAGTTGCTACTCAGTGTTCAGAAAACGAAATGGTTTTATGTCAATTATATTTCACAAAGCCACAACTAGGAATGAAACCATAATAATGATGCATCCATGTTATTAAGCACTAATGTCTCTTGTGTTTTGGTTAGCTCCTACCTTACAAGCAACATTGTGCGCAGTTTGCCAACTATTGTCCCAAGTTAACCTTGTCACTAATTAATATACAATTTCACTCATCATAACTTTTTTTGTTACGTTTGATCATGTCTTCTTATTTATTTTTAGATATAATTTATTTTAATAAACTTTTTTATCATTAAAAAGTCCTTAAAATATAACATATAAATTTTTATATTTTAACAAATATTTTAATGAGGGAGTATAACTTTTGTGCCCGTTCCACTAAGCTAACCTCATAATTATCATTTCTCATCTTGTGAAATTGACATATTTGATAAATATAAAGTTTTTTTGGATGAATAAATCTAACTACAATTGATTAGTCCTATATGTTGATCATTTGTTATATTTTTTATCAAAATTAATTAACATAAATAGTTATGGTATTACATAATGTACCTTATTATTTGATAAGATTTTGAGATAGGATCCGTGTGCTATTAATAACATATGTAAAACATTTATTCCTATAAACCAAAATATTAAGAAAAAAATATAATTTCTTGTATATGAAATATGTATAAAAAGTGAAAAATATCCTATGATAGCGTGAGGAACTGGGCTTGTTCTAGTAAGGGCAGAAGGTGTGGGAATATTAGTTCAAGCTCCTACAATTTTGAAATTTTGACTGCCTAATTTTTGGTTGGATCTTTTTTTTTATCTTAGTATAGCACAAACATATGCATTTAGATCAAGACCAAAACAATATGCATTTAGATCAAGACCAAAACAATATGCATTTAGATCAAGACCAAAACAATCTAGACTATACACAAGGTTTTTATTTTGAAGGGAATACACAAGTTTTTTTTTTTTTTGAAACTAGAATACACAAGGTTGGTTTAAAGTTCAACAGCAAAAATTTTGCTTCTCTTTACCTTAGTGGGCCCTCACTCAGTCCTGTCTCTCTGCCGTCAGCTTCCGTCTCATTGTTCTCAAAGAATCTTGAACACCTTCGCCCACTCCTCGCCTCCCTCCCCACATCTCCGCTCCCAAGGCGAGATCTCATCACGCCATTCCTAAATCAAACCCAGAAACCAAAATCTGAACCCATCAATCGATCCAAAAGCGCTCCGAAATCCCGTCAAACCCTCCACCAAATGCTCCGAATCGGAGCCCGAACCCCGCACCCACCAATTCAAATCTGACCTCCGCCATTCCCCCGCTCCCGAACCCAGCCGCATTCTCCAGATTCCCACCGGGATCCGCCGCAATGGCGACCGCGGTTTCCAAATCCGGGCCCAAGGCCCACCCGAGGTCTCCCACCACCGCGCAGCCGCCGCCGCCGGCGTCGAACTCCGGCGCCGCCGCTACCGCCGGCGGCGGAGGAGGAGGCGCGCCGCCCGCTGCCGCCGGTGCTACGCCGTCGAAGAACGCGGCGATGGCGGAGCTCAAGTCGCGGGTGCTCGCCTCTCTCGCCAAGCTCTCCGACCGCGACACCCACCACATCGCGGTCGAGGACCTAGAACGCATCATCCGGGCGCCGCCGTCGCTGGAGGCCGTGCCTATGCTACTCAACGCGCTGGCCTCCGACTCCCAGGGTCTTGCCTCCCCTGCCAGGCGTGAATCGCTGCGCCTCCTTGCCATGCTCTGCGCCGCGCACCCAGAGGCCGCGGCCCCGCACCTTCACAAGGTGCTAGCCCACCTCGCGAAGCGGCTCAAGGACCCGGCATCCGACACCTCCGTGCGCGACGCCTGCCGCGACACCGCAGGCCAGCTCGCAACAGTGTATCTTCGGCCACTTACCGCCTCTGGTCATGCTGAGGCGGGGAATGCGACTGTCACACAATTCGTGAAGCCTCTTTTCGAGGTAATGGGGGAGCAGAGCAAGGCGGTGCAGGCCGGGGCGGCTGCGTGCCTGGCTAAGACGGTGGAGGGTGCGGGGCCTGGACCTGGTGCGATGGGGATGTTTGGGAAGCTTGGTCCAAGGGTTTGCAAATTGCTTGGCGGGCAAGGTATGCAGGCAAAAGGGGCATTACTCAGTGTCATTGGAAGCTTATCACAGGTTCGTGCTAGCTGCTAGCATTCTAATATTTGCTGTTCATACTACTCGTTTGATAAATTGACTCGGGAATGGTCACAGAAAGGATTGTTAGTTGTTGTTTTGTAACCATTTGGTCTTTAGTTTTAAGAATCAATCAAATCATAGACTATTGAATGGCCTATTTTGATGTAAGTATTGTTTGTTGCTTTTAGTTTCATCACATGTCTGGCTGATGATCAGTGAATTAGGTTGAGATTGTGTGACTGTGAATGCTATGTTAGACTAGGGACAAGGCTTCCAATGGAATCACTGTTTCTTGGGAGTACTACAGGCTGTAGCACTATTTTTTTATAGCAGTTGATTTCAGTTGTAGCTGTGTCATGTGTGCACCTCACTGCAATTGCTTAGGAATGGGCTACTTTTATGTTCTGTGCTGCTCGTCAAATAATTTTTTGGGATCATTGTTATGGAATGAATGTGATTGTAGTGTGATTCCTTCTGATGGAGTGATTGAGATTGCATTATAGTGTTTGCTAAAATGTTTCTGTATCATTTGACATTTTAGAGAGTAGAAGACAGTCTCTTTTTTGTCCTATCATATTATATATGTTGTCTGTTTGAGCCATGCTAGTTTACTTTCATATAGTTGTTATTATGCCAGTCTTGGATTTGTCCTTTTAAAAGTTTAGACTTCTGACTTATGGAAGCATGTAGTAGCTTACTACTAGGTCGGATTGCACATGTGAGATTTTAGTTCGTTATTTGTTATACGATTAATGTATATTACAGTAATATGGATATAACAACCAAACTCATCTATTGAACATGTGGGATTTTAGTTTGTTACTCCCTCCATCCCAAAACAAGTGTCGGTCTTGCTTCCCGAGGAGTCAAACAGTTTCAACTTTGACCAAATATATATTAAAAAGTATTAAACTTTAGGGACAATTGTGTTTCTACTCTTGTTTCCAATCTTAATTGTGATTTTACCTCCCGTTTTTCAACTTTGTGATTTTACCCCTGTGATTTCAAAACGAACACAAAGTTTACCCCTATTGAGGGTAAAATCACAATATATTTATTGTGATTTCACCCCTGATAGGGGTAACTTTTGTCTTCGTTTTGAAATCGCAGGGGTAAAATCACAAAGTTGAAAAACGGAGGGTAAAATCACAATTGGACGTTTGGATCAAGGGCAAAACCACAATAGCACATAATTAGTATCATTAGATAGATTGTTTAATCTATTTTCATAATAAACTTAGTTTGAGATATAAATATTACTAATATTTTCTGTAAAAGTGGTCAAACTTTTGAATATTTGACTGACACGGATACCATAGCGACAATTATTTTGGGATGGACGGAGTATTTGTTATGCGATTAATGTATATTACAGTAATGTGGATATCACATCCAAACTCATCTGTTTTTGTTTTCTGGTTCTATTCATGGGGCTTTTTGGCCAAACTGCTTCATAGGAGTTTTTGATGGTCATGTACACATTTTAGGTAAAGGCATCCAAGGACAGGCCATACATGAAAATCTTTCCACTGATGCCAGTATTTTTTATATGTATTGCATATTTCATGTTGCAATTTTATGCAAACTATTTGCATAGTGTGGTTCTCCTTGTCTGAGTGATTTGTCCTTTCAGGTTGGAGCAATCAATCCTCAGAATATGCAGCAGACATTACAAAGTATCCGTGACTGCCTTGAGAACAGCGATTGGGCTACGAGAAAAGCTGCTGCTGACACATTATGTGTCCTAGCCACTCATTCAGGCCACTTGATTGGTGATGGAACAGCTCCAACTATTGCTGCTCTCGAGGCTTGCCGTTTTGATAAGGTAACCACTCTCAAATCTAAATTTAAGGATTTCAAACTATTCATGGATCCTTTTCATATAAACAAAATTTTACATGCTTGTTATTGTGGTAAGTCATTTCTGTTAATCTTTTCCCCAGGTAAGACCTGTCAGGGACAGCATGATTGATGCAGTACAATTATGGAAAAAGTTAACAGGGGAAGATGTAACCGGTATCAATCTGTACTTTTCTATAACAAGCTTTTAGTATTATTTTGAGTTTCAGAGTTTACATCATACTTATGCATGTTCAACTGCATGCAGCAGATGGTAAAAATAAGGAGACAGTGGACTCAAAAAGGTCAATGCAAAACAGTGGAAAAGTAGAACCTTTCAGTGATTCTTCACCAGACTCTCCTACTTGCAATGATAAAGCTGCAGGCAGTAGCATAGCAGAAAAAGCAGCTGTTCTATTAAAGAAAAGATCTACATTTACTGACAGGGGACTGAACCCTGAGTTTTTTCAAAAGCTTGAGACAAGAAGTGGTGATGACTTGCCTGTTGAGGTGGTATTTCCCCGTAGGACTCTGAGGTCGCATTTACGAAACAAAGAAGAATCAGAAGAAGATGGTGATCCTGTTGGTCCAGCTAACAGCAACGGATCGGCAGATGATGTTAATTTGACTCAAGTGCGTGCTAGCTCCAAATGGGCTGGTCAACGAGGAAACAGGAATAGAGATACAAAAGTTAGGACATTGGATGTCGAAGATAGGAGCGAAGACAGTGCAAAAGATGCTGCTGCTGCAGCATTGAACAGTCCTGGAGAAGGACCTTCCATAAATAATAAAGCAAACTGGTTAGCAATACAGAGACAGTTGGCACACTTGGAGAGACAGCAAACCGGTTTGATGAACATGCTGCAGGTTGGTGTATATTTATTGCTATAGATTATGGACTTATATAGTTTGGTATGTTACTTTGCCACTAATAAATTTAAAAATGAATATCATACTTGATTTCTTGATTGATGTCAGGATATCATTATTGAAAGCTTTAAGCCAATAACACTTTGCTTCTACCTGCAATTAAGATTTCACAGCTTATAACCCCCTGTTTGTGAAAATATGGTTCTTTTATCACAGTGTTAATGTGTTAGTACTAGCCTTCTCAACAACAAACTTCCATTTGAATCCATCTGACTAGAGATACCAGATAAAGCACATTGGAACGAGCTCAAGCCTATATTTGTTCTGTAGTCTTTATTGATCTTGAACTTGTCTCAGTCGAATTCACTCGAGACGGCTCAATGAGGTAAAATGTATACAATATATAAATTCTATTTTTCACCTGTTCCAACTAAGCTCAAGCTTGTTTAAGCATAGCTTATATTTTTCTTCATGTATAGAACTCCAAGCCTTATTAAGATGAGCTATAATTTTATTCTAACCCCAACCAGTGGATGTGTGGAACCCACATTATGCCTTGACATGCTCAATAACTTATTAAGTTAATTGGACCTTGATAGCTTAGCACATTGAAAGTTGTACTGCACTGTTTATTTTGTTATCTAGGATGGCCCTATATACTCTCAAAGAAAATTACAGCCTTTTGTAGCCAACTAATGTGATACTCCCTCCATTTTTTATTTTATTTTATTGACGTTAGGACAGAGATTCTAGTTCAAAATTGAACTAGCTTCCTTGTCCTAACATTAGCAATATGGAAACAGAGGAGTACTTGACTGCTAAGATGTCTTCTTCTTTCGAGGATAGAATGCAAATTGTTATTAATTATATCAAACATCAATTGGTTAAGTAGCTAAAATTAATTATTATTTGTTTCTTCAAACTTCAGGATTTTATGGGAGGATCTCATGACAGCATGATTACTCTAGAGAATAGAGTGCGTGGTCTTGAAAGAGTTGTCGAAGAGATGGCTAGGGATATATCTCTATCATCAGGCAGGAGAGGTGGTGGTTCTGCGGTGGGATTTGATTCATCTCCTGGCAGATCATCTATGAAATACAATGGATGTCATGAATATCCTAATTCGAAATTTGGGAGGAGTGGTGATGGGCGGATGGGATTTGCAGAAAGATATTTTTCTACAGATAATATGGCTTCTGGTTTAAGAAGCTCTTCTTGGAGACCAGATTCTGAACCATGGGATTCATATGCATATTCTGGATCAAGAAGCAACATGAACACAAGGAGAGGATTAGATTCTGTTTCGTCGGACAGTAGGATGCCTAGAAATGAACGGGGTAACGATCAAGCTGGCCCCAGGAGAGGTTGGGATAAAGGATCTGGGGGCCGTTCAGGTTTGGTGAGGGTCCTTCCGCTCGAAGTGCATGGCGAGCCTCAAAAGATGAAGCAACACTGGAAGCTATTAGAGTGGCGGGGGAAGACAATGGAAGTTCTAGGGCTACTGCAAGAGTTGCCATCCGCGAGCTAGATGGAGAAGGTTTAAATGGTGATAATCAAGGGGATGAAAGAGGCCCACTGTGGGAGTCCTGGACTCGCGCAATGGATGCGGTTCATGTAGGAGATATGGATACTGCCTATGCTGAGCTTCTTTCAACTGAAGATGCTGAACTACTTGTAAAGTTGATGGAGCAAACTGGACCAGTTGTTGATCAACTTTCGAATGAAGTTGCAAATGAAGTATTAAATGCTGTTGGACAATTCTTGGTAGAAGAAAGCTTTTTTGATATAGCTTTGAGCTGGCTCCAGCAGGTATGTTGTTCCCATTCTTTTTTTTAATCTGAAGAGACTGAGACATGCTCATGTTGTTAACTTTAGTGTTGAGCAAATTATTAAATTAATCCCAATGTTTAGGCTAACTTACTGAATGTTTCACTCTCTGAGCACTTTTAGTATTCCCAGTGTCTGTCTCTATTCACCTATGGTACACTTCACGAAACATATATTGAGCCTTGCAATATTTTAGGATCTGGCAGATTATGGTGGCCTGAAGTTCGTATTAGAGTACCAAGGCACCAAATATTTTCTGAATTCCCAAAATCTGTTCAACATGAATAAACATATAATGAGCCGTGCAGATAGTTTTGGATTTTGCACATGATATTGGCCTGAAGTTTGTTGGTAATTAGAGTCCCAAAGCACAACATTCTGTTTTTCTTAGTTCTTAAAATCTGATTAATGTCATCAACCATAATCCATTTTGGAAGTTTGAACAGCATATTGCCAATAATCTGGAAAATTTTCAAGTTGAAAGCATGACATATTTTTGGGGACAATGGGAGAGTTAAGTAATGTACTAATGTCATCTGAAGTGACTTAATTTGTCTTTTGAGTGAATTAGTAGCTACTCCCTCTTGTTTTCATTAGGGCTTGTTTAGGCTCATTTTTTTAGCTAAGCAAGCAAGTTGAAGTATGTTAGGTAGTGAAACATGTGCTTGATGTTTAGTGCTATCTTTATTGAATAATGGGTCTTATTTTTTGTGTGGTAGCATAACATATGCTCCTTTGTTTGCTCATGGGCATCAGGAATGCGCTTGCATGATTTTGAAACAATTGCAGTTTCTACACCTGACCCATCAAAGCGTCCATACTGAATAAAGTAGTGAAAAAATGGCCTCACCCTTAAAAAAAACAATGTTCTCTCACCCCCCCCCCCACACACCACACCACACACACACATCAAACAAGAGTTTTACAAAATCAATATTTGGCATACTAGCTATGGGCACGGAGGTTAAGAAGAGAAGGAATAAAGTAGGTGTGCAGGAAACGAGGTGGAAAGAGATAAAGATAGCGGTGTATTGGGAAGAGAGAAAAGTGTTTTGGGAAGTGAGAATGCCAAATATTTTGGAAAAAATGAATCAGACTAGAATGCCAAATATTCTGGGACGGAGGGAGTATGATTTATCGTTTCGTATCTGAGCTGAAAGCTTTACCATAGTGCTAATGTATGTAAATGTTGGTTGGTGCAGTTGACAGATCTCGTAATGGAAAATGGATCTGATTACCTTGGGATCCCTCTAGATGCGAAGCAGGACATTTTGCTGGGACTTCATGAGGCTACTGCCATCGAGCTACCCGACGATTGGGAGGGAGCGACACCGGTTCAGATAATGAAGCAGCTAGCTTCATCATGGAGAATCAATATGCAGCAACTTATTAATTAGATGCCATCGATTGTTTGACATCTGAGTCGATTTCATTTGTTCGTTACCCTTGTCTTGTTTGTTACTATTAGGATTACAAGTGTTAGATTGGGAAGAATGGAAATGGCACTGTGTTGGAATGGATTGGTGTGGGGAAGTACTATGTTCATATTGTCTCACCAGGATGAAAGTCCTTGCGTTCATAGTTTGATTATTAGATTATTGTAAAACCTTGTCCTTTCGAGGTGGCTCATACGATTGTGCGCGTTAGAAACACACTGGAAGATTATACAATGTTTTGTGTTTTTCTTTTTATTAAAACTGTTTTGTGGTTGAAACATAAACGTTTCTATGCAAGCGAGGATGAAATTGTAAGCAGGTGCACTGTATTTGTATTCCACCGTCTCATATCAGCACTTGCTGGCTTTCTGCAGCTATGTAGATCTTTGCTTGAAAGTTGTGGGGTGCAAACATTTGTCGACAGTATGGTGATTTGTCATCTTGAAGGTGTGATTGTACGCCGTGTCAAGATTGTAACCTGGCCTGTGTTGCCTACTTGCTCTGAAAATTTATCGTTTGATTTTTTTCCCCTATGCCAAGGGGGCGTGTGAGCTATGTCAGAACGCGCTGGTGCAGGGAGAAGCCACGTCTTTGTGCTCGAGCTCGACCGGGAGCCCATGCAATGGCGATGGCATGGGATCTCTAACGAAGGTGTTAGCCTTGCAGCAGAGCCGCCACCTGAACCGCCGCACCAGGTGGTGCATGGTCACCAGCGTCTCCACTCTTGCGAACTCGATCCCGGCGCACAGCCTCTGACCGCTGCCGAACGCAACGAAGGAGTAGGGCGGCGCCTGGGTCTCGAACCGGGACGGGTCGAACTTGCCGGGATCGGGGAAGATGCTGGGGTCCATGTGCGTCACGCTGGACGCCCAGAACACCTGCCATCCCTTGGGGATGAGGTAGCCGTCGAACTCGATGTCCTCGAGCGCTCGCCGGAAGCTGCCGAAGATGGGCGGGATGATGCGGAGCGTCTCCAGGGCCACGCGCCACGTGAACCTCATGTTGTGCATGTCCTCCCATGTCAAAGTCTCGCCGTCGGCCTTGTTCTGGGCGATCTCGTCGTGCTCTGCGATGAAGAACACAGAGGTATTAATGAAAATTGTTACCATTGTAACACGACGTGGTTAAGAATGCTTTGATACCTTTGACCATGGTGGCGAGGGTGGCCGGGTCGCCGGCGAGGTGTCGCACCATGAAGGTGATGAGGACGGACGACGTGTCGTGACCGGCGATGAGAGCGACCATGGCGTTGTCCACGATCTCCTCGTCCGTCAACAGCCGCTTGCCACTACCTTCGTCGCGGAGGCTGGCGAGGCAGCTCAGGAGGTCGTCGGCCGGCGACGACTCGCCCCGCTCCAGCCTCTCCCTCTTCTCCCTCAGCGTCGCCTCGAGCACCCTCCTTGCCCTGGCGCTGGCCCTGAGGCTCTTGCGGAACGCCGTGAACGGCAGGTCCAGCGGCACCGACCACATCCCCTCGAGCATGTCCGTGAACGCCGCGGCGAGCTCTTGCCTGACGGCCCCTCTCTCGAGGCCGAACAGCAGCGTCGCGATGATGTCGAACGTGAGCAGCTTCATCAGCGGCAGCACGGTGACGTGGCGCCGCCCTGCCCACTCGGCGTCGAGGTGGCGCGCCACCTCGGCGTCGATGGCGCCCACGTAGCGCCGCAGCGAGTCCGGCTTGAGGAACTGCATCATGGCGCCGCGAACGCGCCGGTAGTCGTCGCCGACGAGCTCCAGGATGTTGCGCCGCCCCAGGATCAGCGGCAGGCACCGCGGCTGCTTCGGCGCCAGCGCGTCGCTGCCGAACACCAGCTTGTTCGCCGCCGGGCCCGTCACGAACACCGTCGGCGCGCCGAACAGAGACAGCTTCGACACGGGGCCGTACCGGTCGATGCGGTCCTTGATCCACCGCTCCCCATTGTTGCTGCGCATCGCGCGGAGCAGGCCCAGGCTGTGCCCGATCACCGGCAGGCCCAGCGAGCCCGCGGGCAGGTTTGCCGTTGCCGGCAGCGGCGCCTTCTTGGTTCTCGTCACCAAATACACGGCGATCGGCGTGAGCAAGGCGACGAGGACCGCAACGACCACGGAGGCCGCCATTGTTTCGCCGTTCAGCGATTGCACGAGCTTGCGTTTTTGCTGGTACAGATGGTTAAATATATCTGGTGTGTTCCCTGTGCTGTGCTTTAGCGATCGAACGCATCGACGCGTTGTTGTGAAGACGACAAAGCGGCATCTCCACTTCGGTACTTCCATTACTACGTTCGGATGTTGATGAGCATCTCCCAGAGTGCCAAACGGGAACATTGCAGCCTGTTTTTATATATCACAGCTTCGGTGTTATCTATGGCGTGGCCAGCATGTAAAACATGAAAGGGACGACAATTTTTTTTTTTATTTCAAGGAGGTTATCGTTGAACAGTACTGGTGTCAAACTGTTCCATGCTCCAATTCCAGGTATCTTTTTCTTTTGAGCTTTGTTATGGTGTTTGAAGTTAATAAGAACCGTTCGTTTGATCAGATCTAATGGCTAAAAATAGGGAGGTACCTAGTAAAAAGTACTTTAATCTGTGGACCAGTACCAAAATATGGTGGGCCTGATACTAACTATTTTCATTTTTGCTAATTAAATAGAGGGCAGATTAGTAACTTTCCATCATATAACGTATTGACCGACGAACCGTTTTCTTCAATCGAGAACTTCCATTGCAACTCGCGACGGCGGTAATGGCATTGTCGGAAAGCCCTACGAACCGGCCTTGGTGGGCAATGTCCCAGGCGGCAATGTCAAATGAAGACCGAGACAGGGAAGAGACAGAACTTGGCCTCCAACGTCCATATCAAGTGCGAGAGAAGCTCGAGCGCCACCGGCATTAGACCCAACTCGTTGCCTTAGCTGGACCCAAGGAAATCCTTGACAAGACGCTCTCCTGGAAAGCTTCCGCCATTAGCCACTATCCATTGTCACCTTGAGGCTTGAGCAGTATCCATCTCACAATCTTCCATCAAATGTTACATAGGAGCCACACAGTCTCCGGTGATTGCTACAAACGCCATGGTCGCGATCGGCAGCGACGTTCTAGAGAAACGTGAGGGCAAGCTCCTTCACACATGGAGTATTTGGAGGAGAAAGGGGATCGCAGCCTCCTGGTGATAGTTAAGGGACAACACCGGTCTCGACGCCGTAGGAGCACGAGCGCCGCTACCTGCCCCACGCCGTGACGGCCGCGCCGCCGGCGTGAGCAGAAGATATTGAGATCGGATGGATCCATGAATTAATTGTTGGATGCAATTACCAAAGTGTCATTAATTTCAGTTAATTAGATCTGTAATGAATTAATTAAAATCAAAGGCTGTGATTAATCCAGAGGAAAAGTACCATCGGCTCCCCTCAAGCACCATAACATATCTCTTTTCTTTTGCGAGGGCAATTTCGAGGCACTTGGTTGATTGTTACCGAGGTCCTTACATGTGATGAAATAAATTTTGCGTCACCAATGTCACTGCAAATTAAAGTTTTAATGTTTTATTCGTAATCAAACAAGTGCCTCAAGTCCGTGCCACCCGATGACACACCAATGACCTCGGCAATTTGCGCGTCACGATTGATCATATTCAGACGCATGGTGTACAGGAAATAAAGTTAATACAGGAGGATTTTAAAGTGCAACCGTTCTCAAATGTAAAGTTTCATGCTATGTTATCATTTTTTCCTACATGATATATTATTTAATACGAATGAAATTGGCACTGAGAATAATCTTAGTGGGAATAAAGCAATATGGTGATACAATGACAAGTCATCTGCCTTCATAGCATATATGTTTTTTTTGGTATTTTATTTACTCATGCCTTTTTCTTGTATGCTAAAATAATGAAATGATAAGTAGTTGCCTAAATAACAGTTTTTTTGTTTTTCTCATTATTTTAGCACAATGAACATTTAATTAGGCCTTTCTAAAAAGATTATATAGCAAATGGTACCAACATTTCCTTATATTAAGATTGCTTAATAAGACTATAGGTGTCCAAACATACGGTAGGGTCCAAACACAAAAAAGCCTCAGAAGTATAATTTCGTCACAACACAATAGTAATATTGGGTCGTGTTGTGCCAGCGCACATGATTGGTGTTGAGTCTGCAGCATGGCACACAATTAGTTAACCATGTCAAGCTGACCCGTTAAGCACACGAGCCTATTTGGCCTGTGAATGCCATCACCCAAAGCTTGAAGTGCAACCTTGATCTTGAAATGACACCACAACCTCGATCTTGACATGGCGACTGTTGGGGAAGATCACCACCTTGTCCCAGTGGGCCGGTCCGGAGGGAAACAAAGCCCAACAAGGACTTAGAGCAAGCACCACAATGCCTGGAAGAAGCACTTGGTGGGAAGGATTTGGCCCAACCAAGGCCCAACAAGCACATGAAGAGGGGATTCGGCCCAAGAGTGGGTAGAATAGGAAGGACATAAGTGTAACTTGTATGGGCTGATGGTGAGAATTAGGGTTGAGAGAGTATGGACTATAAATACTCTCTCAGCCCATCACATCAGCAGATTGAATCCTCCCTGTAACCTCGCTGTAACAGAAATGATAGACATCCGTTGGAGTCCTTCGTGATCCCTTCAAATTCTTACTTCCTTCGTAGTCTTTCTGTTCATCTCTATTAGGCCTAGCCCAAGGACCTTCGTAGTCCCGCAGTCCATAAAATCTCCGGGACACCTTGGCCCGGCCCAAGCCTCGTTGTTTGTGGCCTTCGTAACCACAACAGCTGGCGCCGTCCATAGGGATCGAACAAAAAAGCTACGTTATGGCCGGAGGATATACCGGAAGTCGGAGGGTCGGTGACCCTTCGGGTTCCACAGAGCAGCAGAGCTGGGAGGCACGACCGGTCAAGAAGGTATACTTGCGGACATGGCCGAGGGGGCGGCCAATGAAGGAACCTCGACTGGGATCGAAGGTGGCCGTTAAGCGTCGGCACGAGCTACACCGGAGGACCACGGCTCGCAGCGGGATCGTCCGTATTTGGAAAGACAGAGCTGAGAAAGAGAGCGTGAAGAGCAAGCTCGGAGGAAAGACAATGCTAGGCTTCTTGCCGAGCGTGAAGAGCAGGCTCGAAGGGAAGACAATGCCGGGCTCCTTGCCGAGCGTGAAGGTCGGGCTCGGAGGGAAGACAATGATGGGCTCCCTGCCGAGCGCGAAGGTCAAACACGAAGGGAAGACAATACGGGCTTCTCGCAGAGCGTGAAGAACAAACTCGAAGGGAAGAACACCGAAGGCCGCTTAGGGATCCCGAGGAACAGGCTCGAAGAGAGGTGCAAGTGAGCCTTCTTGCAGCCTAATTAGAAGCACAAGTACAATCGAGAGGAGGTTGATCGAAGAGCGTGAGCTGAGAAAGCAAGCCATGGAAAAATTCGCAAGACAAGAGGAAGGGTACAAGGAGAGGCTTGAAGCTGTGATAAAACGCAGGAGTTGCTGACAAAGCAAGCTGGAGGTTCTCAAAAGAGCAAATATGGCGGAACAAAGGGCCCCTAGCCATACATGTTATGTGTGTGTGTGTGTTAATACCTTATTTATAACTGCACACACCGATCAATTGTAACTTTTCCCTTAAAGTATTTCAAACTTTATAACAAATTCTGAAGGAACAACAAGGGAACACGATAACTTAGTTAGGATATTGGAATAAAGAAACACATTGAAAGACAAAATAATCTTGACAAGACGCAATGATTCCCACCATTATCGAGTGTTATCATTATGTATCGGTCGGAGACCACTATGTGGGCCCTCCCGACCGGTCTTATCTTCGTTAATATGGCACCATATCTTAGACAAGTCATTCCTCGATCATAACATACATGTAAGGTAAGTATACGACAACTTGTAATCGGGTATCGTAGATCGACGACAAGACCTCCATTGGATACCTTAACAATGCCGAAGGTGGATCAAGAAATCCCGCATAGTCGACCTAATGGTGGATTTAGAACTCTAGCATAGTCGACCACGGAGGGTAAATAGCCATCTAGTACACTATCCTAGACTACATTGCTCTAGTTTTGTGGCTCTCAACAACGTCTTGGCTTTTCGTATTATTGTCTCCCTTAGTTGGCCCATGACCCAATACCTCAATTGTTTCATGGATATTTTTTGTATAGTACCTAAAGGTGGTAGAAGATTCCTTGGTCATGAAATCCCTTGGTGGAGCTATAAGGAAAACAATTCGAGTCGGTTACAAACTTTCCTCTTCCGAGCATCAATTTCCAAAAATAATGAATCGCTCGCGTCAAGTCTTATTTGTCACAACTAGTTCGGACTCTAAGTTGTCTATAGTTGTATTACTAAAAGATTTGTATAGATTATATGGTTGAGCTGGCATACATATATACTTGGATGCATTCTGCACAAGGCTTGGATAATCTATGTATTCTTTATGAAATAATTAAATAGTCCATGGATTCATGCATAAAGTAAGCAAAAAGTTAGCAACCGCCCTTTTTAACTTTGTAATCGGCTAACGGTTGATGGTTTTAGGGGTTCCAACGTATGTAACGCTCTCGGCACATCTTGTTACATATTTGAATATTAGCTAGATGCCATTCATATATACTAAATAAAAATTGTGACAATTTCCATCTATTCTTGATTTCTTTTTGAACCAAAAGGCTATTATGGCTAGTCCAATAGATAGGTACATGACCTCAGCATACATTAAAACAACTAGGAATGCACGAAACAATGCCAAACACATTATCCTTGCATCAAACTAATAGAGTGAAGATAATGCCGCCTTATGTTGATGAGAAGACCATGACAAGTTGAGTCTAGGCTTATCCATGCATTGCAGTCTATGTCATTGTCTAACGCTTTTCGTATACACTTATGAGTGGACTTGCCGACGCACATGATGATGACACTTATCATGTAGAGTAGTTGCATGCATACATATGCGGGACAACCGGGCTTGCAAGGAAGCCATGCATAGACAAAGCATTGAAGAGCAAGGGTCCATGGTAGTAGAAACCGACACCTGAAAAAACGCACTAAGTCTTCTTTAGGAAGTAGCTTTTAGAAAATGTAGGCTATTTAAGCCCACGATATTGGTGGATGATTGCCTCACAAACCTTCACCAATCTTAGATATCCTTCAAAAGGAGAACATTTCAAGAGATTGTTTTGTGTATCTATGGTTTGACCTTATTACATACTCCACATTTATCTCGATAATTTCTTTTGTATGTTGTTGTTGTTCTTGGTCATTTAAGGATTTGCGAATCATGGGAGACAAATAATCTTGACAAGAGGCAATGATTCCCACTATTGTCGAGTCTTTATCTCGACACTATTACTACCTAGTCCCTCACGAGCATGGAATTCGATGGTACAACACACAGAACACACAAGAACATACAAGATTTTAGACATGTTTAGGCACCTCAATCGAGAGTAATACCCTACGTCATGTATGTTGTGTATTGTCTTTAGCAGATTGCTAATTGCAAGTTGTTCAAATCATTTTCGAGGGGTCCCTCCTCCACTTATATATCCGGGCAGGCAGGGTTACATGCGAGTCCTAATCGGTTACATGAATTACATAATCGGAAACTCTATCTAAGATTCCTTTTTGATTCGTAGTCCTGGTCGACTAATCTTGATCCTTGACTTCAAGATCACGTCATATCTTATCGGTCTTGCCGTCCGCCTTTGTTTTTTCCATACCGGTATATGGAACCTTCTATTATTATGTATCGGTTGGACACCACTCTATGGCCCCTCCCGACCGGTCTTATCTTTCTCAATATGCCACCATATCTCCGAAAAGTCATTCCTTGATCATAACATACTTGAAAGATAAGTATACGACAGTAGCTCCCGATTAATTTTTGATTTTGCCTTGAATATGACCAACCAGTCCTCCGCACGTTGGTCCGATTCTAGTGCGAAATTAAAAAGAACTCCATTTTCTTTAAAACTTCTTCTTGCAATTCGGCTTCTAAAAGCCAAAAAAATTGATCTTTTATTCATCATACCACATAATTAGGTGATGAAAATTCGAGTATTTTCCTTCCGGTGCACCGATCGAGTGCACCCAATTGGGCATAGCCCCCGACTCTTGGATCATTTGAACTTCTTTCAAATAACGCTAGAGTCCACTAGTTGATTCTTCCTTATTTTCTTCATCAAGCAATTTCTATAGACCACACTTCTCAATATCCATATGTTTCACTTCCCGCGATCTCTACACACCGCTCTTCTCAATATCCATATTTTCCGCTTCCCGCGAACTCTACATACCGCTCTTGAACACGGTGCACCGGTCAGGTGCACCTAATTAGGTATAGTCCCCGACTCTTGTATCATTTGAGCATCGTAAATAATGCAAGAGTCCTTTTCAAGAGACTATGCTTTATTACTTTCCATAAAATCTCATACTTCTTGGCAGTTTCCACCAAGAACGCATTTCCAGCACCGGTCATACCGGTCACAACTTCATGTGTTCTAGAGATTTACACCAACTTACTATAACAGACCGTCTAAATCAGTCTAAACTCATATTCCGTTTAGTGAAATTTTATTAAGAATCAAAATTCTGGTTGATCGGACCAGATTCTCAATTTACTTATATTCTACTCGAATTTCTCAAGCCTATAATTAGTCGAATGATTAACACCCACGGCCTAAGGCATTCAAATTTCCATTATTCGGTTAGGCAAGACCTAAGCATCTTCGATCTAACCAGTCTTACCCCAAAACAATCTAGTTTAGTACTCAACATATCATCGCGTCCGAGTACTCCATACCACAGCACCGCTTAACATTTGCATAAGAACCCTTGTGATTATCAAAATCACTCGGACCTTCCCTCTGTAACGGTTTAAGTCACGAGACACCTTTATCGGGCCCAAAGTAAAAAAATTACTCGAGCAAAACTTATTGGGCCGTAAAAATCTAGCCCAATAATTTCTAGCCCCCGAGCCCAGCTCGAGAATCTATATAAGGAGACCAAGAGTCAACCTAGGTCAAACTCACTCACAAACCAGCCGTGGCGCGCCCACATTTTGCAGCTGCTCTGTGTTCTTCGCATTTCATGATCTAAAGCTCTCCAGTGCTCCCAAACTTCCCCGATCCATCCTGAATCATGGGAAACCGACCAAGAAGACCGCTGCAAAGCCTTCTTCTTCTACCGTAGCTATCCCTCATGATCAACTCCCTTACCGAGTCCAGGAGTTCAAGGCCAACAACCGCATCGAAGCAAATCTATAGTCTTTGGTCAAAGATAGAGTTCTTCCCCCCCCAAGCCGATGATCAACTGGTTCGTCCTCGAGGCTAGAAGCATCCCATGGGGATTTGAAGACACCCAACATGTAGTCTTCCGCTCCTTCTTTTCCCGTGGATTTGACCTCCCTTGTTGCTCCTTCTTCCGCGACCTTCTTCATTTCTATGGGTTGGAGTTGGTGAATCTGAATCCCAATTCTATCATATTTCCTTTTTCCCATTTCAACCTTTTTCGTTACAATTTTCACATTCGCCCGCTCCAATCCACCAACAAACGCCATGCCATCGGGGGTGTCGACATTCGGAGCCGGTACAATGAAGAATAATTCCCGATTTCGCTCAATAAGAGCATTTCCAACTGGAAGAACAAGTGGTTCATCTGCGATGATCCCGAACCAGCTCTTCCACCGTACAAGGCCAAAGTGGCCGGAGAACTTCCCTGTTGGAATCCGGAAAATCTCGGGGATGAGTTGATTCAGGATGAGCAAGTCTCCACTCTACCGGCAATGATTCAAGTCCTCAAAGAAAATAAGAAGGTCACGGTAGAGACCATCATATGGAGCTTCATCGTGCGTGGTGTGCAGCGCATGAAGCGCCAATCCGAGTTGAGGTGGTCGTTCAAGGAGAGCGACAATATCGGGTGCCGACATTAATCGCCCGGACCTCAAGCGGCAAACCAACCGAATGAAGAAGCTATTGCAGGCGAGACTACAATGCCTCTCGGCTGCCATTTAGTCACGAGAGGCAGATAGTTCGGAGAATCCCCAAGCACCGGTATGAATATTGCTCAAGGACTAATATTCAATATTTGATTTCCTTCATAATTCTTCATAACACATTACTTCACCAATATAGGATCTAGACCGGTTCAAGAGCCATCCCCCGCTCCCCGATGACGACCAATGGGGCGAAGATTATGATATGCCGATCCATCACCCATTGGTCCATCAAGGACAGCGACTGCGGTTTGGCAAGACCGTTGAAGACCTCGGCTCCCAACGATGGAAGTTAGTCCTCAATCCCGACGACGATGCTCGAAGTTGTCCCTCCCGCGTCGGGTGACACAAGAACTGCAGCACATAAGGTTGAAGATAGGCGTCGCGGGCAAGAAGCGCTCGAACAAGACCGCCAAGCTATGTGGGCTGCTATCCATGTTGCTTCAAGCGAGAGGGTCTCAAGGGACATCTTTGCCAAAAGACCCTCTTACCAACATCCTGTGAAAATCGCGATCATCTCTGCAGACCGACGCCCAAGGTAGCACGATGAACAAAGAAGGGGTCTCCACCTCCTCGGCGCAGATTGCTGCCAAGAGGAGTGTTGAAGGATCAAGTGGTGGTTCTCAAGAACCACCAATGAAGAAATCCAAACCATCAACCGGCTTCGGAAAAGCCACCACGTAAGTCTTCTTTAAAACTAGACCGATCCTTTTCCTATAATCTTCACTTAATTGCAATTCAAACCGGTCCCGACGTGTACTAATCCTGTTGCAACATCCCCCTGAACCTTCAAGCATCCATCGCTTGCATCCTCGAGAATTGGCCCAACGTTGCGTCATAGACCGCAGCCCCTCGAAGTTGCAACTAAAGCCACAACCCCCGAGGTAACTACGAAGACCTCTCGAATCCAGCACCGAGGATCAAAGTGTGGCAACCGTAAAGGAAATCCCTGCCGCCTTACCTGCCGACCGATCTTCACCGGTCCCCGACGATGTTCAAGCCACATAAGAAGTGGCAATTGCGAAGGAGCCAACTAACGTCAATACGACCAACAATTCCCAGATCGCTCCAAACCTTCTCTTGGGGTGGCCTCGATCGGTCCGGGTTGAGGAAATACCCCGTCGCCCTCGTCCTCAAGCAACTCCTACGGGTTCCAAACTCGCCCGGATGGTTATTGGCGAGACATCGATCGATAGCGCCAGCGAAGCTCGCACGTTTGTGGTGACTACTAAATGGGACTCCATCCAAGAGGAGGAGGCCCCGAAGCAATTCAATGAGTCCGGCCGGGTATGTCCTATTCGTCGGACGACAACATTCATATTTCAAAGTTCATTAATTTCTTATCATCTCATTTTTACTTCTCGAGACCCTTCGAAGAGCTTGGACGCTAAGACCGCAATCATTTGCCGTCTAGAGGAAGAACCGAGCCAAACTCAACAACAACTCTTGGAGCCGGGGATGCAAACCGCCGATCCGCTTTCTCGTGAAGAAGAACTCGTGCGGTGGGAGCAAAACCTTGGTTGTACAAATCAATCGATGGAAGACCGCCGCAAGGAAATCATTAGACCGAATCAGCGAGATCAAAGGTATGTGCAAATCCTTGCTCATTTCATCAATAACATAAACTTTTTCTCCTGCACCGGTCGGTCCGATCGGTCTTGAATTTATCCGCAGCCCTCAAAGACCCGATCGAGGCACTTAAACAAATTGAGGCGACCCTCTCGGAGAAGGCGCCTCATCAAGAACAAGCCTTACTAGAAGGCAAGAAGTTGGAAGAGATGCAGGTGGCCCGCATCGTAATGCAAGCTCTCCGGTCTACCAAAATTGTTGAGGCGGAAAACGCCTAGCTAACTGTTGACCTGAACAAGGCGCTTGAAGCTGTCAAGATCGTCCAAGCCGATGAGGAAAAAGCCGACAAAGAAGCTCATGAGTCCGCTCAGCAGTCTGTAAAGGTCAAAGAGGCTGAGATTCAACGCTCGTTGAAGAAGGAGGCCAAGTCGACAGAATCTAATACCAACTACAAGGCCAAGTTCAGAATCTTGGATATATCTCACCGACATAAACTTTTTTCCTCTCTTCTTCTCATAACCGGTCCGTACCATTAACACTTCACACTTCATTCTTGTAGAGCTTTCGGCAGGCAGCAAAAGACCGGTGGAATACTTGGGCGGGGGTCAAATCCCACAAAATGACAATATGAATGTCGAAGTTGCATTGTGGGATGCTCCTTGGAGTCCCTTTCGGGCTCGGAAGAGCCGCTCATCGCTACGGATCGAGTAGCGGTCAAGATCTTGGTCCGATTGGCCGGACCGAAGGGAAACTCGTTCGGTCTAATTGATCGCACCACAAGGTTGGCAACGTCGGACTCGTCGGAATCCAAAGTGGAGATCAAGATCGCATCTAGTAATTGCTCTTCGAGTAGAAGTGACCAGATTGCGAGCAGGATTCATCAATTGAAGCTTGTCGGTGGAATCACCCTCGAAGTCCAAGGGCCCAAAGCAGATTACGAAGCTAGGCGCGAGGTCAATGTCGAACGAAGAAGCCATCGAACTCGTCAAGAAACTCATCGGGACCCCTACCCGGTGTGACAAATGTCGAGTCTTTATCTCGGCACTATTACTACCTAGTCCCTCACGAGCATGGAATTTGATGGTGCAACACACGAACACACAAGAACACACGAGATTTTAGACAACTTTAGGCCCCTCAATCGACGGTAATACCCTACGTCCTGTATGTTGTGTATTGTCTTTAGCATATTGCTAATTGCGAGTTGTTCATATCATTTTCGAGGGTCCCTCCTCCATCTTATATATCCGGGAGGCAGGGTTACATGCAAAGTCCTAGTCGGTTACATGAATTACATAATCGGAAACTCTATCTCTAAGATTCCTTATTGATTCAAAGTCTTGATCGACTAATCTTGATCCTCGACATGAAGATCGCGCCATATATTGTCGGTCTTGTCGTCCGCCTTTGTTTCCATACCGGTATATGGAACCTTCTATCATTATGTATCGGTCGAACACTACTATGTGGGCCCTCTCGACCGGTCTTATCTTCCTCAATATGCCACCATATCTTAGACAAGTCATTCCTTGATCATAACATACATGTAAGGCAAGTATACAACAACCTTGTTATCGGGTATCGTAGATCGACGACAAGACCTCCATTGGATACCTTAACAATGCCAAAGGTGGATCAAGAAATCCCGCATAGTCGACCTAATGGTGGATTTAGAACTCTAGCATAGTCGACCACGGAGGGTAAATAGCCATCTAGTACACTATCCTAGACTACATCGCTCTAGTTTTGTGGCTCTCAACAACGTCTTGGCTTTTCGTATTATTGTCTCCCTTGGTTGGCCCATGACCCAATACCTGAATTGTTTCATGGATTTTTTTGTATGGTACCTAAAGGTGGTAGAAGATTCCTTGGCCATGAAATCCCTTGGTGGAGCTAGAAGGAAACCAATTCGAGTCGGTTACAAACTTTCCTTTTCCGAGCATCAATTTCCAAAAATAATGAATCGCTCGCATGAAGTCTTATTTGTCACAACTAGTTTAGACTCTTAGTTGTCTATAGTTATTACTAAAAGATTTGTACAGATTATATGGTTGAGTTGGCATACATATATACTTGGATGCATTCTCGCACAAGGCTTGAATAATCTATGTATTCTTTATGAAATAATTAAATAGTCCTTGGATTCATGCATAAAGTAAGCAAAAAGTTAGCAACCGCCCTTTTTAACTTTGTAATCGGCTAACGGTTGATGGTTTTAGGGGTTCCAACGTATGTAACGCTCCGGCACATCTTGTGACATATTTGAATATTAGCTAGATGTCATTCATAGATACTAGATAAAAGTTGTGACAATTTCCATCTATTCTTGATTTCTTTTTGAACCAAAAGGCTATTATGGCTAGTCCAATAGATAGGTACATGACCTCAGCATACATTAAAACAACTAGGAATGCACGAAACAATGCCAAACATATTATCCTTGCATCAAACCGATAGAGTGAAGATAACGACGCCTTATGTTGATGAGAAGACCATGACAAGTTGAGTCTAGGTTTATCCTTGCATTGCAGTCTATGTCATTGTCTAAAGCTTTTCGTATACACTTATGAGTGGACTTGCCGACGCACATGATGATGACACTTATCATGCAGACTAGTTGCGATCATACATATGCGGGACAACTAGGCTTGTGAGGAAGCCATGCATAGACAAAGCATTGAAGAGCAAGGGTCCATGGTAGTAGAAACTGACACCAGAAAAAACGTACTAAGTCTTCTTTAGGAAGTAGCTTTTAGAAAATGTAGGCTATTTAAGCCCAGGATATTGGTGGATGACTCGCCTCACAAACCTTCACCAATCTTAGATATCCTTCAAAAGGAGAACATTTCAGGAGATTGTTTTGTGTATGTATGGTTTGCTCTTATTACATACTCCATATTTATCTCAATAATTTCTTTTGTATGTTGTTGTTGTTCTTGGTCATTTAAGGATTTGCGAATCATGGGTGACCACCAAATCCAAGAAGGGATGAGAAGCGAGAGGTAGCAATCTTGGACTAGATCTTCCTCCTGGATTTCGATTCCATCCAACCGATGAGGAAATTATCACCTTCTACCTCGTACCTAAGGTGCGTGATAGCAAGTTTAGTGTCTGTTGCCATGGGAGAGACCAACTTGAACAAGTACGAGCCATGGGAACTACCAAGTAAGGACTCTTATAAATAAACTCTCTATTCAATCCATATAGTGTGTTCTTGAGATGTGATTATCTATTTCTTCTTGATGAATGATGGTATAGTGAAGGCAAAGATGGGGGAGAAGAACGACTGGTATTTCTACTGTGTAAAGGACCACAAGTATCGAAAGGGGAGAGGATAAATCGTGCCACAAATGCTGGTTTTTGGAAGGCCACTGGTAAAGACAAGGAGATCTTTCAGGCTGGAGCCATAATCCCAACTATCATCGGCATGAGGAAGACACTTGTCTTCTACACCGGTAGGGCTCCAAATGGTGAGAAGACTGAATGGGTCATGCATGAGTTCCGACTTGAAGGTAGTGGCAAGCTCTATCCAACAACAAGCTCCGATTCCATCATCACTACGGTACTATCATAATACACATGCATAGTGAACTTCACATATGTTGGTCTGCTTGAGATCTCTAAATTCTCATTTAATTTAATTATTTGTGGTGGTTTGGAATATGTTTAGGAGGACTGGGTGATTTGTAAGTTGTTCCACAAGAGCTCAAAGAAAAAGGATGCACCCATGTTGCCATTCCGTGAGGCCATGGCCAATGAGGAGACCGATGAGAGGAACAAGACCTTCCCTACTTCCATTCAATTTCCTATGGGTCAAGTAGATTTTTCCACTGATTTGAACCCATTGTGTCCCCTCATGGATTCAGATGTGCCCTTCTATTCTACGGTGGGTGGAAGCTCATCTATGGAGCCTGGGATTTCACCTATGTTTGGCATGGACAACTTGGACTTCGATGGTATATAAAAATACCAAGTGGAAATACAGTGTGGGTCAAATAAATAGATTTGTAATTGCACCTTATTTTGTGACATAATGCTTGGTATTATATGTTAAAGTTGTTTGTATTGTTCCTATAAGTGGTTGTATAGCAAGTATATGTGTGTATGCATGCACTCGTACATCTTGTTATCCTGAATAATTGAGGGGTGTCATTATTATATAAATCAAACCCACTTAAGGATATTAGAGTGTTATCTATTGGATTGTTCTTTCTTATGTGTCTATATTTATATATACTCATGTGGCACTTGTATCATTGCGGTTGAGGAGGATTCAAAGCCACTACAATACTACATACTATCCATAAGAGTTGAATCATTCATCTTTGTACCAAAGTTCCATCAAAACTAGTTCACTTTGTAATGCATAGCCACCCCTTATTAGACCCTTCCAAACTCACCATGACATGTCAGGGACATCTCGGTCAATGCTTAACATAGAAAACTATGCATTCTACATTCTAACTCAAATATAGGGCCCACCTATAGGCGGACATTCTTCAACCTTCCTGCCCACTATCATAGCCATTACCATCACCATTTCATAGTTATTTATCTCTCTTTCTTCGTTCATCACGTTTGGTTTGACAAGTACGTTTGGTATATCTACTAAGCCTATGAGGTAGCTTTGTTGTTGATTTTGTTTTATCTTGTGCTTGTTAGAGCATCTCTAGTAGTCCTCGTACTCAAGCCCGGGTAACATCCCAGCCCATTGGGATTTGGTCCATAGTTGCTCACGCCCATGAGCACTTGTATGCATGAAAAAGTGGGAATTTAGTACCACCTTACTATAGTGGGAGGAAGGCCAACATATAAGGCTTGGTTATTCAACACCATAAATCATGGGATCACCCTTTTAAGCGAAGCAAGACCGAAAGCATAAATAAGTTTGTGGGTGTGTGAGATCCACTCGAAATGTGAAGCGAGTCCAAGCAAGGTCCGGAACCTAGGTTGTTACTTTATGATATTGAAGGCAGAAAATATCTCCAACAAAGCTTCTACTTTTGCTCCCATTCTAGATGGGCTCCCAAAGCATTCACCCCCCCCCCTCAATCCCTTTGAAAAGCAAACCTTAGGATCCTAAATGAAAATTAGTATAGGCCCCACCCGATATTCTTCTCTCCCCTTTCTTGTGCCACCATGGAACCCAATTAGAATCATTTTTGTTGGCCAACCACTTCCACCTAGTCGTTGGTGACCTCCTCTCCCCGACCACCCCTTTTGTGCCGATCGGTGCATCAAGGGATTCGCTACAATCCAACTCCTCCACGTGTCCGGTCTATATATATATACTTGTAAAATCCCGGAACGACGAAAGTCAATAGAGAGGGACACCGAAATCATGAGTTAGAGCTACCGGGCATTGCCCCGTTAGAATAGATCTCTAGTTGAGCTTCAAGAACCATTGGTGATTAGAGTTGATCCATCAAGGTAGGCCTTCTAGATGGTGATATATCTTACACTATGTATCTCAAGGACGATTGAATATGTTGATGATGGTTTTAGTGATTTGTTGATCTTGATTCTATAATCATGCACATGCTTGTTCCAATTGCTTAGTTCTAGGCTAAGTATTCGGATGCTATCTTAATCATAGTGATTAGGTTAGTACTCAGATCTTGTATTGATTATGGTTGCTTGATGATGCTAACGGTGTGGTTTAGTAGAGACAGTGCTAAGCTTGCGCAACATCATTAGATAGTCAAGTAGGGTAAGATGCTCACGTGACTAAGGGATTGCTCTTGGCAGCGATAAATCGAGGGTCTCTCGAAAGCGGGGATGTTCTTATTCATCTAAGGTTTGCAATTGATCTACGTAATTTATCCATTATGACGCTATCCGATTACTCACTTAAGCTTACTCAAATTTAGATGAATGAGAACGCCTTGTCTTCCCGGAGACCCTCGATTTATCACCGCCGAGAGCAGTCCCTTAATAGCACGAGCGTCTTACCCTACCCGATTATCTAACTGCGCAAACTTAGTGTTGAGTACCTACCCTATGGGTATATATTACTCAGGAGATTATTCATGGAGGACACAATGTCATATCAAAGAGGTACGATCGGTCGAGAGGGCCCACAAAGTGGTGTCCCACCAACACAAGAAACCCAAAGGTTCCATATACCAATATGGAAATAGAGGTGGACAATTCTACGGACTTATTTAGCGTAATCCCCAAGGAAAGTACAAGAACGATCGAGTAGGACTCTCGAATTGATAAGGAAGCTTA
This sequence comes from Chloris gayana, assembly GCA_031894775.1. Classification (NCBI taxonomy): domain Eukaryota; kingdom Viridiplantae; phylum Streptophyta; class Magnoliopsida; order Poales; family Poaceae; genus Chloris; species Chloris gayana. The sequence goes on from JAUNZO010002088.1 coordinate 303,666, forward strand.
GAGATAGAGTTTGTGATTATGTAAATCTTGTAACCAACTAGGATTCTACATGTAATCATGCCTAGACTGAGTTCATCAATAGAGTTCAATGAGAATAAGAGTGGAACATAGACCGAGTTCGTCAATAGAGTTCAATGAGAATAAGAGTTTACATAGCCGATTCCCGCACCGAGAGAAGAGAATATGAGACTACTCGATCATCCTACCACTAAACATGGTGGTGGATAGTGAGTGGCGTAGGAACGCCGGTGAGCCGATCGGCGCAGCCCCTCCTTCCGGTGGTTCTTAGCGAGTTTCGCCGTATTTCGCCGCTACTATCTTGGAACCCTAGTTTTAGGTGGTTGTTCTGTTCGGATCTCCTCCTTGTCGTCTCTCCCCAACGTGGGCATTACTTCTTCCTTTATCTTTGGCGATTCTCGCTCAGGCGTCCATCGACTCCGACTTGTATTGGACTGGGCTTCCCTTATTCTTAAGTTGGGCCGTCATATAGGCTTTCCTCTTGTTTCGTCGATCGACGCATTGAGCGCACCGATTGGCGCTGCCCAACGTCTTGGCTGTTTCCTTCTTTGCTCTTCGATCCTTATCCGTATTTGTCTTGTTTCCTATTAATCCGTGCAATATCCAACAAAACAGAGCAACTACAAATATATGCAATTATGGGGTTAATTATCAGCATTTTTTTTACCAAATAAGGATGTAAAACATCTTATTTTGACATGTAAAATGGGCATCTAGAAGACACCAACAACGCCTCGGAAGACCGATGATGCAACGACAATCAACATGCAACGATAATCGGCGCTGTTGGGTCCACGACAACTATCGCCGCTTGATGACAATCAACGATCATTATCACTCTGTGATGGCCATGAGCAATTTCTACTACTTCATCGGTCGACACTTCAGCATCGCCTACTTCAACCGATCTATATCGGTCGTCGACTTCAGTTTCGAGCGACGCCGCCACTCGGACATGCCATCGTGAGCTTAACGCAGCTGCTAATCTTCAATTTTGACCAATTACATTTTCTTTAATCGTCTTCATTGGTCGTCAACTTCGACTTAAAGTGTCGCTGCCACTCAAACACTATCCCGAGCTTAGCCGATTGCTAATCTTCAGCATTGACCGGTTGCGTCGCCTTCAATCTTCTATATCGGCGGTCAATTTTGACTTCAAGCGTTGCTACCGCCTGAACTTGTTGTCCTAAACCGAGCACGACTACCAAGCTATTCATCGACCGAGTTCGGGGGCTATACTAGCTAAGTCATTTTTACACTTATGTTTTTGTGCAAGTTTATGTACTAGCAAGATCTGCTATGATTTAAAGTGCATCTAGGTCCCTAGTGGGTTCTGGTGTTTTGATGACAACACGATTAAAGAGCTAATGTAATTTGTTGAGTAATAACAGGAAAATGTCTTGTAAATTTATTACGAACATTGTTGTATTAAGACATGGATGTATATGGATATTTCACATGTATATACTTGTATGCCATATGACAAAGAATGTGATGAAGATGAAGCTACATGGATGATCAACAATGAAAATCTTACACCATGTGCCACACGAAGAAAAATGAAGATTGGATGATATGTCACATATTGGTCATTGAAATTATCACCATACAAATATTGGTAGCTTAACTCTTGGCATTATATTCAAGCAAGTCAACACATATCACAACAAATATCAATACAACATGAAGGTGAACATCAAGTGTGTGTTAATGGATGATACAAAGAAATGTGTAAACCATGATGGTAAGTTGATGAAGGATTAGCAAGGACTTGGCTATGATGGACCATACATTGGAGAAGGGCAAGCAAGAGGCTTGGCGCCGAAGAAACGTTGTGGTGGAGAAGAGCAAGTGGATGATGAATCCAATGTATCAAAGAAGCCATGGAGGATTACATATTTCCTAGTGTCAATTATTTGTGAATCAAGAAAGAAAAAGGTGACACGGATAAAATATGGGGTTTTGTCTATCTAATGTTAAAATCCATGATCATCAGCTCAAGGTGGATATGCTCAAGTGAAGAGTTGTTGCCAACCCTCAAGAAGCAAAATATGAAGTCTTTCGGCATATGGCTTTATCTCAAGCTCAAGTGAAAGAGAATTAGCTTTTATCTAATTCTTGAGTATAGATATGTCGTACTATCAAGAGGGATGCAACCTGTGTTGAATGACAATGTCAAAGTGCTCAAAATCCTAGAGAGAAACCAATCCGAGTGACCTAAACTCTAAAACTTGTGTTCGCCGAGTCAAGGCGGTCGGGTCGCCATGACAAGGAGGTCGGACCGCCTTGAACTAAGTTCTTGGGGTTAGTAGGTCAAGGCAATCGAGGCCACCCTGTCAAGGAGGTCGGATCGCCTTGAACTAAGTTTTCTAGGCTCAAGTTCAGGGTCGGTGAGTTTTTGGTCTAAGAAGTGAAGCATAGTTAGTTTAAGTGTGTTGAGCAATCAAGTTTGTGAGTTGTGGAGGTTTCGCATCAATTTGATGGTTGGTTGCTAGTGCAAGGCGGTTAGACCGCCCTAACAAGGCGGTCGGACCGACCTGAGATTGACAACTCCAATGGCTAGTTTTTGAATCATCCTTTAAATAGCCCTCCATCACTCCCTTTGTTGCTGGTTCTTGCCGAACTCTGTCGCATTCCAATGGCCATTTGAGCTCTCCCCAACCTCTCTTTGTGAGATCCAAGTGTTTTGAGCTAAAAATTTAGTTGGGTTGAGAGATTTGAGTGTGTGAGCATAAGTGAGAAAATCCTAAGCCTTGAGCACTTTGCGCTAGGTCAAGCAACTCATGATTCATTTGTTACTCTTGGAGGTGAAGCCTCCTAGACGGCTAGGTGTCGCCCTAGAGCTCTCAAGCTTGTGGTGAGCCTTATCTATATTTTTGTGCAACTCACCGACTCATATGGAGTCCAAGAGATTGCAATAAGGGCATGATAGATATGTTTCTTGTTGGAACATTGACTACTCGTGCACCTGCCTTCACCCTTTCCTTGCAATGGCTATTTGATGTTAACTTGTTGATGGTGGCCATGACTTCAAGTGTAGAGGTCGCAAAGAAGGCCTCTAGGAGGTGAAGGGTGAGGTTTGCGAGATTCCTCAACACCCCCACATATGTGATAAGTGTTTCTCCTAACCTTTTGTTATTCCTCAATCGGATATGTTGTCACTTGTCGGCGAGCTTGCCACAACGCTTTGGTTGAGCTCCTCCGGTCATCATCGCTCTAGTAGAAAAATCTTCCCAAACTCGAGAGGAGTGTTGAAGGAATGGTGAGGGGTTTGGGAAGATCTCTCTCTGTATATACACGAGTGCCTAAATAGACAAAAAGATTCTTGTGTGATTAGAGTGGAATGTGCCCTCATGTTATTGATCCGAGGTTCGATGGCATAAAATAGGGGTGTGCAACCTGTAACTCATCATGTGTCAACGAAACAATTACAGGGTGGAGGAATGAGGTGCCCCAAAATCATTTTGTTTCCAGTGCCGAGTCGAGTATCATAAGAGTTCATGGCATGTGAGATCCATACATTGGCTAGTTTGTTTCATGCTCCCATGGAGATTTTCCTGGCTACAAGTAAGTCGAAGAAGTGCCCGAGATATTGGATTCATGTTTGGTTGAAGCATAGAGGAGCGTGCCTACTATGACGCCCCAATTCCGGGACTACATCGTGTATACGTACCAATCCCCGGAACAGTGAGTCGGTACACACGTAGATGATACAAATTCGATACGACAACCTTTATTGATTTCTCAAAGGGAAATACCTAGGGGATACATGGTCTGCATTACATTCAAAGAGATGGATAGACCAGCCTCACATAAAAGAAAACACACTCGGAAAGAATCATAAACTCCATAGGCAACATCGAGCAAAGGACGCGGCCTACTCCTCATCCTCGTAGTATTCTCCATCTTCATCCTGGACAAATAAGCAACGGGTGAGTACATAAGGTACTCAACAAGCTCTATCACTAGCAAGGGAGAATAAACATGCAATATGGTTGTGGTCAAGGTAGGGTTAGAGTTTTAGCGGAAAGCACGGATGCGAGGGCTTGCTACGAAGCAAAGGGGTTCTTGAAGAGGAAAGCATTTTATAATTTTAGTTGGTCGGGCCCGGGGAAGATATTCATCGATTCCGATAGTTCCCATTGTTTTTATATGAGCTTTTCGACCGAAGGTCATAACAGTTCTAGCACTTCGGGCCAACACCACTTCCAAAACTCACGGGCACAAAGCTGCCCACTCACACATCAAGGATTTCATATTTGTGGCTAATCAACGAGAGCTCAAGGTTTGGTGTCTCAATATACGTGACAATGGACATCCGGATAGTTTATACACTCTGCAGAGGTTGGTACACTTTACCCACAAGCTATATGTTCTTAGCTACATAACACATAACGCTACCACTCGCAACTAGGCACGCTCACAAGTCCACCCCGAATGCCCGGGGATCCGACGCGTATGACACAAGCATACTCGTCCATCATATATGTGCCAAGTCATTGGACTTCACTAAATAAACGATCCTTGGACCTCCGTCATCTACTACACCCGGTAGAACTTCTTGCTGCGTAACCCGAGGTTTGGTGCACAATCCCGCCCATAATAGGTTCCGTGGTTGTACACTAAATCATCAATTTGGGGTCCGAAGAACCGGTTCTTATGTGGTAGGGCAAACACTCGTCCATCGCAAATGGACATCACCTAATCATCAAGTACTCTACACCAGTACTAGAAGTTTCACCCACGGCCAGTAACATTTCCCGCCGAACTTCACCTTAACACGGTTGGTGGTAATCACCCACCCATCAACACACAACACCAAACTCATTTTCACACATTTTCATAAACAAGGTGTATGATGATAGAGAGTAACATTCCTAAGCATGATACTACTATATCATTAACAGAGTTAACAATATCATCTATGTTGATCTAGTGTTCTACTAGCAATCAAGGGTATAATATTCATATCTATAGTGATTTCAACATTATCATAAAACAATTGGGCTCTAGCAAAATATTTGCAAGGATAAATGCATATAAGAGTAGCTTCCTATATAGGTGTGAGAATAAGAAGAATAATAGGATCAATTATGATCAAGGAATTGATAGAGCTTGCCTCCTAACGCGTCCTCGAAGTCTTCCTTGTAGTCGGGGTCCTTGGGCTCCTGCTCCCGATTCTCCTCGTCTACGGACGGGGTTAAAGTACGTAAGCTACATCACATAAAATAACGAATGCAAAAAGTAATAACAAGGAAAAACCAAATAAAATGGAGTGAAGAGGAAGGCTACAGGGGCTAGGGTTTGTTACGACGATTTCAACGCCGTCGAATCGCCTAAAACAGAGCTACGGTTGAAAAGTTATGGTTGTCATAAGTTTTAGGGGTGTTTTTGCAAAAATGGCTAGGGCCGCGGAAATTAATTTGGTAATTTCTAGAAAGTGGAGGGGCTGAAATGCAAAAATGCATTTCTGGTCTGGTCAGGGACCTATATGCAATTTGGAAAAGCTCGGGATGCTTTTTGTAAAAATCTAAGGGTTGTTAATCAAATTGGGAAAAGGCCATGGGGCTATTTGTAAAATGGCTTTTTTGGGATATATGGAATTTATTTTTGTATTGGAAAAGGCATGGAATAGGTCCGTGGGCTCCGTGGACTGGGTCGGTGGCTTGGTCCAGCGGTCCACGGTGGACCGACGGGCGGCGCGGCCTAGGGGCTTGTCGGAATCGTGGATTCCGGCAGCCACAGAGCGGCCATGGGGGATCCGAGGGCACACCGGCGATTGGGGATGCATGGCGGAGATGTGGGGAGGGGTGGTGTTGCGGGGCGGTGTCGGATGGGGATGTGCCGGCGTGTCGAAGGTTTGGGCAGCGGTGGCGAAGTGGGGAGTGGTCGCGCGGCGTGATTTTGGATGGGGAAAGGGGCTAGGGAGATGCGCGGGCGCTCGGCGGAGCCGGCTAGCGCCATGGCTCGAGCGGGGGAAGGCGGAGATGGCCGGGCGATGGGAGGAGGAGGTGGGAATGGGCGGCGATTGGTGGCGAGAGCGAGAGGAGGGAGGGGAACGGGAAAGCCAGGAGGGCGAGGCTTGCGTGCGAGCTCGACCGGCTGCATTGGCAAGCAAGCGGCGAGGGGGGGGGTTTATATAGGGGCGGAGGTGGAGGAAGGCGACGATGGCGCCCATGGCCGACGTGCATGGGGAAAAGGAGGGGGGGGCGTGTACGGGCGGAGGCGGAGGGTGTGGTGCGACGCGCGAGGCTGTCGGGTCGGCGCATCACGACGAGCGGGCGACGCGTCGATCGGAGGCGGAGACGACGAAGGAGGCAGGGTACGGTGGCGACGGACGGGCGACGCGCATCCCGGCGTCGAGTCGGCGTGTCCGGTCCAAGGGACGGGGGGGAGCGAGGCTTTGGCGGAGGTGGTCATTGTTAAGCTTTAAATGTATAATGGCACTAGCCTCGCTCGGGGAGTACACATCACCACGGTCCGCTAGTTCATGTTCTTCTTTATGGGGTTGGGGTCAATCTATGGGGTTTGATGTGATGGTTGTGCCATGGTGTTGCTGATGGGATAACAAAACCGTGTCGGGAATAAAATGGAGAAAAAGGCTTGTCAATGCCGCATTGTGATGTGATTAGGATCAATCCTATTCAACACATGAAAATAGGATCAATCCTATTCAACACAAGGAAATCACATGGCTTTTCATAGCTTTAGCATTTCAACTATTACGGTTGTATGCCTCGAAAATGGCTCGAAGGAATCTTGGTCAATGGACTACGAGTGGAACCTTTTTTTTCTAGAATACGCATGAGAATGGTCGATGATTGTACAACCACCTTGACATTTTACTTGTAGACTTACATGGAGAGTAGATAAGCACAAACCAAAGCAAGACTAACTAACATAAAACTAAAGCCTACTCTCATAAAAGAAATATTCTAGGCCCTTTGGTGCTTGTGAGAGTCCATGCCTTTCCTTTTCCTTTGATTTGTGCAATGATCTTAATAGTTAAAGCCACCTTACGGTTGATGACTTTGTTGTTTCTATTTTTACATATGCTCCAGGGTACC